>JAQOTM010000437.1:121225-152304 GCA_029168755.2 Tillandsia fasciculata | reverse complement strand
GAATCCGAATACTTCTTATAGTGTAGAAACACCTGGAAGAGGTTTTAATTGCTTAAACATCAAAAACTGGAACATGGGACATGTTCAGGATCCGGATCGTGCTCGGCAATCCGGATCCCGAAGGGTGTTCGTTCATACACTGGTTCAATCCGGATCGCAGCATCCTCTGATCCGGATCCCGAACACTAGTTTTACCTGTTTGCTTCCTCGATCCGGATCAGGAATTGCAATCCGGATCCCGAACATGATGTTTGGTAAAACTGTATGAACGATCCGGATCGGGACTACGATCCGGATCCCGAACAAGCAATTTTCTGGAAACCGTCTTTTGTGCTTCTGCAATCCGGATCGCCAAATCCAATCCGGATCGCCGTCGGTAATTCTTTCCAGAAAAGGCTGTTTTTGATCCGTATATTCTTCCTAGGGTTTCTAACCTATAAATAGCCCTGTATTCATTTCTAGGGCATCCGCTATTACAGAAGAAAATAGCCGAAAAGAAAAAATCCACATATATAGAGAAGAAAGGAAATCAATAGATTTATTCTATGTTTCTTCATCTATATTGATTGATTTGATTCTAGGTTTTCCATACTCACATTTTGAGTAGAATCAAATCAATGAATACTTAGATGGTATTTCCGATCTATCTTTAATCTAAGTATTCGGCGGATCATCACCACCCAAACAAACAACGATTTACCCCAAAATCGGCGCGTGGACTCGCGTGGCCTTGTGGATTCAAGGTGCAACCGCTCTCGTGGATTCGGAGCGAGGTACGTTCGTGGATTCGAAGCGTGCCATTGGGTGAAGACCGTGGATTCGGTCGGACGTCGTGGACTCGACGTTGGACGCTGTGGATTCAGCGTTGGGCGCGGATCGTGGATTCGAGAAGCGTCGTGGAGCGAGCGGGAAGATCTACTAGGAGCGTATGGTAAAAGGTTGAGTCGTCTGTGAGTACGTTATATCACCTTGTACGTGTGTTAATTCTAGTGGATTTCGCCGTGTTATCGGTCCCGTGGTTTTTTACTCCGGTTTGGAGTTTTTCCACGTAAAAATCTTGCGTGTTCTTTTATTTTTCCGCATTGGGTTTATATGCGCAATGATTTTTTGAGTGTTTATTGTTTACACCTATTCACCCCCCTCTAGGTGTTTTTTCCCCTATTTAGATCCATTACTTATAACCCAACAAGTGGTATCAGAGCGGGAATAGGGTTGTAAACAATGGTTGAAGGTGGAAACATCAATCGACCCCCTTTCTTTGATGGAACAAATTATGCGTACTGGAAAGTACGGATGAAAGCCTTTTTAATTTCCATCGACGAAAGGGTGTGGCAATCAATTGAATTAGGATGGTCTAATCCAACTGAAATTTTAGATGATGTTCGCACCTTAAAACCTAGGTCGAAATGGACCAAGGAAGAGATAGACTTATCTTCTTACAATGGCAAAGGGAATTAATGCTCTATTTAATGCTTTGTCACAAACTGAGTTCTCTCGCGTCTCGGCATGTGAGACTGCGAAAGAAATCTGGGATGTTCTTCAAGTTACGCATGAGGGAACTAACCTAGTGAAGATTCAGAAACTGCAAATGCTTACGAGCAAGTTTGACTCTATCTCTATGGCAGAGAATGAATCTTTCACTGACTATTACACACGATTGCAAGACATCGTAAACTCATGTGCTAACTTGGGAGAGAAGATTCCAGAATTTAAAGTTGTAAGAAAAATTCTAAGAACTCTTCCTGAACGATTTCGCCCGAAGGTCGCAGCCATTGAAACAATTAAACACCCGGACGAAATGCGTGTAGAAGAATTAGTAGGTGCTTTACAAACTTATGAAATGACATTTCCTACTAACTATTCTTCTGGAAAGGCATCCTCTTCTAAGTCTTCAGGTTACGCATTGAAATCAACTAAAGAAGAAGACGCGGATTCATCCTCCTCGGACGACGACGAGAACCTTTCTATGGAGGACTTTGAGAAGCAGCTCGCTCTCTTGACAAGGAAGTTTCGCCGCAACTTTCGAAGGGGAAATTCAAGCAAAACTCCATCCTTCGGAAAGTCGAAGAAAGGCAAGGGTTCTTCAAGCTACAAGTCAAGAAAGCAAGAGAACTTCTCAAAGGATAAGAAAAGTTCTGAGGGACAAGTTCAGTGCTTCAAATGTCGAGGCTACGGCCACATTGCAACGGAATGTCCCAACAAGAATCCGGCAAAGAAGAAAGCGATGCAAGTCGTTACTTGGGATGACAACTCCACGTCAAATGAGTCATCCTCAAGTGATGAAGAAGACAACGCGACAGCTTTCCACGCGTCCACTACATCTTCACCCTTCATGTGCTTAATGGCAAGTACATCCGATTCACTGTCCAACTCCACTGTTGAAAAGATTGCAACGGACGATGAATCAGATGATTCGGAAGGTGAAGATTTTGCTCTAGCCTACCATAACTTTTGAGGGATTCAAAGAAACTGGCTAAGCAAAACAAGGGGTTGAAAGGGAGATTGCAGGATCTCGAAGAAGAAGTAAAAAGGGTAACCTCTCTCTCAACCGATCTTGAAGTGGAAAGGGATAATCTGATTAAAACAAATGTTTCCCTTCAAGAGTCCAATGAGCAACTCGAGAAGAATTATATGGATATGGTGAACAAAGCGAATTACTTCTTGAAGCTCAACGGCGAGGCTCGACAGGAAAAATTGGAAATGACGGAGACCATACGCCAACTGAAGGATGACTTAAAGAGATTTTCTTCTGGAAGGAGTAAGTTGGACAGACTTCTTGGTCTTGGTCAAAGAAATAAGTTCGGCCTCGGATACACTCAAACTGGAGACATTCCAAGTTCGAGTGGGACAGTATTTGTGCCTCAGTCGGTATCTCCTCCTCCGACACCGGAATTCACGACAAGCAACGACAACAAACCTACTACATCCTCCTCGGAATCGACAAGAATCAAGGTATGTTTTCGTTGTGGCATTTCAGGGCACATAAGGAGAAATTGCAAGACGGAAGCCAAACGCACACCTCAAGCACCTCTTGCAATGACTACCAAAAAGGCTATTCCTCGAAATCAACTGCAATCATTTGAAGGAAAAGAGCCTTGGTAGTACACCGCTCAAGACGACATCATCAAGGAGCAGCAATTCTTCAAGCAAGACGCTCTCACCTAGGAAATCAACTTCACGATCATTACCGACGCACTCCAAAAAGGTTTGGGTGCGCAAAGGTGAAATTTTCCCTGTCTTGCTACCAATGTTTCCTTGCATGCATATGATAGTTCGTCTTGGTACCTGGATAGCGGGTGTTCCCGTCATATGACCGGTGATAAAAACTGTTTTCAAACATTTGAGAAAAACTCCGGAGGACTTGTTGTTTTCGGAGATGGTCGGTCTTCCAAAATTGTTGGAAAGGGAACGGTAGCTATTCCAGATGGCCCGGTTCTAGATAATGTGTTATTTGTTCATGGCCTTAAGACTAACCTCATAAGCATAAGTCAACTTTGTGATAGTGGTTATTCAGTTAATTTTTCATCTGATAAATGCACTGTAACTGACATGAACCATGCTTTCTTTTTAAAGGGGGTTAGATCAGAAAACAATTGTTATGTAGTTCCTCTAAGATTTCTGAAAAATGTAACCTAGCATCTTTGAAAAATGAAACACTTTGGCATGAAAGGCTAGGTCACATAAACTTTAAGGAACTTGCTAGAATTTCGAACAAAGATGTGGTCAAGGGGGTTCCGAAACTTTCTTTTGAACAAAACCTTGTGTGTGGCGGTTGCCAAAAGGGAAAACAGTCTAGGACTGCACACAAGAACTTGAACCACATAGGTACAAAACGGCCTTTGGAACTTTTGCATATGGACTTAATGGGGCCAACTCGTCAACCATCTCTGGGAGGTAAATGGTATATTTTCTTATTGGTTGATGATTTTTCTAGATATACTTGGGTAGCATTCTTAAAAGAAAAAGCTGATACCTTTGATTCTTTTCTCGAAATCTGCAATCGTATTATGATGAAAAGAATGATAGGATTACTCGAGTTAGGAGTGATAGAGGTGGGGAATTCATAAATTCCAAATTCATTGATTTTTGCACTTCTAATGGCATTAAACATGAATTCTCCGCACCTTACACACCTCAACAAAATGGTGTAGTCGAGCGCAAAAACAGGGTCGTACAGGAAATGGCACGTGTTATGCTTCACAGCCGGAACTTACCTTTTTATTTTTGGGCTGAAGCGGTGAACACTGCTGTTTATGTTATCAATCGCGTGTATTTGCGCCCGGGGACATTGAATACACCATATGAACTTTGGTTTTGTAGAAAACCTAACATCAAATATTTTCGCATCTTTGGGAGTCGGTGTTTTATTTTACGTGATCGTGAGAATCTTGGAAAATTTGACTCTCGAAGTGACGAAGGGATTTTCTTAGGTTATTCTACAAACAGCAGAGCATATCGAGTTTTTAACTTAGAATCTAAGACGATCGTAGAATCGATAAATGTTAAGGTAGATGAAGCTTTTCACTTTGAATCTGAAAAATCTACCCTCGATATCTCTCTTGATGATGATACACCTGCTAATGCATCTTCTTCTAACAATTCTTTCGATAATAATGTTGATGCATCTAACGGTTCTTCAAGTTATCTGATGTGCAGGAATCATCTCGTGTACCTCCGTCTACTCCTCTACCTCAAACGTTACGCATCTCCAAGGATCACCCTGAATCGAACATCATTGGAGATCCACAAGAAGGAGTTAGAACACGGAGACAATTGGTTTGCGGATTTGCATGCTATGTATCTCAAATCGAACCAAGGAATGTTGATGAAGCTCTCCAAGATGATTACTGGATTAAAGCAATGCAGGAAGAGCTCCATCAATTCGAGCGAAACAAAGTCTGGGAATTAACGAAGCCTCCGAAGCAACACAATGTGATAGGTACCAAATGGATCTTCAAGAACAAGAAAAATGAAGAAGGTACTATCATCAGGAACAAAGCAAGGTTAGTTGCTCAAGGCTACTCTCAAGTAGAAGGTATAGACTTTGATGAAACTTTCGCCCCTGTAGCTAGACTCGAGTCCATTCGTATATTGTTTGCGATTGCTTGTCATTTTAAAATCAAATTATTTCAAATGGACGTTAAGAGCGCCTTTTTAAATGGGTTTTTAAATGAGGAAGTTTATGTGGCTCAACCGAAAGGTTTTGTGGATCATAAACTACCTAACCATGTTTTTCGTCTGAAAAAGGCTCTTTACGGTCTGAAACAAGCACCGCGAGCATGGTACGAAAGGTTGACAAAGCACCTTTTGGAAAAGGGCTACACTCGAGGGGGAGCTGACAGGACTCTCTTTGTGAAGCATTATCAAAACAATTTCATAGTTGCTCAAATCTATGTCGATGACATTGTTTTTGGAGCAACAAGAGATAATGATGCTTCTAAATTCGCGGAGACCATGGAAAGCGAATTTGAGATGTCCATGATGGGCGAATTGAATTATTTTCTTGGATTACAAGTTAAACAAAACGATGAAGGAATTCACTTGTGTCAATCCAAGTATGCACTGGAGTTGGTCAAAAAGTTTGATCTTGAAAATTCTAAGGATTTTCCGACTCCAATGGGAACTAGCCATAAGGGACTTGGAAGTGAATCACAAAGTGAGAATGTAGACGAGAAACTGTATCGCAGTATGATTGGAAGTCTACTATATCTCACGGCTAGTCGCCCGGATATATCCTTCAGTGTTGGGATTTGTGCGAGATATCAATCAGCACCGAAGGAGGTTCACCTGAAAGCGGTGAAACGGATCATCCGATATATCAAAGGTACAATCAATTTCGGAATTTGGTATCCTATGGGAACGACTTTGGATATTGTTGGATACTCAGATGCCGATTGGGCTGGATCAGTGGATGACCGGAAAAGCACGAGTGGTGCATGCTTCTATCTTGGCCACTGCCTTGTTGCATGGCACAGTAAAAAGCAGAACTGCATAGCACTCTCGACTGCCGAAGCGGAGTACATTTCTGCAGGAAGTTGTTCAACCCAATTGATTTGGATGAAAAGCGTGTTGAGCGATTTCCGGATTTCAACATCTTCGGTAACCATTTTATGTGACAACACTAGTGCTATTAACATTTCTAAAAACCCTGTGTTGCACTCTAGAACAAAACATATTGAACTTAGATATCATTTTCTTAGAGAGCTAGTTGAATCAAACATTCTTCAACTGTCATATATTTCAACTGAGGATCAATTAGCTGATATCTTAACAAAACCTTTGGATCAAAAACGTTTTATTCACTTGCGTAAAGCAATTGGCATGCTTTCCTTGAAATAAACTCTTTTGAAACCTTTGCTTAGGTTAGGTTTTGTTTTTGTTTTTGTTTTGTTCTTTATCTATGTTTTGTACATAGGACATTAATTGAGCATAAATCATAATTGACTTTAATTGCATCCTTTTATGCATTTAGAAATTTATTATGCTTTTGATGTCATAATATTTCAATGTTGCAATGATCATTTACGTTAATTAAACCATCTTTTAAGTGATCAAAGTCAATTTCTCTCTCAATGATCTCTTGGTATAGTCATTATCATATTTGATTGCTTAGTCGAGTATGAATTCGAGATCAATGGTTTGGTTGAATACCTTATATATTAAATAATTGATAGCCAATTGAGGGGGAGTCAATGAAATGTAAAATGCTCAAAAGATGTGGAAAGAGTTACATCCCAATGAGGAGTGTGAAAACTACCACCACATGGAGAAAATGAAAGAAAGAAAAAGATACTCCATGAATGTAAAGCAAATTTTTGTTTTGAAAATGTTGATGAAATTCATATTGAAATACTTGACTCAGTCGTATTTCATGGTTGGTATAAGGTGGGATTTTTAGTAAAAGATGCTCAAAGAGCCACTCCTTCAACAGATTGTCTAGATATATTATCTAACTTATCTGGGATTTCAAACATCTATTGATCTTGGTATTTCATTTTCTTTACCAAAATTGATGATTTGATAAAGGCATTACACATAAGATCAGGATAGATGTAATTGAAGTTGTTCAACTTTAAGTGTTTTAACTTTCGTAAATTTTCGTTTCATTTTTGGATATTTTTGATAGATTTTGCATAATCTATTTCTTGTTGTATGAAACGATGTCTTTTGTTTAAAGTTGACATGGTAAAGTGCTTACATACTTTTTCTGGATTTTATGGAATTTTTCTGAATTTTTCTGGAGAAAAAGTTGAAGCCGATCCGGATCGGGGTAAGTGATCCGGATCCCGAACGCAGGATTCTTCCTGCGGGTAGCCGATCCGGATCACATTCTCGATCCGATCCGGATCACGGCTAGGGTTTTTATAAGAACAAAGAGGATTTGATTTCTTTTACCCTAATCTTTTGTTCTAAAATCTCTAGAGCTTCTCTCTCTAGATTTCTTGCATCTTGGAGCTTCCAAACTCAAAGTTCTTCGGATTCAAGTAAGTTTTATTGATCAAAACTCGGTTTTTCACAGTTTTTCTTTTTCATCAAACGTGAGTTGAAATCTTGGAACTTTTTCGTTTGTGAATGGTTTTTGATCAAATTTCTTTTGAAATAAGAACTCTGGGTCAATTAGTTTTGCTTTTATGCTGGGTTTTCTCAAGATAAACGAGTTTTTAGGCTTCGATTTCTAAAAATTCTGTTTTAGGGCATAAAAGAGGAATTTTTGAAAATCATGGAATTGATCTTTTTTAAAATTCTTTTTGGAAAACTAATTTGATTCTTGGCTTCTCTACATGATTATGATTGTCTAGGTACAATATTTCAAATTTTTCAAAATTGACGATTTTTCATATGTTCTTGAGTTGGTTTTCACAGGACACTTTCTCAAACTCAAAGCACTACACCAATGGCATTCTCCTGGTTAATCCTGCTACTGGTTACGATGGTACATACTCGAGCAACCAACAAACTGAAACGAGCCAAGAAACTCCAACGAAAAGGTGAAGTGGAAGTTATAAGTGACACAGAACTTGAAGAAAACCCTGATGAAGTACACTGGGATATGTTGACAGATGATGATGATGATGAGGTATTGCCTACTAAATCTAAACAAAAAGAAAAAGCACCCATGGACACTGGGAAAGCTCCTATGTTGCTCCAACTATCTCTGTGAAACGGAAACGACTTGCTCGACGTTATGGATTAAGACGAGACACTAATATTGACACACCAATAGCTCCTGACTCTCCGCCACGTGTTGAAGAGGTAGTCGTTAATACTGACCGTCTTCGAGCCTTTGAACGACGTGAATGCATCGGAGAACGTCATGTCAACATTGAAGCCCTTCTCAATCATTCACCAGAATTTGGAACCTTAATTGAACAAGCTTCTCTTCTTCAAGTCTGCCGATTCCCTGAACTTCTAGGATATTGTTTGTATCGTGTGAGAACCTTCTACACGAATGCGAGACATCTTCAAGAGGATGAAAATGGGTCTATGCATTTCTATACAAACATCCAAGGAATGAAGATTAAGATCACACCGCAGTTAATTGGTGAAGTCCTTGGAATGGAATCGGGGCTTAACTTTTTGAAAGGAAAAAGTTTGACAACTGCATTGTGGCAAACTGTGATCGACAAGATCTGTTTGGAAGGAACTAAATCAGTTGATGGCAAAGTGTCAGATCCAAACATCTACGACTGGAGTACCGTTTTCTAAACTTCATAACGTGTTACAACATTCTGCCAACATGCAGACCAAGGTTGTGAGATGGGAGCGACTGCTATTCCTATATCTCATAGGACACCCATCTGAGGCTATTGGATTAAATATGAATATTCCCTATATCATTTGGAATAGAATGACAAGGTATGTGTGCATCCTCATCCCACTGAGCGACTTCCGTTTCCATGATCATCATGAGGATCTTCAAGAAGTTTAAAGTGATACAAGCTCAACATCTTATCAGCACAGTTTGGGGATGATAGATGAATCAACAATTGTGAAGTCTCTTCACAAAGCAAGATGATCCCCCATCTCCTCCAATCGGCAACGAGCTCGACACCAGCACCTACTTCCACAGCTCCAGTTCCTCCTCCACAGCAGGCACCACCATCCACCTCTGACGATGATGCCTTTGTCACTTCTATCTTAAAGAACAACAGCGGCTGTCGAATGACAGGAACGTATTGTCGGCTGAGTCACTGCAATGCGAGGAGACCTTCATACTATGAAAAATGAGATGGAAGTCCTCACAGCTTCACAATCACTCTGAATAAGTCCGTCTCATCAGTGAAGAAACTAGTGAAGAAGTTGTTTGCTAAAATGGGTTGCACAACATCTGATGACTCCGACTCTGAGAAGTAACTTTATGTTTTAATCGTTTTGCTCTAACTTTGCAGGTTTTTTCAATTTGATCTTTGCTTTTTGCAGGTATTTAATTTTTGTTTATCTTTTTAACTCTCCTTTGTTTTGTAATTATTGGCTTTGTTTTGTGACAAAAAGGGGGAGAGAGTTAGAGAGAACTTTGAACAATGAATGATGATTGTGAATATCACCTTGTGAATATCAAGGTAAGTATGACTTCAACTCAACTTTGGTTTTTCTTTTGTGATTGTGACATGCCTCTATACTAACTATTCGACTAACTATTTGGGCATGTAATATGACTAACAAGTTGATGTTGGACTAACATACTTTGACATTTGGTTTTCGATTGCTTAGAAGATATGTTGGTTTTAACTATGATTCTCTTACATATCTGAATTTTTCAAATGTCATGATGAGAATAAACTCTATCTCTGTAGTTGGTTTTGAATGTTTCAATTCTTGAGGTATCTAACGATTTTGTTTGTCAAGAATGCCTTCTGTGTGCAGAGATTACAGATGTCTAAGTCTAGTGTCACGCCCCGGGGGAGTGCTTTAGCGGAAACGGCACGTTTTTTTTTTTTTTTTTTTTTGAAAGATCTCCCCTCCCCGACGCGTGTCCAGACCCGCCGCACATACAGGATCTCTCTGCAAACGGACAGAGTCTCCCCTGTACGTGCACGGCGTGTGGTTGAGTACATTTCCCCAAACAAGCATAACCATTCAATCACAACATTCAACAACATACAACCAGTGTTCTAAGTATTTAAACGAATGGCCGATTCAGTTTGGAAAGGATAAATCCACAGTTTTAAAAGAGTGCCCACCCGACACTTATGTTTTGAAAACGAGTTTTCGAAACCAACATAAAACCACAGGGTTTTGAAACCAGTGCGCACACGACACTTAAATTTAAAAAAACGATTTTTGAAAATCTTTCTTGGGATTAGTCTCCCCTTTTTTTTTTTTTTCAAATGGCCAACAGAAATGCAAGGAAAAGTAAAGCATCACAGAATCACCAAATGCCGACATCCACACCGACCCCACAAGGGTATCGAGAACCTCACACATAACTACAATGTAAATGAAAAGCTGGAAAGAAAGATAAAATACAGTCCGGGGTCCCCAACGACCCAGCTGCGTCCGTCCCGTCCTCACCGTCGCCTATCTCTCTCCCCGTCTGGTCCCTGTCACGAAATGGGGAGTCAGTGACGAACAATAATAAAGCAGGGAAATACAGTAAAACAAACCGTGATGATACCCGGAGCAACAACCCTCTCAGGAGGGAAACGACCACCTGTGCACCTGTATCCCGCTAATACCCGGCCACGTCGGACAACTAAACCGACGGACCATACCGTACCTGCAGAAACCCGACCACGTCGGACAACTAAACCGACGGGTCGCACCGCTCGCACCTCGGCGCCTCAAACCCCACAACTAATAAGGGGCCCCACTACGTCACCTCGTGGGTATACACGGGTCATAGACCACTTTTCCGGAAAAGCGCACCCCTGCGGTGGCCAAACCGCGGGTGCGCGTGTCGCAGCCTCGAGCACAGTAACCGTGAAGCAATATATAGATGTGTGTGCGTGACATATGAAAACAGGAAGCATAATCACCCATAAGTAAAGCCATAGGATACACCGTCTATATATTAAAGCAGAGTAAACATAAAGCTACCGACGATTTGTAAATGCTTTTTCCTGATGTTCTAACCCAAACGTGGCATATAACTTTAAAGCATATGAACAGTAGAACCATCGATAGTTATTTGGAGTTTTCCCCTATCGTTCTAACCCGAGCATGGCATATATATAGTAGAGCAAAAGAACAGTAAGACTATAATGAATTAGTTGATGCCTTCCCCCCAATATCCTAACCCAAGCACGCGGTAGATTGACCCCTCCCAACTTAATAAAATTAAATGCAGGGACTTAGAACGACAACCCACCTCAAACACGAAGGAAGAGGCGTGTAGAAACTCCGACAAAACCCTCACCGCGTGCCCGAACAGCTGTAATAGAAATTCATTCGTTAAAAATATCGTTGCGGTTTAAAACACTCAAAAACGGGGCGAAACGGACTAAAAACGGAGCTCCTGGGCCTTTTTTCTGGAAGCGGGTGCACGGGTCCAACCGTGAACCGGGTCCACGGCGGCGGCGGCATGGGCGTGGGCCGGGAGCACGCGGCGCGGTGGACCCAGCGCCGTCTTGGGCCGGGCCGCGCACGGGTGCGGGCGCGCGCCGGGTCCACGGCCCCGCGTTGCGGTGGGTGCACGCCGGGTGCACGCCCGGGCGTGCACCGCGCGGGCCTGGCGCACCGGGCCGTGCGCCGGGTCCGCGTCCCCGGGCCGCAAGGGCGTGCGCCGGGTGCACGCCGGCCCGGTGGACCGCGCGGCCTGGCGCACAGCTCCGTGCGCCGGGTTCGCGGCCCCGGGCCGGTGCGGCGTGCACCGGGTGCACCCGGACGGGTGGACCGCAGCCAGAAAACCTCAATATCGCGTCCGTTTTCGGCTCCGGTCGCGACCCCGCGATCACGGCGGCTCCGGCGATGACTCCGTGAACACGGTGACGGCGGCGGCGGCCTCCCGTTTAACCACGGCGGCGGCGGCCTCCCGTTTAGTCCCCGAAATCGCCTCGCACGCGGCACAAGACGAAGGAAAACCCCCCGACAACTCAAGGGATTTCCCTCCCCTTGCCCGAAACAAGAATCGACACAAAACGAAACAAGAACGAAACAAGAAAGCGAAAACACGGCTCACCTTGTTTCCGTCGGCGCCGGGCGAAGGAGAGGGATCGTCCTTTTTGCGTTCGTCGGATCTTGCGGGGAGGCGATCGATTTCCTCCTTCTCCTCGTCAAGATCCCGGCTCTCGCGTCGCCTCGGTACGGGTGGGGGAAAAGCCTAGGGTTTTCACGCGTACGAAAGGGGAAAAGAAAGGGATGGGAACCCAAATCCCCAATCCTTATTAATTTGCTGTTCTGGCACAATCGGGTCTAAACCCACGGTCCAATATCACAAACCCCACCTGGACCAAATTAAATTAAACTAACCTCGATTAAATTCCCCTAAATTAAAAAAACGGCTTAGATTTAATTGCCTCCAATTGAGTTAAATTTAACCGAATTAAATTAAATTACACCACATCGGACTGAAAAGAATTTAATTTGAATTAATTTAAAAATAAAAGAATCCGGGTCTGGTTTACCTCCAACATGACGCGCTGGACACACGAGCAACTTCGGAAATTTATTCCGGGAGATTCCGGGGTCGGAAATCCGATCCGATCGCGCCGCCAGTCTCACCTTCGCGAGCTTTATTCTCTAAAAATACCCGCGAGCCCCGACGGCCTGCCCAAGAAATACGAAAAAAAGGGTGACCCCGGACCCCTTAGCCGAAAGGCGGTTCGAAGAAAATCACAGGAGAGACCAAAAGGGACCAAAAATCAGCGGTTATTACACCACTCACCTCTAAGAACGAGTTTCGTCCTCGAAACTCAAGCCCGGGTGGGAGTGAAAAGGTCGGGGTAGCACTCCCTCATCTTAGACTCCAGTTCCCAAGTTGCTTCCCGCTCCTCGTGGTTGTTCCAAAGTACCTTCACGTAGGGGATAGTTCGACTTCGCAGCATCTTGTTTTCCCTTGCCAAGATTCTCACCGGGGTTTCCTCAAAGCTGAGGTCCTCCTTAAGCTCGAGTGCTGAGGCGTCCAGAACGTGTGACGGGTCAGGAAGGTATTTCCGAAGCATCGAAACGTGGAACACGTCGTGGACTCGGTCGAGGTTTGGTGGTAGGGCGAGGCGGTAAGCTACTGGGCCAATGCGCTCTAGGATCTCGAAAGGCCCCACAAAACGTGGGCTCAGTTTGCCCCTTAGCCCGAAACGCCTGATTCCTCTGGATGGCGAGACCCGCAAAAACACGTGCTCCCCCACTTGAAACTCCAAGTCACGGCGCCTCTGGTCTGCGTAACTCTTCTGTCGACTCTGGGCGGTCAGCAAGCGCTGTCTGATAAGGCGCACTTTCTCTTCAGTTTCCTCCACTAAGTCGGGTCCTAAAAGTTTCCGCTCTCCCAAGTCGTCCCAGCAAATCGGGGATCGGCAGCGCCTTCCATATAATGCTTCGTAGGGCGCCATCTGAATGCTGGCCTGGTAGCTGTTGTTGTAGGCAAATTCCGCGAGAGGTAGGTAGCGTGCCCAACCGATTCCCCAATCAAGTACACAAGCGCGGAGCAGGTCTTCGAGGGTTTGAATCACCCGCTCCGACTGTCCGTCCGTCTGAGGGTGGAAGGCTGTGCTGAACTGTAGTCTGGTGCCCATAGCCCGCTGAAGGCTCTGCCAAAACTTCGAGACAAAGCGCGTGTCTCTATCCGAGGTGATCGATGCCGGTACTCCATGTAGTCTCACGATCTCGCTGATGTAGACTTGAGCTAGCCGTTCGCGGGTCCAAGTGGTGTGAATTGGTAGGAAGTGCGCTGACTTGGTTAACCGGTCAACTATGACCCAGATCGCGTCGTGGCCCTGTTGTGATCGTGGGAAACCCGTGACGAAATCCATAGTAATCTGGTCCCATTTCCACTCTGGTACCGGTAGGGGTTGCAGCTTCCCGGCAGGTCGCTGATGCTCGGCCTTTATCTGTTGGCATACTAAGCAGTGAGCCACGTGTCGAGTCACGTCTCCTTTCAGTTTAGGCCACCAGAAAGTCTGTTTAAGGTCCCTGTACATCTTCGTGCCCCCCGGATGTGCCGCATAAGGGGCTCGGTGTGCCTCCGCTAAGATTTCATCTTTCAACTCTGGTGAATCCGGCACGCAGATCCGTCCCCGGAACCATAGGGTACCGTCGTCTTTCACCGCAAAGTCAATCTCTTGGCCCTGGGGAATCTTATCTCGTATGCGCTGTAGGTGTGGATCGGTCTGCTGTCCCTCCTGGATCTTCTCGAATAACGTCGGCTTGACCACCAAGGTTAGAAGTTGCATAACTGTGCCCGCAGGCACTACCTCCAACTGCATTCGCGCGAACTCCGCGATCAGGTGGTCCTGCTTCGTCAGCGCGCTCTCCGACGCCCCTTCCTGATGCCCTTTCCTGCTCAGTGCGTCTGCTACCACATTTGCCTTCCCGGGGTGATATTGAATCGTCAAGTCGTAATCCTTCAACAACTCGAGCCACCGCCTCTGTCGCAAGTTTAACTCTTTTTGGGTAAAGATGTACTTAAGACTTTGATGATCTGAGAAAACGTTGCAGTGAACTCCGAAGAGGTAATGCCTCCACAGTTTTAAAACGAAGACTACGGCAGCCAACTCCAAGTCGTGTATCGGGTAGTTCTTTTCATAGTCCTTCAGTTGCCTGGATGCGTAGGCAATCACTTTCCCCTGTTGCATCAGAACACCTCCAAGACCGATCCTTGATGCATCGCAGTACACCTCATAATCCTCTCCGGGTGCTGGCAGTACAAGTATGGGTGCCCTGGTTAGCCTCCTCTTGAGTTCCTCAAAACTCTCCTGGCATTTGGCCGTCCATATGAACTTCTCCCCTTTTCTGGTCAACCGATTTAAAGGAGTAGCAATCTTTGCGAAACCCTCAACGAAGCGTCTGTAGTATCCCGCCAGTCCTAGGAAACTACGGACCTCTGTCACCGACGTCGGCGGCTGCCAGTCCACCACTGCTTCCACCTTCTTGGGATCCACGGCGATTCCCTGTGCCGAGATCACATGTCCCAGAAAACCGACTTCGCGCAGCCAGAACTCACACTTCTTGAGTTTAGCGAACAGCTTCTGTTCTCTGAGTGTTTGCAGGATCGTTCGCAGATGGTCCTCGTGCTCCTCGTCGGTAGTGGAGTAGATCAAAATGTCGTCGATGAAGACTACCACGAACCGATCCAGGAAGGGTCTAAAAATCCGGTTCATCATGTCCATGAAAACAGCGGGGGCGTTCGTAAGCCCGAAAGGCATCACCGTGAACTCGTAGTGGCCGTACCGAGTCCGGAAGGCGGTCTTGGGAATATCTTCATTTCGAACGCGGAGTTGATGATAGCCCGACTGTAGGTCAATTTTGGAGAAGACTGTCGCTCCCCGTAACTGATCGAAGAGGTCGTCGATTCTGGGCAGGGGGTATTTGTTCTTCACCGTAACCTTGTTTATCCCTCTGTAGTCGATGCAGAGACGCAGGCTTCCGTCTTTCTTCCGCACGAAGAGTACCGGTGCGCCCCAGGGTGACACACTCGGTCTGATGAACCCTTTATCCAAGAGGTCTTCCAACTGTGCTTTAAGCTCCTTTAGCTCCGCGAAGGCCATTCGGTAAGGCGCCTTCGTAATTGGCTGCGTGCCTGGTACTAGCTCGATAGGGAACTCCACCTCCCGCTCCGGAGGCATCCCGGGCAGTTCTGCGGGGAAAACGTCGGGGAAGTCCCGCACCACCGGGATGTCTGAAGGGGTCGACGAGGGTCGGGTGGCCAGATCCACCGATGCCAAATAGGCCACGCATCCGCCCTCTACCAACCTTCTGGCTCGCGCCGCTGAAATGACCCCCGGGAAGGTGATGCTCTTGCCCGCCATATACACATGTTCAGGAAAACCCGGTTCTTGCAATCGAACTTGTCGCTTGTCACAGTCAATGAGCGCCTGGTACCTCGTGAGCCAATCCATGCCTAACACCGCGTCGTACTCCTTCAAGGGGATTACCACCAAATCCCATGGGCAAGCCAGTCGCCCAAGTTTAATCGAGCAGGCGGCCACGAAGCTGACCGCCTCCAGAGTCCCCCCCCGTTTGCACCGCCAAGAGACTTTGAAGGGGGTCTCCTCGAGATCATGCATAAAAACGAAATCACGAGAAATGAACGAGTGTGTTGCTCCGGTATCGAAAAGAGTTCTAGCACGGGAATTCGAAACGGAAGTAGTACCTGCAAGAGCGTCCTCCGGTGGATTAGTCCCTTGGCTGGTCATTGAGAAAACCCTCCCGCCTGGTTGTGGCTGCCGCTCCTCCTCACGCCGTGGTGCGGGGGGTCTGGAAGTTGACGCCATAGGAGCTTTCCCCCGCCCTGAGGGTTTGTGGCGCGGGCGTATAAGACTCCCGAGGGTGCAGGTCCCCCGCCCAAGGGGCAGTTGCGGCGGAAGTGCCCCCGCTTGCCGCACCTGAAACAGTGGTCGCTCCGTTGGGGGCACTCTCCCGCAATGTGCCCTCCCCCGCAAATAACGCAAGGCCTATTTCCCGGCCTCGCCCTCCTGCTGGCGCGCCCCGGGGTCCCGCCTGCGGTCTCCACCGTTTGGAGGCTCCGCCCCCACTCCAAGAGCCTCCTCCCGAGTTCTGCTGTTGCCGCTTTCTGTCCTCCAGTCGCGCCGAGTTCCCCTTCTGGCGCGGGTGATCGCAAAGCCCCGCTCTACCGTAGTGGCCCTGTCGACCACTTTCTGGAATGTATGCAGGTCAGCTGCTTGCACCACCTCAAAGATATTGCTCCGCAAGCCGTCCACAAAAAGTTGCGCCTTGTGAGCCT
The DNA here is from genome assembly GCA_029168755.2 of Tillandsia fasciculata. Taxonomy (NCBI): domain Eukaryota; kingdom Viridiplantae; phylum Streptophyta; class Magnoliopsida; order Poales; family Bromeliaceae; genus Tillandsia; species Tillandsia fasciculata. Next base: position 135,470 of record JAQOTM010000437.1, on the reverse strand, counting down.
CGTCCCTTATGACGAACGGGACGCAGTTCGCTAGGCGGACGAACTCTCGTTGGTACTCCATGACCGTCCGGTTTCCCTGCTGGATATGGTTCAAATCATCTTCCAACTTCTTCTTGACGCTGCTGGTGAAGAAGGCCTCGAACAGCTCTTTCTTGAAAGTTTCCCAGGACGGGAAAGCGGTACCCTTAGCAGGATCTGGGCGTACCGTCTTCCACCATAAACGGGCATTCCCCTCCAGGCAATGGACTGCCAGGGGAACCCGCTCATCATCCTCCATGAGTAGGTCTTCAAAAAGTTTCTCCATCGACCCCACCCAGTTCTCAACGACCCACGGATCTGTCGTGTCCCCTTCGAACGTGGGCGGGTCGTGCTTCTTAAAGTCCTTCAAGTTGGCCCGCACTCGATCCCGCTCGGTCATCACAACCCCCCCTCCACTCGTGGCGGCGGCGGCCGCGACAGGGGTAGGCGTGACCACTGTTTCCTCCAGAATAACCCGGCTAGTTGTCCCTGGCGCCGGCCCCGTGGTCGCCGCCGGCGGTGGCGCTGTCGGTGGTGCCGCGGCCGGTGCTGTCGGCCCCGGCGGAGGGACCGGGGCGGCCGTCACTGGCGCGGCCTGCTGCTGATGCGTCAACTGACGCACATGATCAGTGAGGGTGGCCAATTGCCCCGCCATTTCTCGCAATTGCTGCCGCAGGAGCTGGTTCTCCGCGGCCGTCGATGTTGTCGCGTCTGCCTCGGCGTCTCCTGCCGACGACCTGGTACGAACCATGGCTGTCACACACAACATGGGTCTACGTCAGACTTTACCTACGACCACAAACCACTTATCTCAAGAAAAGACTCCAATGTTTCCCCCCCCCCCCCCCGATCACTCACGTTCTAAAGTCCTATATCCTACCCATTTCATTCACTTATAGATATGTGAGGCATTCCCACGGATGTCAGCATTAACTGTTGTGATTGGATGAATTGTCTCTGATACCATCTTAATCTGTCACGCCCCGGGGGAGTGCTTTAGCGGAAACGGCACGTTTTTTTTTTTTTTTTTTTTTTTTTGAAAGATCTCCCCTCCCCGACGCGTGTCCAGACCCGCCGCACATACAGGATCTCTCTGCAAACGGACAGAGTCTCCCCTGTACGTGCACGGCGTGTGGTTGAGTACATTTCCCCAAACAAGCATAACCATTCAATCACAACATTCAACAACATACAACCAGTGTTCTAAGTATTTAAACGAATGGCCGATTCAGTTTGGAAAGGATAAATCCACAGTTTTAAAAGAGTGCCCACCCGACACTTATGTTTTGAAAACGAGTTTTCGAAACCAACATAAAACCACAGGGTTTTGAAACCAGTGCCCACACGACACTTAAATTTAAAAAAATGATTTTTGAAAATCTTTCTTGGGATTAGTCTCCCTTTTTTTTTTTTTTGTCAAATGGCCAACAGAACTGCAAGGAAAAGTAAAGCATCACAGAATCACCAAATGCCGACATCCACACCGACCCCACAAGGGTATCGAGAACCTCACACATAACTACAATGTAAATGAAAAGCTGGAAAGAAAGATAAAATACAGTCCGGGGTCCCCAACGACCCAGCTGCGTCCGTCCCGTCCTCACCGTCGCCTATCTCTCTCCCCGTCTGGTCCCTGTCACGAAATGGGGAGTCAGTGACGAACAATAATAAAGCAGGGAAATACAGTAAAACAAACCGTGATGATACCCGGAGCAACAACCCTCTCAGGAGGGAAACGACCACCTGTGCACCTGTATCCCGCTAATACCCGGCCACGTCGGACAACTAAACCGACGGACCATACCGTACCTGCAGAAACCCGACCACGTCGGACAACTAAACCGACGGGTCGCACCGCTCGCACCTCGGCGCCTCAAACCCCACAACTAATAAGGGGCCCCACTACGTCACCTCGTGGGTATACACGGGTCATAGACCACTTTTCCGGAAAAGCGCACCCCTGCGGTGGCCAAACCGCGGGTGCGCGTGTCGCAGCCTCGAGCACAGTAACCGTGAAGCAATATATAGATGTGTGTGCGTGACATATGAAAACAGGAAGCATAATCACCCATAAGTAAAGCCATAGGATACACCGTCTATATATTAAAGCAGAGTAAACATAAAGCTACCGACGATTTGTAAATGCTTTTTCCTGATGTTCTAACCCAAACGTGGCATATAACTTTAAAGCATATGAACAGTAGAACCATCGATAGTTATTTGGAGTTTTCCCCTATCGTTCTAACCCGAGCATGGCATATATATAGTAGAGCAAAAGAACAGTAAGACTATAATGAATTAGTTGATGCCTTCCCCCCAATATCCTAACCCAAGCACGCGGTAGATTGACCCCTCCCAACTTAATAAAATTAAATGCAGGGACTTAGAACGACAACCCACCTCAAACACGAAGGAAGAGGCGTGTAGAAACTCCGACAAAACCCTCACCGCGTGCCCGAACAGCTGTAATAGAAATTCATTCGTTAAAAATATCGTTGCGGTTTAAAACACTCAAAAACGTGGCGAAACGGACTAAAAACGGAGCTCCTGGGCCTTTTTTCTGGAAGCGGGTGCACGGGTCCAACCGTGAACCGGGTCCACGGCGGCGGCGGCATGGGCGTGGGCCGGGAGCACGCGGCGCGGTGGACCCAGCGCCGTCTTGGGCCGGGCCGCGCACGGGTGCGGGCGCGCGCCGGGTCCACGGCCCCCCGCGTTGCGGTGGCGTACGCCGGGTGCACGCCCGGGCGTGCACCGCGCGGGCCTGGCGCACCGGGCCGTGCACCGGGTCCGCGTCCCCGGGCCGCAAGGGCGTGCGCCGGGTGCACGCCGGCCCGGTGGACCGCGCGGCCTGGCGCACAACTCCGTGCGCCGGGTTCGCGGCCCCGGGCCGGTGCGGCGTGCACCGGGTGCACCCGGACGGGTGGACCGCAGCCAGAAAACCTCAATATCGCGTCCGTTTTCGGCTCCGGTCGCGACCCCGCGATCACGGCGGCTCCGGCGATGACTCCGTGAACACGGTGACGGCGGCGGCGGCCTCCCGTTTAACCACGGCGGCGGCGGCCTCCCGTTTAGTCCCCGAAATCGCCTCGCACGCGGCACAAGACGAAGGAAAACCCCCCGACAACTCAAGGGATTTCCCTCCCCTTGCCCGAAACAAGAATCGACACAAAACGAAACAAGAACGAAACAAGAAAGCGAAAACACGGCTCACCTTGTTTCCGTCGGCGCCGGGCGAAGGAGAGGGATCGTCCTTTTTGCGTTCGTCGGATCTTGCGGGGAGGCGATCGATTTCCTCCTTCTCCTCGTCAAGATCCCGGCTCTCGCGTCGCCTCGGTACGGGTGGGGGAAAAGCCTAGGGTTTTCACGCGTACGAAAGGGGAAAGAAAGGGATGGGAACCCAAATCCCCAATCCTTATTAATTTGCTGTTTTGGCACAATCGGGTCTAAACCCACGGTCCAATTTCACAAACCCCACCTGGACCAAATTAAATTAAACTAACCTCGATTAATTTCCCCTAATTTAAAAACGGATTAGATTTAATTGCATCCAATTGAGTTAAATTTAACCGAATTAAATTAAATTACACCACATCGGACTGAAAAGAATTTAATTTGAATTAATTTAAAAATAAAAGAATCCGGGTCTGGTTTACCTCCAACATGACGCGCTGGACACACGGACCGCAGCAACTTCGGAAATTTATTCCGGGAGATTCCGGGGTCGGAAATCCGATCCGATCGCGCCGCCAGTCTCACCTTCGCGAGCTTTATTCTCTAAAAATACCCGCAAGCCCCGACGGCCTGCCCAAGAAATACGAAAAAAAGGGTGACCCCGGACCCCTTAGCCGAAAGGCGGTTCGAAGAAAATCACAGGAGAGACCAAAAGGGACCAAAAATCAGCGGTTATTACATCTAGAGTCTGTTCTAGGAGTTTATCTCATGTTTTTAATTTCTGGATCTCTTTTGTAAATTTTTGTTGTATGGTGATAGCAACAAAAATATCTTTTTGAATTTTCTTTTGTGGATTTGTGTTTTGTCACGAAACCGCCAAAGGGGGAGATTGTTACGGAATTTGAGTTGGCGTATTTCGTGAATGTATTAAGTCTTGAAGATTGAAGATGAAGAAACTTTGGATCGTATACCTCAATCTCAAGAAAGAAGAATTCAAAAGGATCAGGTACGTTTAACTAAAGAATTTTGATGATCCGAATACTTCTTATAGTGTAGAAACACCTGGAAGAGGTTTTAATTGCTTAAACATCAAAAACTGGACATGGGACATGTTCAGGATCCGGATCGTGCTCGGCAATCCGGATCCCGAAGGGTGTTTGTTCATACACTGGTTCAATCCGGATCGCAGCATCCTCTGATCCGGATCCCGAACACTAGTTTTACCTGTTGCTTCCTCGATCCGGATCAGGAATTGCAATCCGGATCCCGAACATGATGTTTGGTAAAACTGTATGAACGATCCGGATCGGGGACTACGATCCGGATCCCGAACAAGCAATTTTCTGGAAACCGTCTTTTGTGCTTCTGCAATCCGGATCGCCAAATCCAATCCGGATCGCCGTCGGTAAAACTTTCCAGAAAAGGCTGTTTTTGATCCGTATATTCTTCCAAGGGTTTCTAACCTATAAATAGGCCCTATATTCATTTCTAGGGCATCCGCTATTACAGAAGAAAATAGCCGAAAAGAAAAAATCCACATATATAGAGAAGAAAGGAAATCAATAGATTTATTCTATGTTTCTTCATCTATATTGATTGATTTGATTCTAGGTTTTCCATACTCACATTTTGAGTAGAATCAAATCAATGAATACTTAGATGGTATTTCCGATCTATCTTTAATCTAAGTATTCGGCGGATCATCACCACCCAAACAAACAACGATTTACCCCAAAATCGGCGCGTGGACTCGCGTGGCCTTGTGGATTCAAGGTGCAACCGCTCTCGTGGATTCGGAGCGAGGTACGTTCGTGGATTCGAAGCGTGCCACTGGGTGAAGACCGTGGATTCGGTCGGACGTCGTGGACTCGACGTTGGACGCTGTGGATTCAGCGTTGGGCGCGGATCGTGGATTCGAGAAGCGTCGTGGAGCGAGCGGAGAAGATCTACTAGGAGCGTATGGTAAAAGGTTGAGTCGTCTGTGAGTACGTTATATCACCTTGTACGTGTGTTAATTCTAGTGGATTTCGCCGTGTTATCGGTCCCGTGGTTTTTTGCTCCGGTTTGGAGTTTTTCCACGTAAAAATCTTGCGTGTTCTTTTATTTTTCCGCATTGGGTTTATTTGCGCAATGATTTTTTGAGTGTTTATTGTTTACACCTATTCACCCCCCTCTAGGTGTTTTTTCCCCTATTTAGATCCATTTACTTATAACCCAACACGACGCAGTCTGGGTGATTGTTAATAGACTTACCAAGTCTGCCCATTTCCTGCCTGTACAGATGACTGTCCTTGGAGCGCCTGGCCCAGCTGTACTTGGATGAGATAGTGAGGCTGCATGGAGTACCAGCATCCAATGTTTCAGATTGAGATCCGAGGTTGTGTCACGATTTTGGGGGACTTTGCAGTCATCCTTGGGGACTCAGCTCAGATTCAGCACTGCTTTCCAACCACAGACCGATGGCCAGTCCGAGCGCACCATTCAGACCCTCGAGGATATGTTGAGAGCGTGCGTTATGGACTTTGGAGGAGGGCGGCACCGACACTTACCCTTGGTTGAGTATGCGTACAACAACAACTATCAAGCGAGCATTCAGATGGCTCCGTTTGAGGCATTGTATGGACGCAAATGTCGGTCGCCTCTGTATAGGGGTGATGTGGGTGAGAGGAGGACGTTGGGGCTTGATATACTGCTGGAGGCGGAAGAAAAGGTCAGAGTTGTTCGTCGGCACCTTGAGACAGCCCAGAGTCGCCTGAGGAGCTATGCAGATACTCGGTGGTGAGACCTTGAGTTTCAGATTGGTGATCATGTCTTCCTGAAAGTCTCGCGCTCGATAGGGGTCTGGAGGTTTGGAGTGCGTGGGAAGCTTAGTCCCCGCTCAATTGGACCCTTTTGAGGTACTTGAGAGGGTAGGCCCTGTGGCTTATAGAGTTGCTCTTCCTCCCCGTTTGGCTGGTGTTCATGATGTAATCCACGTTTCGGCCTTGAGGAGATATGTGTTCGATCCGTCTCATGTGATTGACTTCGCATCCTTGGATATCGGCGAGGACTTGGTTTATGAGGAGCGCCCGTTGCGGATTCTTGCTCGCAAGGGAGGGAATTGCGCAACCGGGCTATTCCGTATGGGAAGATCTTATGGAGCAATCACGAAGAGCGAGAGGCTACTTGGGAGTTGGAGACGGAGATGAGAGATGCCTACCCTTTTCTGTTGGAGACTTTTGGCTGAGGTACGCCTGTCTTACTATACTTTGTTTCGAGGATGAAACTTCCTTTTAGTAGGGGAGGATGTGAGGACCCGAATCCCCACTTAAGGGTTTATTAATGGATCAGTGGCTTCTGGGAGTGCTTGTGCGCACGTCGGGTCCAAGAAATGGATTCCTGGTGTAATTGGAGCTAGATTGCTTATCTGGAGACCCATATTGGGTGACTGAGGTTTTTGCGCGTGTTTTGGAACCAAGAAATTGACCCGGCAAGAAAAACGGATCAAGTTTACTTTTTCGGGAATTTTTGGGAAATTTTAGAAGTGGAATTGGGCCAAACGGACAGCGGATTTGGATTCAGCGCGCGAAAACGGTCAAGATGGGCTATTTATTTGTATTTTTCGGGGCCCGGAGGAGAAAACGTAGATTTCAAGGTTCGGCGGCACTGTTCCGGCGGCCGGAGAGGCGGCGGCTGGCGGCAGAGCGTGGCGGCGGGCGGAGGCGCAGCCGCGCGGTCCACCGCGGAAGCGTGCACCGGGCGCTGGCCACGTGGCGCCTTCCGATTGGGCCGGCGCGGCAGGCGTGGTCCATGGAATTTGCGGGGATGCACGGTGGACCAGGGGTGGCCACATCGCAGCCTCCGGTTGGTCGGTGCACGCGGCGCGGTCCACGGAATTCCTGCGGAAGGCGTGGACCGGGTGCAGGGGACACGTGTCGCTCCCTGATTGGCGGGTACAGCAAGTGCGGTGCACGGAGCACGCGGTAGGTACCTCGGGACGCGTGCGCACGTGGAAGCCACGTCGCGCGGTCGGCGGGTCAGCCGGGGACACGTGGCGCCCGCTCATTGGCGGGCGCAACCGCCATACTGTGCGGTGTGTGCGGACACGTGGCAGCCGCTGAGTGGCCCCGCATCGGTGTTCCCTGTTCGGCGGGACACGTGGCAGCCATCGGGTGGCCTTGCACCGGTGTTTCCTGTTCGGCGGGACACGTGTCAGCACGAGGAGATTTCGGGCGTGAACAGTGTTGGGCCAGGCCAACACTGTAGGCGCCCGAAAATTTTCAGGCGCCCGAATCTTGGGCCCGAAAGTGTATAGCTTGGCTTTTTGGGCTGTTTTCGGGAGAGGCTATAAATAGGCCCTTTGGGCCAAGATTTTGGGACTTTTTCCGAGGGAATTGGCTCTTGAGCCCTTTACAAAAATTCTTCCTCTCCCACTTGTGTATCTTTTGGTGAAAGCTTGGAATTTTTGGAGGCCGCAACGACAGCGTTTCCTGCATCGTGGTGCGGAGCGACGTTATACTGTTGGAGGCCCATCTTCATCACAGTTTAGTCTGGGAGGTCTACCGGGCTACCCCGACGCTATTTTTGGACGATTTCTTCGACAGCGGATTCACAAGAGGTAAATCTACAACTTCCGTGTTGGGAACTTTTTCTGAAATGGAACGTTTCTTGGGGTTTTGGGTACATTTTAACACCCCTTTGTGACTGTTTGAGATTCTGGACAGCTTACACTTCGCGGATTTTTATCTCCCCATCCGGACATCGGATTTCGACGATTCAAGAGTCTATCGACATCTATACTTCGCGAGGATCGCCGTCTGGGGACTATTCATACAGATTTTGGGAATTGCAAATTTGTGAAGTGCTAAGTGTAATTTTGGATTGTGATTGTACCCAGGGCATTGTGAGCACCACTACTGTGTTTCTAGCTTGACGGATACTGTGTTGTGGCTGTTTCTGGACTTTTTATCTGTTCAACCTCGGACAGTTAGCGTGTTCAGGTGGGTGATCTCGCTTTCAAAATCTACGGACTGTACGCTAATTATATGACTGTAACTGCATGCATGCTATTAAATGACCCCTATATTATGTGAAAAATGTATGATTGTACCCACAGTTGATAGTTGCTAAATCTGATGACCTTATTGAAACTCTTGCAACATGTGAATTCTTTCAACCTGAAAACTTAACTTAGCACCCTTATTATGCATTATACGTCATGCTCAAACAAACTACAGTAAACTCTAACCTGGATTAGATTTATGCATTGCCTTAGATCTCCCACGCTGCTTTTTACTTTTGTCATTCTGGACATAGTAGTTTTTCCCCGAGTCGTGGGTTGGGAGGTCTAGTAGCTGTGGATGCATTGTACTCACGTCTGGGGACCGAGTAGAGTTGGTAGCAGTCTGTAGATCAGTTGGTCATTGAGATAGGTATAGTGATGATGGATCTGGGATCATGGGGGATTGTCTTAGTGACAGTGTGGACTTTCTTTTAGTGAGTGAGACAGTGTTGGATCATAGCTTGCAGGAGCCATATTTGAGATCGACAGTGATGCGCGGATATTTTGCTCGGTCGGGTCGCTCCCCACGAGTGCCACTCCGGAGTTGGGCCTGATACTTCTATCGCGGCTTGTCGATGCATTGTGTCCCTCTGGCTGAGCCAGTTTTGGCAGTCATGGACGCAGTCCCTCTGGCTGAGCCAGTTTTGGCAGCTACGGACATACCTACAGTAGACCCGTCCTGTTGAGGATGTGCGGCAGTAGGTAGGCGCAGGTTTGACTGGACCCGTTGTGGCAGTCAGTTTGGATTGGGTGATCTGAGTTGAGAGAGTTGGTTGTGGTATCATATCCCTTCTGTTTCACCCTTTGAGCATTTAGATAGAGGAATAGTAGCAGTAGAGTTTACTTTTCCCAGCTTTCCTTACAGCACTGCATATGTTACTTTATGCCTCTAGTAGACTTAGTGGGCAGACCGTCGGGCTTGTTGGCGGCACCCACTGAGAACTACTGTGGGAGGAGGTAGTTCTCATACCCGTCGTGGTGTCTTTTTCCCCAGGGACTTCTGCTCCAGTTGTTGATTCTGCTCCATCTGACCGAGGTGAGGGAGTCGCGAGATAGATCCCTTCCACCCATCCTCTGAGAGAGTGTAGATGCACCCCTTACCAGTTGCTGAGAGTGTTATGTTGAGTGACTCTTGTAGTGAGGTATCGAGTTGTACATTTCTTTTACTGCAGTTGAGTGAGACTCTTGTATTTGAGGTGAGGTTGGTCTGTATTATTTTAGAGCTATAGTTGTATTTTATGTCGTTTATTTCAGCTTTTACTATTTCAGCTCTGATATCTGCTAGTGTAGATGTTTCTTTTGCAGGTTAGTCGCTACGTCTATACGGGGCTTCCCGTATGGACGGCGGATCTGTTGGCGAGCCCGGGGCACAGTATCGACCCCGGGGCGTGACAGTATTTATTGGATCTTTCACTCAAAGAAAATTAATGTTTTGGTGATAATATTGAATTTTGAATTTTTGGTTTAAGATGAGTGACTTGAGCGCTTTTATGTATTTTTGGGTTTTGTCACGAAATTGCCAAAGGGGGAGATTGTTACGGCTTTGTGTGTTGGCATATTTCGTGAGTCAAGTCAGTGAGTTAAGTCGGAGTCTTAAAGGGATCAAATTATCAAATCAGCCTTCGAAGACTCATTGAAGATTCAACATGAGCTCAAGTTAACTCCCAGGTATGATTAAATATAAATCATGGTGATTAAAGTTCGTTTATAATCATTGGAATCAGGAAATTATTGAAACTCAGTTTAGACTTGGTTTTAGGAACTTGGTTTTAACTTACAACTTATTTTAAGTTTGGATTCCGATACTTGGTCTGTTTTGGATAAAGTTTATCTTGGAAAAATCAGATTTTACATTGAGTACCGGAACCACACTTTGAGTTCCTCAAACCCGACACAGAATTTTCTGTAATTTGCATTGCGTACCGGAACACAGACTTGCGTACCGGAACACAATAGGAAAATCTGTGTTTTGCACCATTGAGTACCGGAACACAATATTTGGTACCGGTAAACAATGTCATCTCGGGAAAAGTTTCCTAAACCGACTCTAATTTGTTTCCAAGGGTTATAAATAGATACTTAGGGTTTCTCGACAAAATTGATCAATACCGAAATCACTCGAGAGCAACCCTAGAGGCTAGGTTTTTATCGTTATTCTTTTTAGCCACTTTTAGGTCAATTCGACGGTGCTTCCAAAATCTATCTTTTGTCGAATTGATCTAGACTTTGTTTAGAAATTCTTTCTACGGTTCTTCAATGATAATCTAAGCAAAGGATCACCATCGAAGCCTATATTTTGTATCGGCTGAGTTTGCGTCGTGGATTCGACGTAGCACCGTGGATTCGGTGTGTTGAAGGCGTTTCGTGGATTCGAAACGTGTGCTCGTGGATTCGAGTGGCGTTCGTGGATTCGAACGTGTGCAGTGGACGTGCAATCAGTGGAGAGCAAGATCCGAAGAAGTTGAAGGAGTGGTTAGAGTCCGTGGAGTCGGTAATCACCTTGTTATTCTTCAATTCTTAGTGGATTGTTATTGCGTGTTGGTCCTGTGGTTTTTCTCCTGGATTGGAGTTTCCACGTAAATCTCGGTGTGCTGTTTTTTATTTCCGCTTGGTTTTTTATTTTGCCCTGAGATTGTTTTTAAATATTACACCTATACGGACGCCGGTGTCGATCGCCTATTTGTTGGGACGGTAGGGGAGCTGAAGCGCTTGGGGCCAGACCTCGCAGAGGAAACGGAGGCAAAGATGCACCTTATTAGGCAGCGGTTGTTGACCGCACAGAGCCGTAGAAAAGTTATGCGGACCACAGGCGACGGGAATTGGAATTTATGGTAGAAGAAACAGAGGCAAAGGTGTGCCTTATCAAGCAGCGGCTGTTGATCGCCCAGAGCCGGCAGAAAAGCTACGCGGAGCAGAGGCGACGGGAATTGGAATTTAATGTAGGGGAAACAGGTGTGCTTCGTGTATCACCGTCTAAGGGGACAAGACGGTTCGGCATACGAGGGAAGCTGAGCCCACGGTACGTGGGACCGTTAGAAATCTTGGAGCGAGTGGGCCCGGTGGCATACCAGTTGGCCTTATCGCCAAATCTTGAGCAGGTGCATAATGTGTTTCACGTCTCGACGCTCCGGAAGTACCTCCCCGACCCGTCGCACGTCCTCAACGCCCCGGCCGTTGAACTGTGGGAGGATTCGAGTTTCGAGGAAACGCCGATACGGATCTTGGCAAGAGAAGAAAAGAAACTCGGAAACTGGACGATCCCCTACGTAAAGGTGCAATGGAGTAACCACGAGGAGCGCGAGGCAACGTGGGAACTGGAAGCGAAAATGAGGGAGTGTTACCCTGAGTTATTTAGTGAGGGTTGAGGTTAAGTTTCGGGGACGAAACTTCTTTAAGGGGTGAGTGGTGTAATATCACAGATTTTTGGTAACGTTTTACCCTCCTGCCAATAAAGGTTACGTTAAGAAAAAGTAAAATAACGGGTTTACTTAAGCTGATAATCGTGAGGTGTGGGTATTTTTCTGCGATAGAGCTCGAAAAACGGAGAACGGCGGTGCGATCGGATCCGGATTCCGACTTACGAAACCCCCAGAAAGGGGGTGTAAGGATCGCGGTAACCGGGAGGTGCATCAAAATCCGTGCAAGAGATTGTGCACGCTTTTCGAGGAGATAAGGAATTATCCTTAAGGAATTATCTTTAAGGAATTATCTCCAAGGGATTATCGTTAAGGAATTATCTTTAAGGAAATATCTCTAAGGAATTATCCTTAAAGAATTATCTTTAAAGAATTATTCCGAAGGATTATCTATGAGGAATTAATTAATTAATTAATTAATTAGAGTTCAAAAATAACCGAGCTGGATTTCGACGGTACGTATATACGAAAAGGGAAAATAAAAGAAATAAATTAATAACGAGATTTAATTATTCCCCGTATACCGAAAGGAAACCCTAGTCTTAAAAGATCGCCTCCTCAAATAATTCCCTTTTGTGCGTGCCCAAAACCAAACGAAACCCTAGTTTGAAAAGAGAGAAGGGAGATAAGAGAAAAGAAAAAGGAAACCCTAACCGGGGAAAAAAGAAATAGAGAAGAAAGGAGCGGAGGAACCGGATCGCCCCGATCGACATACCGGAGACCGGAGAACGAGACATCACCACCATCGGAGGGCGGATTCGGATTCTCACCACCGCAAAGAACGGAGATGGGGATCGCGTTGCCTCCTCCATCGGAAAAAGGTTAGGAATCGTTATTTCTCTCCTTCGTCGATTTAATCGTGGGTTTTTCCGTGTTCTTTAGAGATCGGTTTAATCGGTATATTGATCACGGGTTTTTGATTGATTTTGATCGGTGATTGGATCGTGTTTTGACCGGGTTTAATCGATGGTTTTCAACCGGTCATGATCGGAGGTTTGGTCGGGTTACCGATCGACGTTTCGTTTGGCCCCCGATCAATGGTTTTAGCGTCGGAGCGATCCGGGGTTTTTGTTTGGGTTATTTTGGGTGTTTCGTTAGAGCATGGGGAAGTTAACGGGAGGCCGCCGCCGCCGTTGTTTGATGGGAGGCCGCCGCCGCCGTTACCATGTTCACGGGGTCGTCGCCGGAGCCACGCGGGGGCAAAAACGGAGAAGAAAACGCGAGAACGGGGGAGTTACTGTTCACCCGTACGGCCTCCCCAGCCCGCGGTCCACCGGCGGATCGTGCACCCGGCGCACGGCTCTGCTGCCTGGGGGCGCAGACCCGGCGCACGGGCGCGTGCGCTAGCCAGCGGGCGCGGTCCACACTCGGAGCGTGCACCCGGCGCACGGCACTGCGGCCTGGGGGCGCAAACCCAGCGCACGGACGCGTGCGCCAGCCCAGCCCGCAAGCGCGGTGCACGCCTGGGCATGCACCCGGTGCTGCCGCCGCGACCGTGAGCAGATGAACCCGGCGCGCGCCTCTTGCCGTGCGCGGCCCGGCCCAATGCTTGGCGGTCTACAGCGCAGTGCGCGCCCGGTCTGCTGCGCCGCCACCCTTGGCCGCAGACCCGGTCCAGGCCCGGCTTCGTGCACCAGCCCCCAAAGGAAGAGCCCGGTAGCTCCGTTTTCGGCCCGTTTCGTCCCATTTTGGAGTGTTTTCGACAATGGCGATATCTTTAACAACGATGTAGTTCTTCGGGATAGTTTTTGGTTCGACGGTTTTTTGTGGGACGACACGGTCCGCTTGGCACCGTGATTTTGATTTTTCGTCGGTCTATTATTACAGTGGTCGGGACCACTGTTTTGCCTATTTAAGGTAAAAGTGTTAAAAGGTGTTTTTGATTATTAGGCCGCGTGAAGTTCGGATTCGCCTAGGACGGACATGGGCGCGTCGTTTATCTTCATTCAGGTGGGTACTTTTGATTAATTTCGGTGCAGGGTCGTTCCCGAGTATTTCATTTGATAAAGTAGATAGTTTTGGTAAAAGTGACTAACCCCATTACATGTAAATCCTATATTCTATTCTCACTGTGGCGGCTGCGGTCGCATGATTGTTTTACTAATCTGACTAACGCGGCTGAGGTCGCAACATTGTTTTACACTCATATTGCTTTACACGCACACCGGCGTTTTGGACACCGCACAGGGTGTATTTTTTTCGGAAAGATGGTAAGTTGTTTTACCCCATGTACCCCACAAGGAGAGGTTAGTGGGGACCCCTCAAGGAGAGGGACTGCTACTTGGGCAGTGGAGGGGTCTGGGCACCAAAAAATGAGTACGGTATTGCTGGGGTTGGGGCCCAGCTTGTTTTGGTATTCTGGGGTTGGTGGCCCAGCTTGTTTTTGTGACAGGAATTTAGCGATACATGAGGAGGAAGTAAATGCTTCGGTGTATCGTTTGTCTTTTCAGTTATTGCATTTACTTATTTGGTTTCTACTTTATCAGTCACTGTGACTACCCACACTGTGACAAAGGTCCGAGCAGAGGGTTGGGAACCGGGCGATCGGTGAGGTAACGGTTAGAGGACCCTAGCCATTGAGGCTATTAAACTCTACAGT
>JAQOTM010000437.1:88519-121125 GCA_029168755.2 Tillandsia fasciculata | reverse complement strand
CGCTTGGGGCCAGACCTCGCAGAGTGAAACGGAGGCAAGATGCACCTTATTAGGCAGCGGTTGTTGACCGCACAGAGCCGTAGAAAAGTTATGCGGGGACACAGGCGAGCGGGAATTGGAATTTATGGTAGAAGAAACGAGGCAAAGTGTGCCTTATCAAGCAACGGCTGTGATCGCCCAGAGCCGGCAGAAAAGAAAAGCTACGCGGAGCAGAGGCGACGGGAATGGAATTTAATGTAGGGGAAACAGGTGTGCTTCGTGTATCACCGTCTAAGGGACAAGACGGTTCGGCATACGAGGGAAGCTGAGCCCACGGTACGTGGGACCGTTAGAAATCTTGGAGCGAGTGGGCCCGTGGCATACCAGTTGGCCTTATCGCCAAATCTTGAGCAGGGCAAAGTGGTTTTCACTCTCGACGCTCCGGAAGTACCTCCCCGACCCGTCGCACGTCCTCACGCCCCGGCCGTTGAAATGTGGGAGGATTCGAGTTCGAGGAAACGCCCGATACGGATCTTGGCAAGAGAAGAAAAAAGAACTCGGAAACTGGACGATCCCCTACGTAAAGGTGCAATGGAGTAACCACGAGGAGCGAGGCAACGTGGGAACTGGAAGCGAAAATGAGGGAGTTTTTTACCCTGAGTTATTTAGTGAGGGTGAGGTTAAGTTCGGGACGAAACTTCTTTAAAGGGGTGAGTGGTGTAATATCACAGATTTTGGTAACGTTTTACCCTCCTGCCATAAAGGTACGTTAAGAAAAAGTAAAATAACGGGTTACTTAAGCTGATAATCGTGAGGTGTGGGTATTTTTCTGCGATAGAGCTCGAAAACGACGAGAGAACGGCGGTGCGATCGGATCCGGATTCCGACTACGAAACAACCAGAAAGGGGGTGTAAGGATCGCGGTAACCGGGGAGGGGATCAAAATCCGTGGCAAGAGATTGTGCACGCTTTTCGAGGAGATAAGGAATTATCCTTAAGGACTTATCTTAAGGAATTATCTCCAAGGGATATCGTTAAGGAATTATCTTTAAGGAAATATCTCTAAGGAATTATCCTTAAAGAATTATCTTTAAAGAATTATTCCGAAGGATATCTATGAGGAATTAATTAATTAATTAATTAATTAGAGTTCAAAAAAACCGAGCTGATTTTTTCGACGGTACGTATATACAAAAGGGAAAATAAAGAAATAAATTAATAACGAGATTTAATTATTCCCCGTATACCGAAAGGAAACCTAGTCTAAAAAAGATCGCCTCCTCAAATAATTCCCTTTTTTGCGTGCCCAAAACAAACGAAACCCTAGTTTGAAAAGAGAGAAGGAGAATAGAGAAAAAGAAAAAGGAAACCCTAACCGGGGAAAAAAGAAATAGAGAAGAAAGGGCGGAGGAACCGGATCGCCCGATCGACATACGGAGACCGTGAGAACTAGAGGACATACCACCATCGGAGGGCGGATTCGGATTCTCACCACCGCAAAGAACGGAGATGGGGATCGCGTTGCCTCCTCCATCGGAAAAAGGTTTAGGAATCGTTATTCTCTCCTTCGTCGATTTAATCGTGGGTTTTTCCGTGTTCTTAGAGATCGGTTTAATCGGTATATTGATCACGGGTTTTTGATTGATTTTGATCGGTGATTGATCGTGTTTTGACCGGGTTTAATCGAGGTTTTCAACGGTCATGATCGGAGGTGGGTCGGGTTACCGATCGACGTTTCGTTTGGCCCCCGATCAATGGTTTTGGCGTCGTAGCGATCCGGGGTTTTTTTGTTGGGTTATTTTGGGTGTTTCGTTAGAGCATGGGGAAGTTAACGGGAGGGCCGCCGCCCGCCGTTGTTTGATGGAGGCGCCGCCGCCGTTACCATGTTCACGGGGTCGTCGCCGAGCCACGCGGGGGCAAAACGGAGAAGAAAACGCGAGAACGGGGGAGTTACTGTTCACCCGTACGGCCTCCCCAGCCCGCGGTCCACCGGGGGATCGTGCACCCGGGTGCACGGCTCTGCTGCCTGGGGCGCAGACCGGCGCACGGGCGCTGTGCGCTAGCCAGCGCGGGCGCGGTCCACACTCGGAGCGTGCACCCGGCGCACGCACTGCGTTGGTTGCCTGGGGGGCAAACCCATGCGCACGGAACGCGTGCGCCAGCCAGCCCGCAAGCGCGGTGCACGCCTGGGCATGCACCCGGTGCTGCCGCCCGCGACCGTGAGCAGCATGAACCCGGCGCGCGCCCTCTTGCCGTGCGCGGCCCGCCCAAGCTTGGCGGTCCTACAGCGCAGTGCGCGCCCGGTCTGCCTGCGCCGCCACCCTTGGCCGCAGACCCGGTCCAGAGGCCCGGTTTCGTGCACCAGCCCCAAGGAAGAGCCCGGTAGTCCGTTTTCGGCCCGTTTCGTCCCATTTTGGAGTGTTTTCGACAATGGCGTATCTTTAACAAACGAGTAGTTTCTTCGGGATAGTTTTTTGGTTCGACGGTTTTTTGTGGGACGACACGGTTCCGCTTGGCACCGTCGGATTTTGATTTTGCCGTCGGTCTATTATTACAGTGGTCGGGACCACTGTTTTGCCTATTTAAGGTAAAAGTGTTAAAAGGTGTTTTTGATTATTAGGCCGCGTGAAGTTCGGATTCGCCTAGGACGGACATGGGCGCGGTCGTTTATCTTCATTCAGGTGGGTACTTTTGATTAATTCGGTGCAGGGTCGTTCCCGAGTATTTCGTTTGATAAAGTAGATAGTTTTGGTAAAAGTGACTAACCCCATTACATGTAAATCCTATATTCTATTCTCACTGTGGCGGCTGCGGTCGCATGATTGTTTTACTAATCTGACTAACGCGGCTGAGGTCGCAACATTGTTTTACACTCATATTGCTTACACGCACACCGGCGGTTTGGACACCGCACAGGGTGTATTTTTTCGGAAAGATGGTAAGTTGTTTTACCCATGTACCCCACAAGGAGAGGTTAGTGGGGACCCCTCAAGGAGAGGTGACTGCTACTTGGGCAGTGGAGGGGTTGGAGGCACCAAGAAAATGAGTACGGTATTCTGGGGTTGGGGCCCAGCTTGTTTTGGTATTCTGGGGTTGGTGCCCAGCTTGTTTTGTGACAGGAATTTAGCGATACATGAGGAGGAAGTAAATGCTTCGGTGTATCGATTTGTCTTTTCAGTTATTGCATTTATTATTTGTTTTCTACTTTATCAGTCACTGACTACCCACACTGTGACAGGTCCGAGCAGGGGTGGGAACCGGGACGACGGTGAGGGAACGGTTAGAGGACCCTAGCCCTTGAGGCTATTAAACTCTACAGTTTATGGTTATCTTTTATTGTGTATTGGTTAGTCTAGCTGTGATTACTTTGTGCGGTTACTTGTGGATGTTGAAATGAGGATTCCGTGTAGAATTATCTTCTCTTATCTGTGAATGTTAAGATGTGTAATTGCGGCTCGTTTTCAAATACAAACATGGTTTCAAAAGCATTTTTCAAACCAAGTGTCGTGTGGGCACTGATTTCAAAACCCGTGGATTTATCCTTCAAGTAATGGGGCCGCTTAAAAGAGTTTGTCGAAAATATTTTGGAAAACTGGGTGTCGACGTGGACACCGACACCGACTTTCAAACCTATGGGTTTATGGTGTAGATTCAATATGATAAATGTGAGTTATAGTTAAGTATAGTCTCTCCTCATTGTCGTTCATTGTTTGCATGGTTAAAGTATTTGTCTTGCTCGGAACGCCGTGCATATACAAAGGAGGCTCCGCCGTTTGGGAAGTGAATTTGTATATGTGGCGGGTCGAGTCGCGCACCGGAGGCGAGGTTCATTTAAGAAAAAAAAAAAACTGTGGGATACATTTTCCGCCTCATTTAGAACCTCCGGGCGTGACAACCCAATCGCCCAGCTGATGGAAACACAAACCAGACTCAACCCCCAATCTGATGCAAAGGATAAAACATCCGTGTCGACCGCCCTACATGTCCGTGGTTCATCGCAATACCCCACAAGTCCACGAATCTAGTACAGAGTCCGACTCACTATCCCAAACCCCTGCTCAACGCTAGCAACAAGCATCTGAATGCAAGGAGATAACCAAAACGTGGAAGTCTAACAGTCCCAGTATGAGTATGACTAGTTGTAGCCAAAAATAGTGGCCCAAACTAGATGTCACCAATACGAGCCATGAATTGGTTCTTTTAAAAACTGTAGAAACAGGAGTGGTCAGATATTTATTTTAAAAAGATTGATCTTTACGGTACCGACATGATAAGTCATTTGCATGCGAGATTATGATATAGGCATTTGTCCCCAACAACAGTGTCCATGTAAAATAAATAAGCTTGTCATATAACTGTGGGGTCATCTATATGGTTCCAAAATCGGAGATCAATAGTCACATTTAATTTAGGGAAATTCTAATAATCCTAGTGAGCAAAGTCCAAAAGTGAGGTAAGCAACAACCACCCACCTCGAAAAGCGCAATTCACACCCAAATAGCCTCCTCGCTGTACACAGTCCTCTAATCCCGCAACTGTCACCGAAAGCAGTGCATAACTGTACAGAACAACGGAAACCCGGTGTTAAACACAATTCCAACAATATTAGTTTTTGCTATTTTCCAAACCGCACGAAAAAAAGAGGAGTTGTCACCTATGGACAGTGCTCCGAAAAATCTAGAAAAATTCTGGTTTTTGGTTGCGTTCCTTGCGACGAGTAAATCAAAGCGTTATACGCCTTGACCGATGCCTAGGCCGAGATTATAAAATCGGACAAGCGGTGATGTCCACGAATTCATCACAGAAAAAGGGGGGTCAAAGGTGCCTCGGAAACTGTGCCAAAAGTGCGAAATAGAGCAAAGTGATCAACACGAAAAACAAAGCCTTACCTCTTAGGAATGCGCTGCCGCCAGAGAAAGAAATTGCTCAAAAATTCCTCCTAGTTTGCCCACAGTGAATTTGACTGAACTGCGACGTTAAATGGGTCCGAAATGGGGGAAAGTCGAGGCGTACTGTAAAATCGATATCGCCGTTGCCGAGCCTCCAAAATTCTGGAAATCCACCAAGAGATCAAAAATAACAAGGGGAACAACTTTTGTAAAGGACTCTCCCTCTCATTCTCTCTCTAAGCTTCGAAAAAAGGAGAGAAAGAGAGGAAGGTGGAGGTACATATATAGGCCCAACAAACAATTGGGAAAAATCCCGCCATGTCCGGGAATCGGGCGCCCGGAAGGAATTCGGGCATGCCATAGTGCGGCCCAAAAGCCCAGCCCGGCCCGCGCTCGAAAAAACGTGGGCGCGGCACGTGTCCGCATAACAGCGGACAGCGGCGCCCGCGAATCGGGCGCCGCCACGTGTCCCACCCCGGCTCGGCGCTAGCTTGCTGGTGTGGCGCCATGTTGCGCGGCGCCGCCCCGACCGACACGCCAGCCGGCGCGGTCAGCGCGCCGCCCGTGCGTCTGCGCCCTCGTGCGCGTACGGCCGCAACCGCGCGCCCGCGGGTGCACCGCGCGTACCTACACCATCCAATCCGGGGCCGCCACGTGGCGCGCCCTGGTCCACACGCCAGCCGCGCGGTCCCGTGGACCGCGCAGCGCAGACCCGCCAATGGGCGGGTGCCACGTGTCCTACCGGTCCACCGTGCATCGGCGGCGCTCCTCCGTGGACCGGACAGCGTGCGCCGGCCCAATCATAGCCTGCCACGTGTCCTAGGCCAGTCCATGGCTCCCCCCCATGCACCAATTTGCACAGAAAACTTCCGGGTGTCCGTTTTCGGGCGTCCGGACTCAGAAAAATATAAGTAAATAGCCGTTTTCAAGCGTTTTTTCGCGCTGAATCCAAATACGACCTCTATCAACCTGAAACCACTTCTAAAATTTGGCAAACATGGCCGAAAGATAGGTTCTAGCCCAAACCCTCTCTGAGTCCATCCCACACATTCCTTTGACATGTTGTGGGCCCGGCACACCAATAACAGGTGTTCCACACCCCGAAACATAGGAAAAAACTACACGGGGATCTGGGTTACTACATTGGTATTTTGGATATTGCACCTATTCACCCCCCCTCTAGGTGTTTGATAGAACCTATTTAGATCCTTGGGGATCCATAAACCTACAATTGGTATCGGAGTGGGTTTTAGGTTTTTCTATCATGTCGGATGAAGGTGGTAATATTAATAGACCTCCTCTTTTCGATGGGACCAATTATGCCTATTGGAAAGTCCGGATGAGAGCTTTTCTCATCACAATTGATGAGCGGGTATGGCAAACCGTCTAATACGGTTGGGAGCATCCAATTGAGGAAGTAGGAAATACTACTACCCCAAAACCTCGCTCTAGATGGTCCAGAGAGGAGATCGAAAAATCTTCTTACAACGGGAAAGGTATGAACGCTTTATTTAATTCTCTTTCCTCAATCGAGTTTACACGTATTTCTGCGTGTGAAACTGCAAAGGAGATTTGGGATATTCTTCAAATTACACATGAGGGTACTAATCTTGTAAAAATTCAAAAGCTCCAGATGCTTACAAGTCAATTTGACTCTATTCATATGGATGAGCATGAATTGTTTACTGATTATTATACCATACTTCAAGATATAATCAATACATGTGCTAATTTAGGAGAAAAGATCCCGGAATCAAAAGTTGTAAGAACGATTCTTCGGACTCTTCCGGAACGGTTTAGGGCAAAGGTTGCCGCCATTGAAATCGTCAATCATCCGAATGACATGAGAATAGAGGAATTAGTAGGTGCTTTACAAACATATGAAATGACTTTTCCTACTAATCAATTTTCTTCCAAGTCTTCTTCTAAGTGTGCAGAAATTGATTCAAATCAACGAAGGAAGAAGATAGCGAATCAAACTCCGACGATGAAATATCTTTTGCCGATTTTGAAGAACAACTCGCGCGGATCACGAAAAAATTTCGTCGAAAATTTCGGAAGAATCGAACCGACAGATCTTCATCCTCGAAACCACCTAAAGGATCATCGGGTTCTAAATCCTCTAAAATCAAAAGATTTGCAAAACCTTCTAAAGAAAAAGAAAAAGATGAATTCGAATGGAAAATCCAATGCTACAGATGCAAAGGCTACGGCCATATTTCAACGGATTGTCCTTCTAAGAAATCATATAAAAAGAAGGCTTTGCAAGTAAGAACTTGGGACGATTCTACTTCCGATAAATCGACCTTAAGTAGAGAGGAAAAGGATAATATTGTTGCTTTTCATACCTCTCTAGTTCGCTCTTCCAATGTTTGCTTGTCATCATTAATTACTGACTCTATTCCTTTGATTTTGCATGAAACATCTACATCCGACGGAGAGTCGTCAATTGAGGGGGAGTCGGACGAAGAAGAACTCATTGAGGCATATCAACAACTTCTTACGGAATCAAAGAAGATGGCCAAGCACATCAAGAAGTTGAGGAAGCAACGACTTAAGGTTGAGGACGAGAACCGCACATTAAAGATCAAAGTTAAGGATCTCGAGGAGGAACGAGAACTTTTAATGGACAATAATAAAATCCTCCAAGAAAAGTTTAACCAATCGGAAACGGCCGTTAATGTCACACCCCGGGTCGAAACTGCGACCCGGGCTCGCCAACAGATCTGCCGCCTATACAGTGAACCCCATATAGACGAAGCGTCTAACCTGCAAAAGGAAATACTATACTAAACAGATATCAGAGCTGAAAGTAAACTGCTAGAAATAAAATATAAAATACAACTATCACTCCAAATAAGTACAATCCAACCTCACCACAAAGGATACACAAGAGTCTCTCAGATAGCAGGAAAATAAAAGGTACAACTCGATCCTCACTACAAAAGCCTCTCAACAGAATACAACCAAAATAACATAGGGTAGCTCTACTCACACACTGAAGACTGACGGGAAGGGATCTAGCTCGCAACTCCCTTACCTCGATCTGAAGAAGCTGGTGCAGCAACTGGAACGGCAAGAACAGGCGTAGAAGTCCCTGGGGAAAAGACACCACGACGGGTGTGAGAACTACCTCCCACAGTAGCTCTCAGTGGGTGCCGTCAACAAGCCCAACGGTCTGCCCACTATGTCTACTAGAGGCAAAAGAAAGCAAATGCAGTGCTGAAGGGAAAAGAACTGGAAAATAAACTCTACAGCTACTATGTCCCTATCTAGATGCTCAAAGAGCGGGACAGATGAAAAGCATGATGCAACTACTGACTCTCCAGTACGGTCACCTAATCTATACTGACCGCCACAAAGGGTCAAGTCAAACCTGCGCCTCCCCTACTGCCGCACATCCTCAACAGGACGGGTCTACCGTAGGGTGTCCGTGACTGCCAAAACTGGCTCAGCCAGAGGGACGGCATCGACAAGTCACGATAGCAAGTAACAGGCCCAACTCCGGAGTGGCACTCGTGGGTAGCGACCCCACCGAGCAAAGTATCCGTGCATCTCTGTCGAGCTCAAAGGTGGCTCCTGTAGGCTATGATCCAAATCACTAGCTGGAACTACACTGCTAATGTCACATCTCTCACTCAATGGCTAGAAATACTCACAGCCGGGACTACCGTCTACCCGACGGCCCCCACAACAGAATACCAACTCGAGAGAACCAACACTATAAGGGTTCGAAAATCCCGATAGGTCCGTGCCTAGAACCCTATCAAACAAGAACAGACTCCAGGCTCCACCTATCGAGGTTCCCGACCCCTTACAGTTCGGGAACACGACAGTCTCAGATCAACAAGCGGAGGACACCAACCGAGGCGCGAAAGTCCCGGAAGACCAAACCTACAACCCTATCAAACAAGAACAGGTCCTAGGCTCGGCCCCCGTGGCTTTCGTCCCGAAAATAGGAACGGTCCCTAGAACCCTATCTTGGTGAAGAAATTGTAATAAATAGATGACAGTTGTTATTAAAAACTATTTTAATCTCAGGAAAATCCACTTTAGTATATTTTAATTCCTTTATGAAAATCGGTTTAAATAAATAGATCTTTTTCCAAACCCCGAAGGGCTATTGCCATCACCCAAATCAAACAAGAACAGGCTCCGGCGACCCCTCGTGATTTGGAAGAAAACATTAATTTACAAAAAAATCATGTGTGTCTAATGGAAAATGGTCTGGGTCCTAGGTCTTTCTGACACTGATAATCAACTGTCACTAACCCTGTGGCGACAAATAAAATATCTCGGGACCGCCGTTTACCCAAACAGCTCCCGCCACAGATGAAAGATCATCTACATCTACCAGACTCCACTCTGCTCCCAAGCATGAGTGAAAAATGCATCCCTCGCTAAAAGAAATCCGACCACTCAGCCCGCTACACGGGGGAGTAGATACTATGTCCAGGATGAATTAATAATAAAGGTGAACACCTAAACCAGAATAAACCTAGCCATGTTGAAGTTTTCTAAAGTCTGGTTAAACATACAGCATATGACGGGGGTGCTAGGTCAAGTTCCACGATGTCAAGGAATTAGAGGTGATAGAAACAGGTGTTC
The DNA here is from genome assembly GCA_029168755.2 of Tillandsia fasciculata. Lineage (NCBI taxonomy): Eukaryota > Viridiplantae > Streptophyta > Magnoliopsida > Poales > Bromeliaceae > Tillandsia > Tillandsia fasciculata. The sequence goes on along the minus strand of JAQOTM010000437.1, from coordinate 111,649 downwards.
ACATGATTATCAAATAACATTAAAATTATCCGCTACCACCTTCAAGCATACTACACAAAAGTATCACTATCATGCATGATTCTACTATAGTAGATTTAATGAACTTCCATAAGTCTTGAAGACAGGGCCACCCACCTGAAAGCGCACAACTGTCCAGGGTCGTACAGATAAGAAAGTCCAGAAATGGCCAAAACACAATATCCTTCAAGCTAGCAACACCGTTGTAGTGCTCACAATGTCCTGGGTACAATTACAAACCAATTCACACTTAAAATCCATAAAAATTCCAAGTTCCAAAATCCTGCATGAACCGTCCCCTTATCACGAAATTTTCACCTGAAAATATTTCTCCAAAAATTCTGATAAAAATATGACGGCGATCCTCGCGAAGTGTAGATGTCGATAGGCTCTTAAATAGTCGAAAACTGATGTCCGGATGATGAGATAAAAATCCGCGAAGTGGGTGCTGTCCTATTCATCAATCAGAAAAATGGGGGTTCAAAAACTCCTCGGGATATGTGCCAAGAACCCCAAACGAGACCAAGATCTCAGTACGGAAATCGAAGGCGTACCTCTCGTGATTCCAACGCCGCAAAAATCGTCGAAAAAGACTGTCGGGGTAGCTCTGTGGAATATTTAGACCGAAATGCGGCGATAACGGGCCTCCAACTGTAAATCGTCGCACTGCGCTATGATGTCGGAAACGTCGTCGCCGGAGCTTCCAAAAAATCCGGGCCTCTCCCAGAAGATGCGCGACTCGAAGATCTACAACTTTCCTAAAGGGGCCATGGGCAGGAGAGCTCGGGAAAGGGGCGAAAAAACTCCAACAAGCCAGGTATTTATAGGCCCAGCCCGCAAAAACCAGCCTTTTAGACTTTGGCCCAAAGATTCGGGCGCCAGGAAATTTCCGGGCTGCTACAGTAACGGGCCGGTCCGTTACTGTGCGCGCCCGAAACGCCCAGAGGCCGCCACGTGTCCCTGATCTGCTCCCCGCACCCGGCGCACGCACCCCGACGAATCCCGCGACGCCATGTGCCCCGACCAGAGATCGTGCTCCGCTGCGCCCCAACCAACCACGGGGCGCCACGTGGCGCCCCCACGTCGCCCCGGTCAACGCCCACGCCGCGCCACGTGCGCGGCCGCGCCGCCGCCGGCTCCGGGTAGGGCACGCCTCCCGAGGCAGCCACCGCCAACGCGTGGACCGAGCGCACCAGAACCCGCCAACCACATTCTGCCACGTGTCCACCCGGTCCACCGTGCACCCGCGCTGAAATTCCGTGGACCGCGCCTGCTGCACCGGCCAACAGGAAAGCGCCACGTGGTCCTTCCGTACGGTGCACACCTCCGCGGTGGACCGCGCGCCTGCCCGCGCACCCGCGCGCCTGCCCGAGCTCGCGCCGCCGCGCTCCGCCGCCGCCGGCGCCTCTCCGGCCGCCGGAACAGTAACCCCAAGCCTCGAAATTCGTGTTTTCGCGTCAGGGCTCCAAAAAATTCAAGTAAATAGTCCGTTTCGCTCGTTTTCGCGCGCTGAATCCAAATCCGAGGTCCGTTCGGCCAAATTCCACTTCTAAAATTTCCAGAAAATTCCAGGGAAAGTTAACTTGATCCATTTTTCATGCCGGGTCAAATCCTTAGCTCCAATAAGCGCGCAAACACCTCACACACCCAAAATGGACTTTCAGAAAAGGAAACAAGCTCCAATTTTACCAGAAATCTAATTCTTGGGCCCGACACGCGCACGCACACTCCCCGAAGCCACTAAACCAACAGTAAACCCTTAAATGGGGATTCAGGTCCTCACATTCTCCCCCACTAAAAGAAAGTTTCGTCCTCGAAACAACACAGCTTAAAAGGGAGTCTCCAAGCCCGAAGGTAAGCATCCATCAACACAAACTCCAACTCCCCGGTCGCTACACACTCTCCACAAAGCGAGTCCAACAGCTGGATAAACCTCAGGAATTCCCAAATACTGGGGACGAGGAAGAACTGCCAACTCTACGCGTCCAAACTACACGAATTACGCTGCAAAACTTAACGGAAAAGGTAAGGGCTCCACCAGCAGGAAAGTCATCAACCCCCAACTCTCCAATTTAGATAACAACTGAAATTAGCGAAAAATTCAAAAGTACCGAAAGACCAGTGCCCTTGCCCCAATCAAACAAGAATAGGTTCGAGCACCGTCTCCATTTCTGGAGTAGCCTTTCGAATCTTTCGTCATGTTCGCAAATTTCAGTACAAGGGTAAGAAAAAAGGGAGAGAAGTGTTGATGCCGTTCCTGCTGTGGCAACAAAAAAACGGAAGCTACGGTCTATCCGTGCCCCTAAAAAGAAAAACACAACTCTATCCGAGACCCCTAGAGACAAACCCTCTAGTCCTAGGCGTCACCTATGCTCGACAAGTCGCACCTAATCCCGAAACCGCTGAAGCCACTGCTGCAGGAAGGGTGCCTCGGTGTCCAGTGGAAATGATCTCCTGTCATCCAACTCGCGGAAAGGCCACTGTTCTCCATCCGCAATCAAATGTTGCACGATACCGCACCAGCTGGTCCATCCCAAGTGCTCAATCTGAGTCGTGGAGCTGTAACTGAACCGTCACAATAGTCGGCGTACCTCTCAGAGTTTCAGCTGTTTTGATCACGTCCCAAAATTCGCCTCTGCTTGAAGATACTGGGAAGAATCCAATCGCTAATGCATGTCACAAAATTCCAATCCCTTAATCATGCAGAGATGCAAATGCCCTGATATCATGCAAAAGGATGCCGTGGTACCAAAAACTCACTCAACTTGACAGAAATTAAAACCATACCTGCGGCGAAAGGATCTGCTGCTGGAGTGCCCTCCACCAGGGCTGCATAAACCCGTCCACTGGGTGCTGAAGACGTTCGTCCCGTCTGTCCCGATGTCGTACCCCACTCTGTCTGATGGTGCATCGGAGGGGCTTCTGCTTCCTGAACAGGCAAGGGAGGTGCTATAGCCAGGGGTAGCACTGACAGAATAGCTCGGGGACAAGCTGCTCGAAAATGTCCCAACTCTCCACAAAGAAAACACCGTCCATGTCTCTGGTCACACTGCGACGGTGGGTGAGGGCCACCACAGATGACGCACTCACGTCGCTGCTGCCGGAGCTGCTGTCTAGGCTGATACCGCGGCTGCTGCGGGTGTCCACCAGATCTCTGCCGCCTCTGAAACCCACGACCCTCAGAGTGAGATCGTGGAGGTCCCGGAGGTGCCTGCTGACTCGTCTGTCCCTCATCAAACGGCGCTGGGCGCTTCGCCCCAGGAATCACTGCGGGGGCTGGAGCCATCTCATCCATCACCGCCTCTCCGCACTCAACATAAAGTGCCTGCTCCAAAGATGCATCCAACGTCTGCAATCTGTGCGAACGGACGAACTGATAAATCTCTTGGCGCAAACCCCGCTCAAACATATAAATCCGATGCGCCTCATCTCTGGCCGCGTGCGGTACACAGGCCAACAACCGGTTGAAGTCTGCGATGTACTCATGCACAGGACGATCTCCCTGACGGAGATTCTTCAGCTGCTCCTCTAACATCTGCCTAATGCTCTCTGGGAAAAAGGCTCCAAGAAATAGGTTGCGGAACTCCGCCCATGAGAGAAACTGCGTCCCAGGCGAACCAGCAGGTCGCACACGCCGCCACCAAGCCTCGGCGTTGCGCTCCAAGAAGTGTGTCACCAACAGCACTTGAAACCGCTCCTGAATGAACAAACTCTCAAAATGTCGCTTCATAGCCGTGATCCAAGACTCAGCCTCCCACGGTTCTGCACTAAATCCAGAAAAACGGGGTGGATCGAACTGGCGGAACCTTATCAATAGATCCACCACCTCACGCTGCTCTGCAGGGATCAACTATCCCGCCGTCCCGGACGGCTGACCACTGGTAACCGGTGTAGTAGGGGCTGTTACGGAATTTGAGTTGGCGTATTTCGTGATTGTATTAAGTCTTGAAGATTGAAGATGAAGAAACTTCGGATCGTATACCTCAATCTCAAGAAAGAAGAATTCAAAAGGATCAGGTACGTTTAACTAAATAATTTTGATGATCCGAATACTTCTTATAGTGTAGAAACACCTGGAAGAGGTTTTAACTGCTTATTCATCAAAAACTGGACATGGGACATGTTCAGGATCCGGATCGTGGACTTTCAATCCGGATCCCGAAAGGTGTTCGTTCATACATTGCTGCAATCCGGATCACAGCTTGTACAATCCGGATCCCGAATGGGATGTTTTGTGAAAATGTATGAACGATCCGGATCGTGGATTATGATCCGGATCCCGAACAGGTGATTTTCTGGAAACTGCATTCTGTGCGTCTGCGATCCGGATCGTGGCTTATCCAATCCGGATCGCCGTCGGTAAAACTTTCCAGAAAAGTTTGTTTTTGATCCGAATATTCTTCCTAGGGTTTCTAACCTATAAATAGACCCTATATTCATTTTCTAGGGGAATCCAAATAGAGCCGTCATTTTCAAATATCATTTTATACGGCCTTAGATCCACATATAGAGAAGAAAGGAAATCAATAGATCTATTCTATGTTTCTTCATCTATATTGATTATTTGATTCTAGGTTTTCATACTCACATTTTGAGTAGAATCAAACTAATGAATACTTAGATGGTATTTCCGATCTACTCTTGATCTAAGTATTCGGCGGATCATCACCACCCAAACAAACAACGATTTACCCCAAAATCGGCGCGTGGACTCGCGTGGCCTTGTGGATTCAAGGTGTTACCGCTCTCGTGGATTCGGAGCGAGGTACGTTCGTGGATTCGAAGCGTGCCATTGGGTGAAGACCGTGGATTCGGTTGGACGTCGTGGACTCGACGTTGGACGCTGTGGATTCAGCGTTGGGCGCGGATCGTGGATTCGAGAAGCGTCGTGGAGCGAGCGGAGAAGATCTACTAGGAGCGTATGGTAAAAGGTTGAGTCGTCTGTGAGTACGTTATATCACCTTGTACGTGTGTTAATTCTAGTGGATTTCGCCGTGTTATCGGTCCCGTGGTTTTTTACTCCGGTTTGGAGTTTTTCCACGTAAAAATCTTGCGTGTTCTTTTATTTTTCCGCATTGGGTTTTATCGCGCAATGATTTTTTGAGTGTTTATTGTTTACACCTATTCACCCCCCTCTAGGTGTTTTTTCCCCTATTAGATCCTTATTAACCTAAACCCAACAAGTGGTATCAGAGCGGGAATAGGGTTGTAAACAATGGTTGAAGGTGGAAACATCAATCGACCCCCTTTCTTTGATGGAACTAATTATGCGTACTGGAAAGTACGGATGAAAGCTTTCTTAATTTCCATCGACGAAAGGGTGTGGCTGTGGTGGCCCAGTTTCCCATGCAGCTTTTCTGGTGAATCCCTTGTTTAGAACACCTATTGTTGGTGTGTCTGGCCCATTGTGCGTCAAGGAGATGCTACAGATGGACCCTGTGAGTTATCTACAGCTGTGTTGGCCTTCGGCTGTGTTTGCCGAAATTTTGAAAAGAATTTTGGCCAAACAGAGGTTGGATATGGATTCAGCGCGGAAAAACGCTTGAAAACGGCTATTTGCTTGTTAAATTCTGAGTCCGGATGCCCAAAAACGGACTCCCGGAAGTTTACTGTGAATTTCGGTGCATGGGAGGGGCCGTGGACCGCCGGCTGCCACGTGGCAGCCCATGATTGGCCGGTCTGCAGCGCGCGGTCCACAGAGGGCCGCGGCTGGGTGCACGGACCCGGCGCATGACACGTGGCGCCGCCTGATTGGCAGGCCTTTGGTGCGCGGTCCACGGAATTCTGACCGGCTGGTGCATTGTTTGAGCGCCGGTGCAGGATTCTGAGTGGGATCCACGTTTCGACCTCCGATTGGTGGGCGCTGGGGGATCGGTCCACGGAGTTCCCCGCCCGGGTGCATAGACCCGGCGCAGGGACACGTGGCGGCAGCTGAGTGGCGGGCTCAGCTTGCGCGGTGCACGGAGTGGCTGAAGTCCCGCCTCGGGACGGAGCGCGCGCAGGGGGGCGCTGACGCGGCTGTCGGCCGCACTCGAGTGCGCCACGTGTCGCGACGCGAGCGGTGGCCGTACTCGAGTGCGCCACGCGTCAGCACGCGGTTGGCGGACCGTACCTACCCCGCTGACCGCGAGTGGGACACGTGGCGCACAGCGGACGGCCTTGCACCGCTGTTCCGTGTTATGGGGACACGTGTCAGCCCAGGAAATTTTCGGGCGCGTCGGACGGGGGCCGTCCGACCCTTCTTCCGGATTTCGGGCGCCCGAAAGTTGCGCCCGAAACCCGGCCCACTCAGCCTTTGGGCTGAGCCTATAAATAGGCTTCATGGGCCCTTTAGCTCACTTTTTCCTCTCCTTTTCACTGTGAGGTCTTCAGAGAATTCTTCCCCTCGCAGAGCTCCATCCATCTGCAGATTTTGGGACTTTTTGGGGGCACGCTTTTCGAGGTTCTCATTTTCTTGGCGCGGCGCGACGCTCGTTCTTCGGTGTTTCTTCCGTCGCTCTTCGGTGTACGAGCTCCCCCGACCTACTCCGACCATCTTTTCGAGCGATTTCTTCGCCACTGGATTCGTGACAGGTGAGGCTACGATTTTGGGTTTCACGGACATTTTCAGATTTCGCGTTTTTCGAGGTGTTTTCTCGTGCTTATTGGGACCCTTTTTCTGTGAGTTTTTGGTGAGGACAGCGGCTTCCTTTGAGGATATCTTCGCGCACAGATCTCGGATCAGGACGTGCTTATAGACTTTTTTCATCTACTCGACGCAAGGATCATCGTGGTATTTTTTTTGGATTTTATGAGATCTTCCCGGAGGTATAAATTTCCCTTTTCATCTGTGCAAGATTTAACAGTTATGTGGATGTTTGTTTTCGCGCGCCCGTGTTGTGGAATTTATATCTTGGCCTACGGAACTCCGATTTGGGCGTGCAGGTACTTGTTTCGAAGCTATCGACGCGAGGAACGCCGGGGTATTTTTGTTGGTATTTATTGAGCACTATCTACAGGTGAAATTTCAGCATCTTTACAGCTGAAATCCAGCATATGATATTTGGACAGATTTTTGGGAGATTTGTGTATAACTGTAGCCTATGTTGTACCCAGGTGGGATTTTGGACTGTATTGAGCGTACTGGACAGTGAGTTGCTGTTATTTTGGTATTATCAGCTGTAGGACTTGGACAGATCTGCGCTTCAGGTGGGTGACCTCTTTTCAAGATCAGCGGACTGTGTACTAATTCTAGCTTTAGGGACTTGCATATTTTAATGTTTGATGTCCAGCATGCTAGAATGTGTGAATTGATATTCCTGTTGTAGTTCGATGATCATGTGATTATTTTCTCCCCTAAGCTGTTGATTATTATTATCTTGCTCCCTACAAGCTATTAATTATCGTTTATCTTGGAACTTGACCTAGCACCACTGCCATATGATGCATGTTCAGCCAGACTGTAGAAAACCTCAACTTGGGCTAGGTTTTTATTGCTCTAGACATTCCCACTGCACTATTCTTTATCACTCTGGACTTAGAGTTTTACTCGCCCAAGTAGTGGGCCGAGAGGTCGGATTATTGTGGGATGCATTTACACTCGTGTCTGGGGACCGAGTGGAGTTGTTAGCAGTCTGTAGACCAGATTTCTTTGGGAGTGTGACTTGGTGTTAGATCTGGGATCTTGGGAGCCATTTGAGTGATAGTGGGTCTCGGCTGTGCAGTTTCCAGCCTGTGAGTGAGACAGTGTTCCTTTGGTTACAGCCGATCTTGTTGATCGAGGATTTGGATTATAGCCTGCATGAGCCACATTTGAGCTCGACTGAGATACGCGGATACTTTCCTCGGTGGGGTCGCTCCCCTCGAGAGCCACTCCGGAGTTGGGCCTGTTCTTCTATCGCGACTTGTCGACGCAGTGTTCCCTCTGGCTGGGCCAGTTAGTGGCAGTCACGGACACAGTCCCTCTGGCTGGGCCAGTTAGTGGCAGTCATGGACGCCCTACGTAAGTCCGGTCCCCCGGGACGTGACGGCAGTAGGTAGGCGCAGGTTTGACTGGACCCTATGCGGCAGTCAGTTGAGATTGGGTGATTTGAGTCGAGAGCTAGTTGTAGCATCATGTTCTCTCTGTTCCACTGTTGAGCATCTAGATAGAGGCATAGTAGCTGTAGAGTTTACTTTACCAGCATTCTTTCTCTTTCTGCACTGCATTATTACTTTTGCCTCTAGTAGACTTAGTGGGCAGACCGTCGGGCTTGTTGGCGGCACCCACTGAGAACTACTTGGGACGTAGTTCTCACACCCGTCGTGGTGTCTTCTCCCCAGGGACTTCTTCGTCTGCACCAGTTCCTGCCACCCCTGTTGCTGACCCGACTGATCGAGGTAAGGGAGTCGCGAGATAGATCCCTACCAGTGTCGCCTGAGAGTAGATGTACCTCCCTACTTTTGAGAGTTCTTGTCGAGTGACTTGTAGTGAGGATTGAGTTGTACTCTTCTTATTTTGAGAGATACTTGTATTTTGGTGAGGTTTCAGCTTGTATATTCTTTGAGAGTTGTTTATATTTTATCCAGCTTTTACTTTTCAGCTCTGATATCTGTTTAGTGTAGACTTCTTTTGCAGGTTAGTCGCTACGTCTATACGGGGCTTCCCGTATGGGCGGCGGATCTGTTGGCGAGCCCGGGTCGCAGTTTCGACCCGGGGCGTGACAGATTAGAGTGGTATCAGAGCCTAGGTGTAGGTCATTGAGGACTTAGAAACCCTAGGCTAATGGTTGGACCCTAGGATGACTTACGTGAGAGACGTAACTTTTTAGCGAGAGTCTGGATTGGGGTCCTTAACTCTCCCAGTGCATGGGATGAGTGATCGACATGTCTTTCTTCGGTGGCAACTATGTTGGCTGCAGACAACATAGTGCTACGGGAAGGGCGACATGCCATTGACTTTCGCTGGATTGGGTCGTGTTTTGTTTGGGGGTTCTGACTGTTCTTCTGGTTCCCCGCAGGTGAGTGATGCCTCCGCGACGCGGGATGTCGACGCGCTCGCAGCCTTCTTCTTCTGTGCCCGAACAGGAGGACTCGGGACAGGGACATCAGGGAGAGGTACAGGAGCTTCGTGCCCAGTTGGCGCAGATGTCTGAGGCTGTTCAGCGCCAGGAGGAGACCTCTCAGCGTCAGGAGGAGACTTTGCGACGCCAGGAGGAGGCCTCGCATCGCCAGGAGGAGGCTTCCCGACGCCAGGAGGAGGCCTTGAGTCGGATGATGCTTATGTTAGAGCAGAGGTCACAGCCTGTGGTAGCACCCCCTGAGAGTTCGCCTGTGCCCTCTTCGCCTGCTGCAGCACCCCCTGTGATTCCGTCAGCACCGGCAGTTCCTGTCGAGCCGGTTTCGTGTGGACCACCGTCTGGGCCGACGGGACCTTTTACTTCTTCTGAGCAGAGTACAGCGGTGGATTTGTTGATGAGGTTTCGCCGGTTCGATCCACCCCGTTTCTCCGGTCTGGGTGCTGAGCCGTGGGAGGCCGAGACTTGGGTTACGGCCATGGAGCGCCACTTTGAGAGTTTGTTTGTTGAGGATCGGTTTCGGGTCTTCTTGGCGGCGCATTATCTGGAGGGCAACGCCGAGGCTTGGTGGCGGCGTGTGCGACCCGCTGGTCCGCCAGGGACGCAGCTTCTTCCTTGGGCGGAGTTCCGCAGTCTTCTTTTGGGGGCCTTCTTTCCTGAGAGTGTACGGCAGAGATTAGAGGAGCAGCTGAGGAGTCTCCGCCAGGGAGATCGGCCCGTGCATGCATACATAGCCGAATTCAATCGGTTGATAGCTAGTATGCCTCACGTGGCCAGGGATGAGGCTCACCAGGTTTACATGTTTGAGCGGGGGCTGCGCCGGGACATTTATCAGCATGTTCGCTCTCGCAGATTGCAGACAGTGGAGGCTTCGATGGAGCAGGCTTTATATGTGGAGTCTGGAGAGGCAGTCATGGATGAGGTGGCTCCAGCCCCTGTAGAGACTCCAGGGGCGAAGCGCCCGGCGCCGGTGGATGAGGGGCAGTCGAGTAGGCAGGGACCCCCGAGACCCCCACGATTCCATCCTCAGGGTCGTGGACGCCAGGGGCGCCAGAGATCTGGATCATCTCGTCAGTCTTCGCAGCAGCGTCGACCACCTCGACCCCAGCAGTCATCTCAGCAGCAGCAGACTTCGCGGCAGTCCCGGCAGGATCGTTGTATCTTTTGTGGAGGGCCGCACTTACCGATGCATTGTCAGCAGAGGCACGGCCGTTGCTACCGTTGTGGACAGGCCGGTCACATTCAGAGCTCATGCCCCAGAGCAGGTTCTCCAGCTCCTTCCACCGCTTCTGCACCTTCTCTTCCTCAGCAGACGGCAGGGCCTTCTGTGGCCTATGCTAGGCCTGATCATCCTCCATCCTCCTCGCGGCAGCCAGATCGACGACCACCAGCACAGAGCGGGCGTGTCTATGCCGCCCAGTTTGAGGATGCTTCTGCCGCAGATCACGTCGTCGCAGGTATTATTTTGATTTCTGCAGTTCATACCCGAGCACTTTTTGATACTGGCGCATCGCACTCATGCATTAGTAGAGCATTTGCATCCCTACATGGTATAGAGGTAGTTTCTTTATCGCATGCATTAGAGGTTCAGATCCCAGGCCATGTCTTGCATGTCGAGGAGTGTTGTAGGGATTGCCCTGTACAGTTGGGACCCTGGGTCCTGCCGGCAGACTTGCTCGTCTTGCGGCAGCTCCAGGATTTCGACGTGGTACTTGGCATGGATTGGTTAGCTCGGTATTTTGCCACCATTGACTGCAGAGAGAGGACGGTGACCCTCCGCGAGCCTGGACAGGAGGAGTTCGTTTACAGAGGCTGCCAGAGTACTTTATTTGCCATGACTATTTCTTCGGCGAGAGCCCGGCGGATGATGAGTAGGGGTTGTACCGCCTTCCTGGCGACGATTGTAGAGGTGCCTACGGCGGCACTGGGACTCGAGGATATCCCTATTGTCCGCGAGTTCCCAGATGTGTTTCCCTCAGAGTTGTCGACCATGCCGCCGGAGAGGGAGATTGAGTTTGTGATTGATGTGGTTCCAGGAACCGCACCAATCTCAAAGGCACCTTATAGGATGGCGCCTGCTGAGCTGAGAGAGTTGAAGGCTCAGCTGCAGGATTTGATGGATGTGGGCTTTGTGAGGCCCAGTGTATCTCCGTGGGGAGCGCCAGTTTTATTTGTGAAGAAGAAGGATGGGTCGCTTCGATTATGTGTGGACTACAGAGAGCTGAATAAAGTGACCATCCGGAACAAGTACCCCCTTCCACGGATTGATGATCTGTTTGATCAGTTGCAGGGAGCGTCTGTGTTCTCCAAGATTGATCTCCAGTCAGGTTACCACCAGCTGAGGGTGAGGGCCGAGGACATTCCCAAGACGGCTTTTAGATCCCGGTACGGGCATTATGAGTTTACAGTTATGCCTTTTGGATTAACTAATGCCCCTGCAGCATTCATGGATTTAATGAACCGGGTATTTCAGCCGTACTTGGATCGGTTTGTCGTTGTGTTTATTGACGACATTCTGATTTACTCCCGGAGTGATTTGGAGCATGAGGAGCACTTGAGGATAGTGCTGCAGCTTCTGCGAGAGAAGAAGCTGTATGCCAAGTTTAAAAAGTGCGAATTTTGGCTCCGGGAGGTTGCTTTTCTAGGCCACGTTGTATCAGCCGCAGGAGTGGCAGTGGACCCGACGAAGATTGATGCTGTTCGGGATTGGCCTAGACCGACGACGGTTACTGAGGTCCGTAGCTTTTTGGGTTTAGCAGGTTACTACCGTCGCTTTGTAGAGGGCTTTGCGAAGCTCTCTACTCCCCTGACCAGTTTGACCAGAAAGGGGATAAAGTTTGTTTGGACTGAGCGGTGCCAGGAGAGCTTTGAGGAGCTGAAGAGGAGATTGATCTCGGCACCAGTTTTAGCACTTCCAGTGATGGGCGATGGATTTGTGATCTACAGTGACGCCTCTCACAGCGGCTTGGGATGTGTTCTGATGCAGCATGGTAGGGTAATTGCTTATGCTTCACGGCAATTAAAGGATTATGAGAAGAATTACCCTACTCATGATTTGGAGCTTGCAGCCGTGGTGTTTGCGCTGAAGTTGTGGCGGCATTACCTCTATGGGGAGCATTGTGAGATTTACACTGATCATAAGAGCTTGAAGTACCTGTTCACACAAAAGGAGCTGAATTTGAGGCAACGCCGGTGGTTGGAGTTGCTAAAGGACTATGATGTGAGTATTCTTTATCACCCCGGCAAGGCCAATGTAGTGGCAGATGCTTTGAGTAGGAGGTCAGCGCAGAGCTTGAGCATGTTGATCACCCAGCAGGCACCGCTTGTGGAGCAGATGAGGCGCTTACAGATTGAGGTTGTATCCCCTGGGGTCTCTGTTAGACTCATGTCTATGGTCTTGCAGCCCACTCTGTTGGAGAGGATTAGAGAGACACAGAGTGAGGACCCCCACTTGACTCGGATTAGATCGCAGATTCAGGCTGATCAGTTAGGGGATTTTGTAGTGGATAGCTCGGGAGTACTGCGGTACAGGGACCGAGTGTGTGTGCCTATGGACACTGAGCTCAGAGATCAGATTTTGAGGGAGGCCCATTATACACCTTATACCATTCATCCTGGTGGTACTAAGATGTATAAGGACCTCAAGGCACATTTTTGGTGGCCCGGAATGAAGCGGGATATTGGAAGATTCGTGGCTCATTGTTTAACTTGCCAGCAAGTGAAGGCAGAGCATCGCGTTCCTGCTGGCAAGTTGCAGAGTCTTCCAATTCCCGAGTGGAAGTGGGACCACATCACCATGGATTTCGTCACTGGACTGCCGAGGGCACAGAGTGGGGCCGATGCGATTTGGGTTATCGTGGATAGACTCACCAAGTCTGCACACTTTTTGCCTGTACAGATGACTTTGCCGTTGGAGCGACTTGCGCAGATATACTTGGATGAGATAGTGAGACTGCACGGCATACCCACCTCGATTGTATCAGATAGGGACCCGAGGTTCGTATCGCACTTCTGGGGGAGTCTTCATTCAGCCTTGGGGACCCAGCTCCGTTTTAGCACAGCATTCCACCCACAGACCGATGGACAGTCTGAGCGCACCATACAGACCCTCGAGGATATGTTGAGAGCGTGCGTTATGGATTTTGGGGGAGGGTGGTACCGGCACTTGGCATTGGTTGAGTTTGCGTACAACAACAGCTATCAAGCGAGCATCCAGATGGCTCCGTTTGAGGCGTTGTATGGACGCAAGTGTCGGTCACCCCTTTATTGGAGTGACGTGGGTGAGAGGAGGACTTTGGGACCGGACTTACTACTGGAGGCAGAGGAGAAAGTCAGATTGGTTCGCCGACATCTTGAGGTAGCCCAGAGTCGCCAGAGGAGCTATGCTGATACTCGGCGGCGAGACCTAGAGTTTCAGATTGGTGATCATGTCTTTTTGAAGGTCTCGCCTTCGAAAGGGGTCAGGAGATTTGGAGTTCGGGGAAAGCTTAGTCCCCGCTTTATTGGACCCTTTGAGGTACTTGAGAGGATTGGCCCTGTGGCCTATAGAGTTGCTCTTCCACCTCGCCTGGCCGGAGTTCATGACGTCTTCCACGTCTCAGCTTTGAGGAGATATGTTTTCGACCCCTCGCACGTGATCGACTTCACTTCTTTGGAGATCGCTGAGGATCTTGGATACGAGGAGCGCCCGTTGCGGATTCTCGCTCGAGAGGTGAGAGAATTGCGCAACCGGTCGATACCTTATGTGAAGGTTTTATGGAGCAATCACGAGGAGCGGGAGGCTACTTGGGAGCTGGAGACGGTGATGCGGGATACCTATCCCTTCCTGTTCGAGACGTCTGATTGAGGTACGCCTGTTTGTTTCTTGTTTCGAGGACGAAACTCCCTTTTAGTGGGGGAGGATGTGGTGGCCCAGTTTCCCATGCAGCTTTTCTGGTGAATCCCTTGTTTAGAACACCTATTGTTGGTGTGTCTGGCCCATTGTGCGTCAAGGAGATGCTACAGATGGACCCTGTGAGTTATCTACAGCTGTGTTGGCCTTCGGCTGTGTTTGCCGAAATTTTGAAAAGGATTTTGGCCAAACAGAGGTTGGATATGGATTCAGCGCGGAAAAACGCTTGAAAACGGCTATTTGCTTGTTAAATTCTGAGTCCGGATGCCCAAAAACGGACTCCCGGAAGTTTACTGTGAATTTCGGTGCATGGGAGGGGCCGTGGACCGCCGGCTGCCACGTGGCAGCCCATGATTGGCCGGTCTGCAGCGCGCGGTCCACAGAGGGCCGCGGCTGGGTGCACGGACCCGGCGCATGACACGTGGCGCCGCCTGATTGGCAGGCCTTTGGTGCGCGGTCCACGGAATTCTGACCGGCTGGTGCATTGTTTGAGCGCCGGTGCAGGATTCTGAGTGGGATCCACGTTTCGACCTCCGATTGGTGGGCGCTGGGGGATCGGTCCACGGAGTTCCCCGCCCGGGTGCATAGACCCGGCGCAGGGACACGTGGCGGCAGCTGAGTGGCGGGCTCAGCTTGCGCGGTGCACGGAGTGGCTGAAGTCCCGCCTCGGGACGGAGCGCGCGCAGGGGGGCGCTGACGCGGCTGTCGGCCGCACTCGAGTGCGCCACGTGTCGCGACGCGAGCGGTGGCCGTACTCGAGTGCGCCACGCGTCAGCACGCGGTTGGCGGACCGTACCTACCCCGCTGACCGCGAGTGGGACACGTGGCGCACAGCGGACGGCCTTGCACCGCTGTTCCGTGTTATGGGGACACGTGTCAGCCCAGGAAATTTTCGGGCGCGTCGGACGGGGGCCGTCCGACCCTTCTTCCGGATTTCGGGCGCCCGAAAGTTGCGCCCGAAACCCGGCCCACTCAGCCTTTGGGCTGAGCCTATAAATAGGCTTCATGGGCCCTTTAGCTCACTTTTTCTCTCCTTTTCACTGTGAGGTCTTCAGAGGAATTCTTCCCCTCGCAGAGCTCCATCCATCTGCAGATTTTGGGACTTTTGGGGGCACGCTTTTCGAGGTTCTCATTTTCTTGGCGCGGCGCGACGCTCGTTCTTCGGTGTTTCTTCCGTCGCTCTTCGGTGTACGAGCTCCCCCGACCTACTCCGACCATCTTTTCGAGCGATTTCTTCGCCACTGGATTCGTGACAGGTGAGGCTACGATTTTGGGTTTCACGGACATTTTCAGATTTCGCGTTTTTCGAGGTGTTTTCTCGTGCTTATTGGGACCCTTTTTCTGTGAGTTTTTGGTGAGGACAGCGGCTTCCTTTGAGGATATCTTCGCGCACAGATCTCGGATCAGGACGTGCTTATAGACTTTTTTCATCTACTCGACGCAAGGATCATCGTGGTATTTTTTTTGGGATTTTATGAGATCTTCCCGGAGGTATAAATTTCCCTTTTCATCTGTGCAAGATTTAACAGTTATGTGGATGTTTGTTTTCGCGCGCCCGTGTTGTGGAATTTATATCTTGGCCTACGGAACTCCGATTTGGGCGTGCAGGTACTTGTTTCGAAGCTATCGACGCGAGGAACGCCGGGGTATTTTTGTTGGTATTTATTGAGCACTATCTACAGGTGAAATTTCAGCATCTTTACAGCTGAAATCCAGCATATGATATTTGGACAGATTTTTGGGAGATTTGTGTATAACTGTAGCCTATGTTGTACCCAGGTGGGATTTTGGACTGTATTGAGCGTACTGGACAGTGAGTTGCTGTTATTTTGGTATTATCAGCTGTAGGACTTGGACAGATCTGCGCTTCAGGTGGGTGACCTCTTTTCAAGATCAGCGGACTGTGTACTAATTCTAGCTTTAGGGACTTGCATATTTTAATGTTTGATGTCCAGCATGCTAGAATGTGTGAATTGATATTCCTGTTGTAGTTCGATGATCATGTGATTATTTTCTCCCCTAAGCTGTTGATTATTATTATCTTGCTCCCTACAAGCTATTAATTATCGTTTATCTTGGAACTTGACCTAGCACCACTGCCATATGATGCATGTTCAGCCAGACTGTAGAAAACCTCAACTTGGGCTAGGTTTTTATTGCTCTAGACATTCCCACTGCACTATTCTTTTATCACTCTGGACTTAGAGTTTTACTCGCCCAAGTAGTGGGCCGAGAGGTCGGATTATTGTGGGATGCATTTACACTCGTGTCTGGGGACCGAGTGGAGTTGTTAGCAGTCTGTAGACCAGATTTCTTTGGGAGTGTGACTTGGTGTTAGATCTGGGATCTTGGGAGCCATTTGAGTGATAGTGGGTCTCGGCTGTGCAGTTTCCAGCCTGTGAGTGAGACAGTGTTCCTTTGGTTACAGCCGATCTTGTTGATCGAGGATTTGGATTATAGCCTGCATGAGCCACATTTGAGCTCGACTGAGATACGCGGATACTTTCCTCGGTGGGGTCGCTCCCCTCGAGAGCCACTCCGGAGTTGGGCCTGTTCTTCTATCGCGACTTGTCGACGCAGTGTTCCCTCTGGCTGGGCCAGTTAGTGGCAGTCACGGACACAGTCCCTCTGGCTGGGCCAGTTAGTGGCAGTCATGGACGCCCTACGTAAGTCCGGTCCCCCGGGACGTGACGGCTGTAGGTAGGCGCAGGTTTGACTGGACCCTATGCGGCAGTCAGTTGAGATTGGGTGATTTGAGTCGAGAGCTAGTTGTAGCATCATGTTTCTCTCTGTTCCACTGTTGAGCATCTAGATAGAGGCATAGTAGCTGTAGAGTTTACTTTACCAGCATTCTTTCTCTTTCTGCACTGCATTATTACTTTTGCCTCTAGTAGACTTAGTGGGCAGACCGTCGGGCTTGTTGACGGCACCCACTGAGAACTACTTGGGACGTAGTTCTCACACCCGTCGTGGTGTCTTCTCCCCAGGGACTTCTTCGTCTGCACCAGTTCCTGCCACCCTGTTGCTGACCCGACTGATCGAGGTAAGGGAGTCGCGAGATAGATCCCTACCAGTGTCGCCTGAGAGTAGCTGTACCTCCCTACTTTTGAGAGTTCTTGTCGAGTGACTTGTAGTGAGGATTGAGTTGTACTCTTCTTATTTTGAGAGATACTTGTATTTTGGTGAGGTTTCAGCTTGTATATTCTTTGTGAGTTGTTTATATTTTATCCAGCTTTTACTTTTCAGCTCTGATATCTGTTTAGTGTAGACTTCTTTTGCAGGTTAGTCGCTACGTCTATACGGGGCTTCCCGTATGGGCGGCGGATCTGTTGGCGAGCCCGGGTCGCAGTTTCGACCCCGGGGCGTGACAGTGGCAATCAATTGAATTAGGATGGTCTAATCCAACTGAAATTTTAGATGATGTTCGCACCTTAAAACCTAGGTCGAAATGGACCAAGGAAGAGATAGACTTATCTTCTTACAATGGCAAAGGGATTAATGCTCTATTTAATGCTTTGTCACAAACTGAGTTCTCTCGCGTCTCGGCATGTGAGACTGCGAAAGAAATCTGGAATGTTCTTCAAGTTACGCATGAGGGAACTAACTTAGTGAAGATTCAGAAACTGCAAATGCTCACGAGCAAGTTTGACTCTATCTCTATGGCAGAGAATGAATCCTTCACTGACTATTACACACGATTGCAAGACATCGTGAACTCATGTGCTAACTTGGGAGAGAAGATTCCAGAATTTAAAGTTGTAAGAAAAATTCTAAGAACTCTTCCTGAACGATTTCGCCCGAAGGTTGCAGCCATTGAAACAATTAAACACCCGGACGAAATGCGTGTAGAAGAATTAGTAGGTGCTTTACAAACTTATGAAATGACTTTTCCTACTAACTATTCTTCTGGAAAGGCATCCTCTTCTAAGTCTTCAGGTTACGCATTGAAATCAACTAAAGAAGAAGACGCGGATTCATCCTCCTCGGACGACGACGAGAACTTTCTATGGAGGACTTTGAGAAGCAGCTCGCTCTCTTGACAAGGAAGTTTCGCCGCAACTTTCGAAGGGGAAATTCAAGCAAAACTCAATCCTTCGGAAAGTCGAAGAAAGGCAAGGGTCCAAGTTACAAGTCAAGAAGCCAAGAGAACTTCTCAAAGGATAAGAAAAGTTCTGAGGGACAAGTTCAGTGTTTCAAATGTCGAGGCTACGGCCACATAGCAACGGAATGTCCCAACAAGAATCCGGCAAAGAAGAAGGCGATGCAAGTAGTTACTTGGGATGACAACTCCACGTCAAATGAGTCATCGTCAAGTGATGAAGAAGACAACGCGACAGCTTTCCACGCGTCCACTACATCTTCTCCCTTCATGTGCTTAATGGCAAGTACATCCGACTCATTGTCCAACTCCACTGTTGAAAAGATTGCAACGGACGATGAATCAGATGATTCGGAAGGTGAAGATTTTGTTTTAGCCTACCATAAGCTTTTGAGGGATTCAAAGAAACTGGCTAAGCAAAACAAGGGGTTGAAAGAGAGATTACAGGATCTTGAAGAATGAAGTAAAAAGAGTAACCTCTATCTCAACCGATCTTGAAGTGGAAAGGGACAATCTGATTAAGACAAATGTTTCCCTTCAAGAGTCCAATGAGCATTTCGAGAAGAATTATATAGATATGGTGAACAAAGCGAATTACTTCTTGAAGCTCAACGGCGAGGCCCGACAGGAAAAATTGGAAATGACGGAGACCATACGCCAACTAAAGGATGACTTACAGAGATTTTCTTCTGGAAGGAGTAAGTTGGACAGACTTCTTGGTCTCGGTCAAAGAAATAAGTTCGGCCTCGGATACACTCAAACTGGAGACATTCCAAGTTCGAGTGGTACAGTATTTGTGCCTCAGTCGGTATCTCCTCCTCCGACACCGGTGTTCACGACAAGCAACGACAACGAACCTACTACATCTTCTTCGGAATCGACAAGATCCAAGGTATGTTTTCGTTGTGGCATTTCAGGGCACATAAGAGAAATTGCAAGACTGGAGCCAAACGCACACCTCAAGAACATCTTGCAATGACTACCAAAAGGGCTATTCCTCTCGAAAAACAACTCCAATCAATTGAAGGAAAAGAGCCTTGGTAGTACACCGCTCAAGACGACATCATCAAGGAGCAGCAATTCTTCAAGCAAGACGCTCTCACCTAGGAAATCAACTTCACGACCATTACCGACGCACTCCAAAAAGGTTTGGGTGCGCAAAGGTGAAATCTTTCCCTGTCTTGCTACCAATGTTTCCTTGCATGCATATGATAGTTCGTCTTGGTACCTGGATAGCGGGTGTTCCCGTCATATGACCGGCGATAAAAACTGTTTTCAAACATTTGAGAAAAACTCCGGAGGACTTGTTGTTTTCGGAGATGGTCGGTCTTCCAAAATTGTTGGAAAGGG
This sequence comes from Tillandsia fasciculata, assembly GCA_029168755.2. NCBI lineage: Eukaryota > Viridiplantae > Streptophyta > Magnoliopsida > Poales > Bromeliaceae > Tillandsia > Tillandsia fasciculata. Next base: position 92,256 of record JAQOTM010000437.1, on the reverse strand, counting down.
AACGGTAGCTATTCCAGATGGCCCGGTTCTAGATAATGTGTTATTTGTTCATGGCCTTAAGACTAACCTCATAAGCATAAGTCAACTGTGTGATAGTGGTTATTCAGTTAATTTTTCATCTGATAAATGCACTGTAACTGACATGAACCATGCTTTCTTTTTAAAGGGGGTTAGATCAGAAAACAATTGTTATGTAGTTCCTTCTAAGATTTCTGAAAAATGTAACCTAGCATCTTTGAAAAATGAAACACTTTGGCATGAAAGGCTAGGTCACATAAACTTTAAGGAACTTGCTAGAATTTCAAATAAAGATGTGGTCAAGGGGGTTCCGAAACTTTCTTTTGAACAAAACCTTGTGTGTGGCGGTTGCCAAAAGGGAAAACAGTCTAGGACTGCACACAAGAATTTGAACCACATAGGTACAAAACGGCCTTTGGAACTTTTGCATATGGACTTAATGGGGCCAACTCGTCAACCATCTCTGGGAGGTAAATGGTATATTTTCTTGTTGGTTGATGATTTTCTAGATATACTTGGGTAGCCTTTCTAAAAGAAAAAGCTGATACTTTTGATTCTTTTCTCGAAATCTGCAATCGTATTATGATTGAAAAGAATGAAAGGATTACTCGAGTTAGGAGTGATAGAGGTGGGGAATTCATAAATTCCAAATTCATTGATTTTTGCACTTCTAATGGCATTAAACATGAATTCTCTGCACCTTACACACCTCAACAAAATGGTGTAGTCGAGCGCAAAAAACAGGGTCGTACAGGATGGCACGTGTTATGCTTCACAGCCGGAACTTACCTTTATATTTTTGGGCTGAAGCGGTGAACACTGCTGTCTATGTTATCAATCGCGTGTATTTGCGCCCGGGGACTTTGAATACACCATATGAACTTTGGTTTTGTAGAAAACCTAACATCAAATATTTTCGCATCTTTGGGAGTCGGTGTTTTATTTTACGTGATCGCGAAAATCTTGGAAAATTTGACTCTCGAAGTGACGAAGGGATTTTCTTAGGTTATTCTACAAACAGCAGAGCATATCGAGTTTTTAACTTAGAATCTAAGACGATCGTAGAATCGATAAATGTTAAGGTAGATGAAGCTTTTCATTTTGAATCTGAAAAATCTACCCTCGATATCTCTCTTGATGATGATACACCTGCTAATGCATCTTCTTCTAACAATTCTTTCGATAATAATGTTGATGCATCTAACGGTTCTTCAAGCTTATCTGATGTGCAGGAATCATCTCGTGTACCTCCGCCTACTCCTCTACCTCAAACGTTACGCATCTCCAAGGATCACCCTGAATCGAACATAATTGGAGATCCACAAGAAGGAGTTAGAACACGGAGACAATTGGTTTGCGGATTTGCATGCTATGTATCTCAAATCGAACCAAGGAATGTTGATGAAGCTCTCCAAGATGATTACTGGATTAAAGCAATGCAGGAAGAGCTCCATCAATTCGAGCGAAACAAAGTCTGGGAATTGACGAAGCCTCCGAAGCAACACAATGTGATAGGTACCAAATGGATCTTCAAGAACAAGAAAAACGAAGAAGGTACTATCATCAGGAACAAAGCAAGGTTAGTTGCTCAAGGCTATTCTCAAGTAGAAGGTATAGACTTTGATGAAACCTTCGCCCCTGTAGCTAGACTCGAGTCCATTCGTATATTGTTTGCGATCGCTTGTCATTTTAAAATCAGATTATTTCAAATGGACGTTAAGAGCGCCTTTTTAAATGGATTTTTAAATGAGGAAGTTTATGTAGCTCAACCGAAAGGTTTTGTGGATCATAAACTACCTAACCATGTTTTTCGTCTGAAAAAGGCTCTTTACGGTCTGAAACAAGCACCGCGAGCATGGTACGAAAGGTTGACAAAGCACCTTTTGGAAAAGGGCTACACTCGAGGGGGAGCTGACAGGACTCTCTTTGTGAAGCATTATCAAAACAATTTCATAGTTGCTCAAATCTATGTCGATGACATTGTTTTTGGAGCAACGAGAGATAATGATGCTTCTAAATTCGCGGAGACCATGGAAAGCGAATTTGAGATGTCCATGATGGGCGAATTGAATTATTTTCTTGGATTACAAGTTAAACAAACGATGAAGGAATTCACTTGTGTCAATCCAAGTATGCACTGGAGTTGGTCAAAAAGTTTGATCTTGAAAATTCTAAGGATTTTCCGACTCCAATGGGAACTAGCCATAAGGGACTTGGAAGTGAATCACAAAGTGAGAATGTAGACGAGAAACTGTACCGCAGTATGATTGGAAGTCTACTATATCTCACGGCTAGTCGCCCGGATATATCCTTCAGTGTTGGGATTTGTGCGAGATATCAATCAGCACCGAAGGAGGTTCACCTGAAAGCGGTGAAACGGATCATCCGGTATATCAAAGGTACAATCAATTTCGGAATTTGGTATCCTATGGGAACGACTTTGGATATTGTTGGATACTCAGATGCCGATTGGGCTGGATCGGTGGATGACCGGAAAAGCACGAGTGGTGCATGCTTCTATCTTGGCCACTGCCTTGTTGCATGGCACAGTAAAAAGCAGAACTGCATAGCACTCTCGACTGCCGAAGCGGAGTACATTTCTGCAGGAAGTTGTTCAACCCAATTGATTTGGATGAAAAGCGTGTTGAGCGATTTCCGGATTTCAACATCTTCGGTAACCATTTTATGTGACAACACTAGTGCTATTAACATTTCTAAAAACCCTGTGTTGCACTCTAGAACAAAACATATTGAACTTAGATATCATTTTCTTAGAGAGCTAGTTGAATCAAACATTCTTCAACTGTCATATATTTCAACTGAGGATCAATTAGCCGACATCTTAACAAAACCTTTGGATCAAAAACGTTTTATTCACTTGCGTAAAGCAATTGGCATGCTTTCCTTGAAATAAACTCTTTTGAAACCTTTGCTTAGATTAGGTTTTGTTTTTGTTTTTGTTTTGTTCTTTATCTATGTTTTGTACATAGCACACTAATTGAGCATAAATCATAATTGACTTTAATTGCATCCTTTTATGCATTTAGAAATTTATTATGCTTTTGATGTCATAATATTTCAATGTTGCAATGATCATTTACGTTAATTAAACCATCTTTTAAGTGATCAAAGTCAATTTCTCTCTCAATGATCTCTTGGTATAGTCATTATCATATTTGATTGCTTAGTCGAGTATGAATTCGAGATCAATGGTTTGGTTGAATACCTTATATATTAAATAATTGATAGCCAATTGAGGGGGAGTCAATGAAATGTAAAATGCTCAAAAGATGTGGAAAGAGTTACATCCCAATGAGGAGTGTGAAAACTACCACCACATGGAGAAAAGAAAGAAAAAAGATACTCCATGAATGAAAAGCAAATTTTTGTTTGAAAATTGTTGATGAAATTCATATTGAAATACTTGACTCAGTCGTATTTCATGGTTGGTATAAGGTGGGATTTTTGTAAAAGATGCTCAAAGAGCCACTCCTTCAACAGATTGTCTAGATATATTATCTAACTTATCTGGGATTTCAAACATCTATTGATCTTGGTACTTCATTTTCTTTACAAAATTGATGATTTGATAAAGACATTACACATAGGATCAGGATAGATGTAATTGAAGTTGTTCAACTTTAAGTGTTTTAACTTTCGTAAATCTTCGTTTCATTTTTGGATATTATTGATGATTTTTCATAATCTATTTCTTGTTG
>JAQOTM010000437.1:30534-88419 GCA_029168755.2 Tillandsia fasciculata | reverse complement strand
CTCCAGTGATGCAAACTAAGTCCCAAATTGCACCACAAACCAATTGTGGGCCCAACACGCACACCACAAACACCCCAACGGCCACCGAAAGCGCCCGAACAACCAGTAAACCCTAGCGGGGTGATTTCCGGCACTCACAGCGTCCCTATGAACTCTCAATCCCCACGAACAAGACCCTCGCCTCCAAAGGCTCCATACTCAATCCCAAACAGTCGGGGCAACTCATCCGCCAGATCTGGCTCACTCCTTCAATGCATCACACAGTTTTTCTCCTGCTGTCAAACTGTCCACCCTTCTCCGGTTGCCCCAGCAATAAACGTCGGCACGGAGGGGCTAATCACTAGTTCCGCACACCTGTGCCCATGCACTGACTCACCGACAACTGCGCCACTGTGCGATCGAAAGATTGTGTCACCGCGCTGCTCCGACCCACTGGTCACTGCTCCGACAACTGCGCCACTGTGCTGATCCGACAACTGTTGTCACCACGCTGCTCCGACAACGGTGTCATGGCTCCGACAACTGCGCCACTGGCTGTATCCGACAACTGTGTCACACGCTGCTCCGACAACGGTTGTCACTGCCTACGACAATTGCGCCCAATGTGCTGATCCAACAACCTGTGTCACCGCACTGCCACCGATAGCTATGTCACTGCTCCGACAACTGCGCCACTATGCTGATCCGACAACTGTGTCACCGCGCTACTCCGGACAACTGTGTCAAGCGCTACTCCGACAACTGTGTCACCCACTGCTGATCTGCCTCCAACACTCCTACCCTCTGGGTCCGGTGCTCTCAGACTCTCTAATCTGGATATCCAGCCGAAACAGCCAGCTCAGGCCCAACTGCCGCACCAAGGTGCACTCGGGTCAGAGCCCCAAAGTCGGGAGACACCGCTCCACCACGACAAAACCGCCAAATCGCAAACCGCACAAACCCAAACCACCTCGACCCAATCTAGCGAAAGTCAAAGGCATCCCCCTATTTTTGTAAGTTTATGTTGTCTGCAGCCAACATAACTGTCCACAAAATAGGGTATGCCGATCCCTCTTCACTCACTGGAAGAGTCAAACAAATCCAACTCCGCACTTTCGCCAAAAGTCACGTCTCTCACGCCCTAACCTCCTAGGGTCCGCCAAAAGCCTAGGGTTTCCTAAGTCCCAACTGACCTATCCCTAAGCTCTGATTACCAACTTAATCTGTCAGCCCATGGTGTAAACCAGAACCCGGGCCCGCTACAGATCCGCCGTGCACACGGTATTTCCCGTTACACGAAGCGGAAACCTGCTCAGAATATAAGAGATAAAAATGAAATGAGGAATTAAAATATAGAGCTTTTCTGAGCAATAAAACTAATACATCTCAGACTGAAGCTGAAAATAAATACCAATACATCTGTATAAATGATACATCTGTCTCTCCCAGCTCACCAAAAAATATACAACCGCTGGCAAAAGCCAGTCCCAAAGTAAAAGTACAATCGTCTGAGGAAATGCGGGTACACCAACTGTGGTGGCCCAGTTTCCCATGCAGCTTTTCTGGTGAATCCCTTGTTTAGAACACCTATTGTTGGTGTGTCTGGCCCATTGTGCGTCAAGGAGATGCTACAGATGGACCCTGTGAGTTATCTACAGCTGTGTTGGCCTTCGGCTGTGTTTGCCGAAATTTTGAAAAGGATTTTGGCCAAACAGAGGTTGGATATGGATTCAGCGCGGAAAAACGCTTGAAAACGGCTATTTGCTTGTTAAATTCTGAGTCCGGATGCCCAAAAACGGACTCCCGGAAGTTTACTGTGAATTTCGGTGCATGGGAGGGGCCGTGGACCGCCGGCTGCCACGTGGCAGCCCATGATTGGCCGGTCTGCAGCGCGCGGTCCACAGAGGGCCGCGGCTGGGTGCACGGACCCGGCGCATGACACGTGGCGCCGCCTGATTGGCAGGCCTTTGGTGCGCGGTCCACGGAATTCTGACCGGCTGGTGCATTGTTTGAGCGCCGGTGCAGGATTCTGAGTGGGATCCACGTTTCGACCTCCGATTGGTGGGCGCTGGGGGATCGGTCCACGGAGTTCCCCGCCCGGGTGCATAGACCCGGCGCAGGGACACGTGGCGGCAGCTGAGTGGCGGGCTCAGCTTGCGCGGTGCACGGAGTGGCTGAAGTCCCGCCTCGGGACGGAGCGCGCGCAGGGGGGCGCTGACGCGGCTGTCGGCCGCACTCGAGTGCGCCACGTGTCGCGACGCGAGCGGTGGCCGTACTCGAGTGCGCCACGCGTCAGCACGCGGTTGGCGGACCGTACCTACCCCGCTGACCGCGAGTGGGACACGTGGCGCACAGCGGACGGCCTTGCACCGCTGTTCGTGTTATGGGGACACGTGTCAGCCCAGGAAATTTTCGGGCGCGTCGGACGGGGGCCGTCCGACCCTTCTTCCGGATTTCGGGCGCCCGAAAGTTGCGCCCGAAACCCGGCCCACTCAGCCTTTGGGCTGAGCCTATAAATAGGCTTCATGGGCCCTTTAGCTCACTTTTTCCTCTCCTTTTCACTGTGAGGTCTTCAGAGAATTCTTCCCCTCGCAGAGCTCCATCCATCTGCAGATTTTGGGACTTTTTGGGGGCACGCTTTTCGAGGTTCTCATTTTCTTGGCGCGGCGCGACGCTCGTTCTTCGGTGTTTCTTCCGTCGCTCTTCGGTGTACGAGCTCCCCCGACCTACTCCGACCATCTTTTCGAGCGATTTCTTCGCCGCTGGATTCGTGACAGGTGAGGCTACGATTTTGGGTTTCACGGACATTTTCAGATTTCGCGTTTTTCGAGGTGTTTTCTCGTGCTCATTGGGACCCTTTTTCTGTGAGTTTTTGGTGAGGACAGCGGCTTCCTTTGAGGATATCTTCGCGCACAGATCTCGGATCAGGACGTGCTTATAGACTTTTTTCATCTACTCGACGCAAGGATCATCGTGGTATTTTTTTTGGGATTTTATGAGATCTTCCCGGAGGTATAAATTTCCCTTTCATCTGTGCAAGATTTTACAGTTATGTGGATGTTTGTTTTCGCGCGCCCGTGTTGTGGAATTTATATCTTGGCCTACGGAACTCCGATTTGGGCGTGCAGGTACTTGTTTCGAAGCTATCGACGCGAGGAACGCCGGGGTATTTTTGTTGGTATTTATTGAGCACTATCTACAGGTGAAATTTCAGCATCTTTACAGCTGAAATCCAGCATGTGATATTTGGACAGATTTTTTGGGAGATTTGTGTATAACTGTAGCCTATGTTGTACCCAGGTGGGATTTTGGACTGTATTGAGCGTACTGGACAGTGAGTTGCTGTTATTTTGGTATTATCAGCTGTAGGATTTGGACAGATCTGCGCACCAGGTGGGTGACCTCTTTTCAAGATCAGCGGACTGTGTACTAATTCTAGCTTTAGGGACTTGCATATTTTAATGTTTGATGTCCAGCATGCTAGAATGTGTGAATTGATATTCCTGTTGTAGTTCGATGATCATGTGATTATTTTCTCCCCTAAGCTGTTGATTATTATTATCTTGCTCCCTACAAGCTATTAATTATCGTTTATCTTGGAACTTGACCTAGCACCACTGCCATATGATGCATGTTCAGCCAGACTGTAGAAAACCTCAACTTGGGCTAGGTTTTTATTGCTCTAGACATTCCCACTGCACTATTCTTTATCACTCTGGACTTAGAGTTTTACTCGCCCAAGTAGTGGGCCGAGAGGTCGGATTATTGTGGGATGCATTTACACTCGTGTCTGGGGACCGAGTGGAGTTGTTAGCAGTCTGTAGACCAGATTTCTTTGGGAGTGTGACTTGGTGTTAGATCTGGGATCTTGGGAGCCATTTGAGTGATAGTGGGTCTCGGCTGTGCAGTTTCCAGCCTGTGAGTGAGACAGTGTTCCTTTGGTTACAGCCGATCTTGTTGATCGAGGATTTGGATTATAGCCTGCATGAGCCACATTTGAGCTCGACAGAGATACGCGGATACTTTCCTCGGTGGGGTCGCTCCCCTCGAGAGCCACTCCGGAGTTGGGCCTGTTCTTCTATCGCGACTTGTCGACGCAGTGTTCCCTCTGGCTGGGCCAGTTAGTGGCAGTCACGGACACAGTCCCTCTGGCTGGGCCAGTTAGTGGCAGTCATGGACGCCCTACGTAAGTCCGGTCCCCCGGGACGTGACGGCAGTAGGTAGGCGCAGGTTTGACTGGACCCTATGCGGCAGTCAGTTGAGATTGGGTGATTTGAGTCGAGAGCTAGTTGTAGCATCATGTTTCTCTCTGTTCCACTGTTGAGCATCTAGATAGAGGCATAGTAGCTGTAGAGTTTACTTTACCAGCATTCTTTCTCTTTCTGCACTGCATTATTACTTTTGCCTCTAGTAGACTTAGTGGGCAGACCGTCGGGCTTGTTGGCGGCACCCACTGAGAACTACTTGGGACGTAGTTCTCACACCCGTCGTGGTGTCTTTTCCCCAGGGACTTCTTCGTCTGCACCAGTTCCTGCCACCCCTGTTGCTGACCCGACTGATCGAGGTAAGGGAGTCGCGAGATAGATCCCTACCAGTGTCGCCTGAGAGTAGCTGTACCTCCCTACTTTTGAGAGTTCTTGTCGAGTGACTTGTAGTGAGGATTGAGTTGTACTCTTCTTATTTTGAGAGATACTTGTATTTTGGTGAGGTTTCAGCTTGTATATTCTTTGAGAGTTGTTTTATTTTATCCAGCTTTTACTTTTCAGCTCTGATATCTGTTTAGTGTAGACTTCTTTTGCAGGTTAGTCGCTACGTCTATACGGGGCTTCCCGTATGGGCGGCGGATCTGTTGGCGAGCCCGGGTCGCAGTTTCGACCCGGGGCGTGACAGATTAGAGTGGTATCAGAGCCTAGGTGTAGGTCATTGAGGACTTAGAAACCCTAGGCTTATGGTTGGACCCTAGGATGACTTACGTGAGAGACGTAACTTTTTAGCGAGAGTCTGGATTGGGGTCCTTAACTCTCCCAGTGGATGGGATGAGTGATCGACATGTCTTTCTTCGGTGGCAACTATGTTGGCTGCAGACAACATAGTGCTACGGGAAGGGCGACATGCCATTGACTTTCGCTGGATTGGGTCGTGTTTTGTTTGGGGGTTCTGACTGTTCTTCTGGTTCCCCGCAGGTGAGTGATGCCTCCGCGACGCGGGATGTCGACGCGCTCGCAGCCTTCTTCTTCTGTGCCCGAGCAGGAGGACTCGGGACAGGGACATCAGGGAGAGGTACAGGAGCTTCGTGCCCAGTTGGCACAGATGTCTGAGGCTGTTCAGCGCCAGGAGGAGACCTCTCAGCGTCAGGAGGAGACTTTGCGACGCCAGGAGGAGGCCTCGCATCGCCAGGAGGAGGCTTCCCGACGCCAGGAGGAGGCCTTGAGTCGGATGATGCTTATGTTAGAGCAGAGGTCACAGCCTGTGGTAGCACCCCCTGAGAGTTCGCCTGTGCCCTCTTCGCCAGCTGCAGCACCCCCTGTGATTCCGTCAGCACCGGCAGTTCCTGTCGAGCCGGTTTCGTGTGGACCACCGTCTGGGCCGACGGGACCTTTTACTTCTTCTGAGCAGAGTACAGCGGTGGATTTGTTGATGAGGTTTCGCCGGTTCGATCCACCCCGTTTCTCTGGTCTGGGTGCTGAGCCGTGGGAGGCCGAGACTTGGGTTACGGCCATGGAGCGCCACTTTGAGAGTTTGTTTGTTGAGGATCGGTTTCGGGTCTTCTTGGCAGCGCATTATCTGGAGGGCAACGCCGAGGCTTGGTGGCGGCGTGTGCGACCCGCTGGTCCGCCAGGGACGCAGCTTCTTCCTTGGGCGGAGTTCCGCAGTCTTCTTTTGGGGGCCTTCTTTCCTGAGAGTGTACGGCAGAGATTAGAGGAGCAGCTGAGGAGTCTCCGCCAGGGAGATCGGCCCGTGCATGCATACATAGCCGAATTCAATCGGTTGATAGCTAGTATGCCTCACGTGGCCAGGGATGAGGCTCACCAGGTTTACATGTTTGAGCGGGGGCTGCGCCGGGACATTTATCAGCATGTTCGCTCTCGCAGATTGCAGACATTGGAGGCTTCGATGGAGCAGGCTTTATATGTGGAGTCTGGAGAGGCAGTCATGGATGAGGTGGCTCCAGCCCCTGTAGAGACTCCAGGGGCGAAGCGCCCGGCGCCGGTGGATGAGGGGCAGTCGAGTAGGCAGGGACCCCCGAGACCCCCACGATTCCATCCTCAGGGTCGTGGACGCCAGGGGCGCCAGAGATCTGGATCATCTCGTCAGTCTTCGCAGCAGCGTCGACCACCTCGACCCCAGCAGTCATCTCAGCAGCAGCAGACTTCGCGGCAGTCCCGGCAGGATCGTTGTATCTTTTGTGGAGGGCCGCACTTACCGATGCATTGTCAGCAGAGGCACGGCCGTTGCTACCGTTGTGGACAGGCCGGTCACATTCAGAGCTCATGCCCCAGAGCAGGTTCTCCAGCTTCTTCCACTGCTTCTGCACCTCCTCTTCCTCAGCAGACGGCAGGGCCTTCTGTGGCCTATGGTAGGCCTGATCATCCTCCATCCTCCTCGCGGCAGCCAGATCGACGACCACCAGCACAGAGCGGGCGTGTCTATGCCGCCCAGTTTGAGGATGCTTCTGCCGCAGATCACGTCGTCGCAGGTATTATTTTGATTTCTGCAGTTCATACCCGAGCACTTTTTGATACTGGCGCATCGCACTCATGCATTAGTAGAGCATTTGCATCCCTACATGGTATAGAGGTAGTTTCTTTATCGCATGCATTAGAGGTTCAGATCCAGGCCATGTCTTGCATGTCGAGGAGTGTTGTAGGGATTGCCCTGTACAGTTGGGACCCTGGGTCCTGCCGGCAGACTTGCTCGTCTTGCGGCAGCTCCAGGATTTCGACGTGGTACTTGGCATGGATTGGTTAGCTCGGTATTTTGCCACCATTGACTGCAGAGAGAGGACGGTGACCCTCCGCGAGCCTGGACAGGAGGAGTTCGTTTACAGAGGCTGCCAGAGTACTTTATTTGCCATGACTATTTCTTCGGCGAGAGCCCGGCGGATGATGAGTAGGGGTTGTACCGCCTTCCTGGCGACGATTGTAGAGGTGCCTACGGCGGCACTGGGACTCGAGGATATCCCTATTGTCCGCGAGTTCCCAGATGTGTTTCCCTCAGAGTTGTCGACTATGCCGCCGGAGAGGGAGATTGAGTTTGTGATTGATGTGGTTCCAGGAACCGCACCAATCTCAAAGGCACCTTATAGGATGGCGCCTGCTGAGCTGAGAGAGTTGAAAGCTCAGCTGCAGGATTTGATGGATGTGGGCTTTGTGAGGCCCAGTGTATCTCCGTGGGGAGCGCCAGTTTTATTTGTGAAGAAGAAGGATGGGTCGCTTCGATTATGTGTGGACTACAGAGAGCTGAATAAAGTGACCATCCGGAACAAGTACCCCCTTCCACGGATTGATGATCTGTTTGATCAGTTGCAGGGAGCGTCTGTGTTCTCCAAGATTGATCTCCAGTCAGGTTACCACCAGCTGAGGGTGAGGGCCGAGGACATTCCCAAGACGGCTTTTAGATCCCGGTACGGGCATTATGAGTTTACAGTTATGCCTTTTGGATTAACTAATGCCCCTGCAGCATTCATGGATTTAATGAACCGGGTATTTCAGCCGTACTTGGATCGGTTTGTCGTTGTGTTTATTGACGACATTCTGATTTACTCCCGGAGTGATTTGGAGCATGAGGAGCACTTGAGGATAGTGCTGCAGCTTCTGCGAGAGAAGAAGCTGTATGCCAAGTTTAAAAAGTGCGAATTTTGGCTCCGGGAGGTTGCTTTTCTAGGCCACGTTGTATCAGCCGCAGGAGTGGCAGTGGACCCGACGAAGATTGATGCTGTTCGGGATTGGCCTAGACCGACGACGGTTACTGAGGTCCGTAGCTTTTTGGGTTTAGCCGGTTACTACCGTCGCTTTGTAGAGGGCTTTGCGAAGCTCTCTACTCCCCTGACCAGTTTGACCAGAAAGGGGATAAAGTTTGTTTGGACTGAGCGGTGCCAGGAGAGCTTTGAGGAGCTGAAGAGGAGATTGATCTCGGCACCAGTTTTAGCACTTCCAGTGATGGGCGATGGATTTGTGATCTACAGTGACGCCTCTCACAGCGGCTTGGGATGTGTTCTGATGCAGCATGGTAGGGTAATTGCTTATGCTTCACGGCAATTAAAGGATTATGAGAAGAATTACCCTACTCATGATTTGGAGCTTGCAGCCGTGGTGTTTGCGCTGAAGTTGTGGCGGCATTACCTCTATGGGGAGCATTGTGAGATTTACACTGATCATAAGAGCTTGAAGTACCTGTTCACACAAAAGGAGCTGAATTTGAGGCAACGCCGGTGGTTGGAGTTGCTAAAGGACTATGATGTGAGTATTCTTTATCACCCCGGCAAGGCCAATGTAGTGGCAGATGCTTTGAGTAGGAGGTCAGCGCAGAGCTTGAGCATGTTGATCACCCAGCAGGCACCGCTTGTAGAGCAGATGAGGCGCTTACAGATTGAGGTTGTATCCCCTGGGGTCTCTGCTAGACTCATGTCTATGGTCTTGCAGCCCACTCTGTTGGAGAGGATTAGAGAGACACAGAGTGAGGACCCCCACTTGACGAGGATTAGATCGCAGATTCAGGCTGATCAGTTAGGGGATTTTGTAGTGGATAGCTCGGGAGTACTGCGGTACAGGGACCGAGTGTGTGTGCCTATGGACACTGAGCTCAGAGATCAGATTTTGAGGGAGGCCCATTATACACCTTATACCATTCATCCTGGTGGTACTAAGATGTATAAGGACCTCAAGGCACATTTTTGGTGGCCCGGAATGAAGCGGGATATTGGAAGATTCGTGGCTCATTGTTTAACTTGCCAGCAAGTGAAGGCAGAGCATCGCGTTCCTGCTGGCAAGTTGCAGAGTCTTCCAATTCCCGAGTGGAAGTGGGACCACATCACCATGGATTTCGTCACTGGACTGCCGAGGGCACAGAGTGGGGCCGATGCGATTTGGGTTATCGTGGATAGACTCACCAAGTCTGCACACTTTTTGCCTGTACAGATGACTTTGCCGTTGGAGCGACTTGCGCAGTTATACTTGGATGAGATAGTGAGACTGCACGGCATACCCACCTCGATTGTATCAGATAGGGACCCGAGGTTCGTATCGCACTTCTGGGGGAGTCTTCATTCAGCCTTGGGGACCCAGCTCCGTTTTAGCACAGCATTCCACCCACAGACCGATGGACAGTCTGAGCGCACCATACAGACCCTTGAGGACATGTTGAGAGCGTGCGTTATGGATTTTGGAGGAGGGTGGTACCGGCACTTGGCATTGGTTGAGTTTGCGTACAACAACAGCTATCAAGCGAGCATCCAGATGGCTCCGTTTGAGGCGTTGTATGGACGCAAGTGTCGGTCACCCCTTTATTGGAGTGACGTGGGTGAGAGGAGGACTTTGGGACCGGACTTACTACTGGAGGCAGAGGAGAAAGTCAGATTGGTTCGCCGACATCTTGAGGTAGCCCAGAGTCGCCAGAGGAGCTATGCTGATACTCGGCGGCGAGACCTAGAGTTTCAGATTGGTGATCATGTCTTTTTGAAGGTCTCGCCTTCGAAAGGGGTCAGGAGATTTGGAGTTCGGGGAAAGCTTAGTCCCCGCTTTATTGGACCCTTTGAGGTACTTGAGAGGATTGGCCCTGTGGCCTATAGAGTTGCTCTTCCACCTCGCCTGGCCGGAGTTCATGACGTCTTCCACGTCTCAGCTTTGAGGAGATATGTTTTCGACCCCTCGCACGTGATCGACTTCACTTCTTTGGAGATCGCTGAGGATCTTGGCTACGAGGAGCGCCCGTTGCGGATTCTCGCTCGAGAGGTGAGAGAATTGCGCAACCGGGCCATACCTTATGTGAAGGTTTTATGGAGCAATCACGAGGAGCGGGAGGCTACTTGGGAGCTGGAGACGGTGATGCGGGATACCTATCCCTTCCTGTTCGAGACTTCTGATTGAGGTACGCCTGTTTGTTTCTTGTTTCGAGGACGAAACTCCCTTTTAGTGGGGGAGGATGTGGTGGCCCAGTTTCCCATGCAGCTTTTCTGGTGAATCCCTTGTTTAGAACACCTATTGTTGGTGTGTCTGGCCCATTGTGCGTCAAGGAGATGCTACAGATGGACCCTGTGAGTTATCTACAGCTGTGTTGGCCTTCGGCTGTGTTTGCCGAAATTTTGAAAAGGATTTTGGCCAAACAGAGGTTGGATATGGATTCAGCGCGGAAAAACGCTTGAAAACGGCTATTTGCTTGTTAAATTCTGAGTCCGGATGCCCAAAAACGGACTCCCGGAAGTTTACTGTGAATTTCGGTGCATGGGAGGGGCCGTGGACCGCCGGCTGCCACGTGGCAGCCCATGATTGGCCGGTCTGCAGCGCGCGGTCCACAGAGGGCCGCGGCTGGGTGCACGGACCCGGCGCATGACACGTGGCGCCGCCTGATTGGCAGGCCTTTGGTGCGCGGTCCACGGAATTCTGACCGGCTGGTGCATTGTTTGAGCGCCGGTGCAGGATTCTGAGTGGGATCCACGTTTCGACCTCCGATTGGTGGGCGCTGGGGGATCGGTCCACGGAGTTCCCCGCCCGGGTGCATAGACCCGGCGCAGGGACACGTGGCGGCAGCTGAGTGGCGGGCTCAGCTTGCGCGGTGCACGGAGTGGCTGAAGTCCCGCCTCGGGACGGAGCGCGCGCAGGGGGGCGCTGACGCGGCTGTCGGCCGCACTCGAGTGCGCCACGTGTCGCGACGCGAGCGGTGGCCGTACTCGAGTGCGCCACGCGTCAGCACGCGGTTGGCGGACCGTACCTACCCCGCTGACCGCGAGTGGGACACGTGGCGCACAGCGGACGGCCTTGCACCGCTGTTCCGTGTTATGGGGACACGTGTCAGCCCAGGAAATTTTCGGGCGCGTCGGACGGGGGCCGTCCGACCCTTCTTCCGGATTTCGGGCGCCCGAAAGTTGCGCCCGAAACCCGGCCCACTCAGCCTTTGGGCTGAGCCTATAAATAGGCTTCATGGGCCCTTTAGCTCACTTTTTTCTCTCCTTTTCACTGTGAGGTCTTCAGAGGAATTCTTCCCCTCGCAGAGCTCCATCCATCTGCAGATTTTGGGACTTTTTGGGGGCACGCTTTTCGAGGTTCTCATTTTCTTGGCGCGGCGCGACGCTCGTTCTTCGGTGTTTCTTCCGTCGCTCTTCGGTGTACGAGCTCCCCCGACCTACTCCGACCATCTTTTCGAGCGATTTCTTCGCCACTGGATTCGTGACAGGTGAGGCTACGATTTTGGGTTTCACGGACATTTTCAGATTTCGCGTTTTTCGAGGTGTTTTCTCGTGCTTATTGGGACCCTTTTTCTGTGAGTTTTTGGTGAGGACAGCGGCTTCCTTTGAGGATATCTTCGCGCACAGATCTCGGATCAGGACGTGCTTATAGACTTTTTTCATCTACTCGACGCAAGGATCATCGTGGTATTTTTTTTGGGATTTTATGAGATCTTCCCGGAGGTATAAATTTCCCTTTTCATCTGTGCAAGATTTAACAGTTATGTGGATGTTTGTTTTCGCGCGCCCGTGTTGTGGAATTTATATCTTGGCCTACGGAACTCCGATTTGGGCGTGCAGGTACTTGTTTCGAAGCTATCGACGCGAGGAACGCCGGGGTATTTTTGTTGGTATTTATTGAGCACTATCTACAGGTGAAATTTCAGCATCTTTACAGCTGAAATCCAGCATGTGATATTTGGACAGATTTTTGGGAGATTTGTGTATAACTGTAGCCTATGTTGTACCCAGGTGGGATTTTGGACTGTATTGAGCGTACTGGACAGTGAGTTGCTGTTATTTTGGTATTATCAGCTGTAGGACTTGGACAGATCTGCGCTTCAGGTGGGTGACCTCTTTTCAAGATCAGCGGACTGTGTACTAATTCTAGCTTTAGGGACTTGCATATTTTAATGTTTGATGTCCAGCATGCTAGAATGTGTGAATTGATATTCCTGTTGTAGTTCGATGATCATGTGATTATTTTCTCCCCTAAGCTGTTGATTATTATTATCTTGCTCCCTACAAGCTATTAATTATCGTTTATCTTGGAACTTGACCTAGCACCACTGCCATATGATGCATGTTCAGCCAGACTGTAGAAAACCTCAACTTGGGCTAGGTTTTTATTGCTCTAGACATTCCCACTGCACTATTCTTTTATCACTCTGGACTTAGAGTTTTACTCGCCCAAGTAGTGGGCCGAGAGGTCGGATTATTGTGGGATGCATTTACACTCGTGTCTGGGGACCGAGTGGAGTTGTTAGCAGTCTGTAGACCAGATTTCTTTGGGAGTGTGACTTGGTGTTAGATCTGGGATCTTGGGAGCCATTTGAGTGATAGTGGGTCTCGGCTGTGCAGTTTTCCAGCCTGTGAGTGAGACAGTGTTCCTTTGGTTACAGCCGATCTTGTTGATCGAGGATTTGGATTATAGCCTGCATGAGCCACATTTGAGCTCGACAGAGATACGCGGATACTTTCCTCGGTGGGGTCGCTCCCCTCGAGAGCCACTCCGGAGTTGGGCCTGTTCTTCTATCGCGACTTGTCGACGCAGTGTTCCCTCTGGCTGGGCCAGTTAGTGGCAGTCACGGACACAGTCCCTCTGGCTGGGCCAGTTAGTGGCAGTCATGGACGCCCTACGTAAGTCCGGTCCCCCGGGACGTGACGGCTGTGGGTAGGCGCAGGTTTGACTGGACCCTATGCGGCAGTCAGTTGAGATTGGGTGATTTGAGTCGAGAGCTAGTTGTAGCATCATGTTTCTCTCTGTTCCACTGTTGAGCATCTAGATAGAGGCATAGTAGCTGTAGAGTTTACTTTACCAGCATTCTTTCTCTTTCTGCACTGCATTATTACTTTTGCCTCTAGTAGACTTAGTGGGCAGACCGTCGGGCTTGTTGACGGCACCCACTGAGAACTACTTGGGACGTAGTTCTCACACCCGTCGTGGTGTCTTCTCCCCAGGGACTTCTTCGTCTGCACCAGTTCCCGCCACCCCTGTTGCTGACCCGACTGATCGAGGTAAGGGAGTCGCGAGATAGATCCCTACCAGTGTCGCCTGAGAGTAGCTGTACCTCCCTACTTTTGAGAGTTCTTGTCGAGTGACTTGTAGTGAGGATTGAGTTGTACTCTTCTTATTTTGAGAGATACTTGTATTTTGGTGAGGTTTCAGCTTGTATATTCTTTGTGAGTTGTTTATATTTTATCCAGCTTTTACTTTTCAGCTCTGATATCTGTTTAGTGTAGACTTCTTTTGCAGGTTAGTCGCTACGTCTATACGGGGCTTCCCGTATGGGCGGCGGATCTGTTGGCGAGCCCGGGTCGCAGTTTCGACCCGGGGCGTGACAGTGGCAATCAATTGAATTAGGATGGTCTAATCCAACTGAAATTTTAGATGATGTTCGCACCTTAAAACCTAGGTCGAAATGGACCAAGGAAGAGATAGACTTATCTTCTTACAATGGCAAAGGGATTAATGCTCTATTTAATGCTTTGTCACAAACTGAGTTCTCTCGCGTCTCGGCATGTGAGACTGCGAAAGAAATCTGGAATGTTCTGCAAGTTACGCATGAGGGAACTAACTTAGTGAAGATTCAGAAACTGCAAATGCTCACGAGCAAGTTTGACTCTATCTCTATGGCAGAGAATGAATCCTTCACTGACTATTACACACGATTGCAAGACATCGTGAACTCATGTGCTAACTTGGGAGAGAAGATTCCAGAATTTAAAGTTGTAAGAAAAATTCTAAGAACTCTTCCTGAACGATTTCGCCCGAAGGTTGCAGCCATTGAAACAATTAAACACCCGGACGAAATGCGTGTAGAAGAATTAGTAGGTGCTTTACAAACTTATGAAATGACTTTTCCTACTAACTATTCTTCTGGAAAGGCATCCTCTTCTAAGTCTTCAGGTTACGCATTGAAATCAACTAAAGAAGAAGACGCGGATTCATCCTCCTCGGACGACGACGAGAACATTTCTATGGAGGACTTTGAGAAGCAGCTCGCTCTCTTGACAAGGAAGTTTCGCCGCAACTTTCGAAGGGGAAATTCAAGCAAAACTCAATCCTTCGGAAAGTCGAAGAAAGGCAAGGGTCCTTCAAGTTACAAGTCAAGAAGCCAGAGAACTTCTCAAAGGATAAGAAAAGTTCTGAGGGACAAGTTCAGTGTTTCAAATGTCGAGGCTACGGCCACATAGCAACGGAATGTCCCAACAAGAATCCGGCAAAGAAGAAGGCGATGCAAGTAGTTACTTGGGATGACAACTCCACGTCAAATGAGTCATCGTCAAGTGATGAAGAAGACAACGCGACAGCTTTCCACGCGTCCACTACATCTTCTCCCTTCATGTGCTTAATGGCAAGTACATCCGAGTCATTGTCCAACTCCACTGTTGAAAAGATTGCAACGGACGATGAATCAGATAATTCGGAAGGTGAAGATTTTGTTTTAGCCTACCATAAGCTTTTGAGGGATTCAAAGAAACTGGCTAAGCAAAACAAGGGGTTGAAAGAGAGATTACAGGATCTTGAAGATGAAGTAAAAAGAGTAACCTCTCTCTCAACCGATCTTGAAGTGGAAAGGGACAATCTGATTAAGACAAATGTTTCCCTTCAAGAGTCCAATGAGCATTTCGAGAAGAGTTATATAGATATGGTGAACAAAGCGAATTACTTCTTGAAGCTCAACGGCGAGGCTCGACAGGAAAAATTGGAAATGACGGAGACCATACGCCAACTAAAGGATGACTTACAGAGATTTTCTTCTGGAAGGAGTAAGTTGGACAGACTTCTTGGTCTCGGTCAAAGAAATAAGTTCGGCCTCGGATACACTCAAACTGGAGACATTCCAAGTTCGAGTGGTACAGTATTTGTGCCTCAGTCGGTATCTCCTCCTCCGACACCGGTGTTCACGACAAGCAACGACAACGAACCTACTACATCTTCTTCGGAATCGACAAGATCCAAGGTATGTTTTCGTTGTGGCATTTCAGGGCACATAAGAAGAAATTGCAAGACTGGAGCCAAACGCACACCTCAAGAACATCTTGCAATGACTACCAAAAGGGCTATTCCTCGGAAACAACTCCAATCAAATTGAAGGAAAAGAGCCTTGGTAGTACACCGCTCAAGACGACATCATCAAGGAGCAGCAATTCTTCAAGCAAGACGCTCTCACCTAGGAAATCAACTTCACGACCATTACCGACGCACTCCAAAAAGGTTTGGGTGCGCAAAGGTGAAATCTTTCCCTGTCTTGCTACCAATGTTTCCTTGCATGCATATGATAGTTCGTCTTGGTACCTGGATAGCGGGTGTTCCCGTCATATGACCGGCGATAAAAACTGTTTTCAAACATTTGAGAAAAACTCCGGAGGACTTGTTGTTTTCGGAGATGGTCGGTCTTCCAAAATTGTTGGAAAGGGAACGGTAGCTATTCCAGATGGCCCGGTTCTAGATAATGTGTTATTTGTTCATGGCCTTAAGACTAACCTCATAAGCATAAGTCAACTGTGTGATAGTGGTTATTCAGTTAATTTTTCATCTGATAAATGCACTGTAACTGACATGAACCATGCTTTCTTTTTAAAGGGGGTTAGATCAGAAAACAACTGTTATGTAGTTCCTTCTAAGATTTCTGAAAAATGTAACCTAGCATCTTTGAAAAATGAAACACTTTGGCATGAAAGGCTAGGTCACATAAACTTTAAGGAACTTGCTAGAATTTCAAATAAAGATGTGGTCAAGGGGGTTCCGAAACTTTCTTTTGAACAAAACCTTGTGTGTGGCGGTTGCCAAAAGGGAAAACAGTCTAGGACTGCACACAAGAATTTGAACCACATAGGTACAAAACGGCCTTTGGAACTTTTGCATATGGACTTAATGGGGCCAACTCGTCAACCATCTCTGGGAGGTAAATGGTATATTTTCTTGTTGGTTGATGATTTTTCTAGATATACTTGGGTAGCCTTTCTAAAAGAAAAAGCTGATACTTTTGATTCTTTTCTCGAAATCTGCAATCGTATTATGATTGAAAAGAATGAAAGGATTACTCGAGTTAGGAGTGATAGAGGTGGGGAATTCATAAATTCCAAATTCATTGATTTTTGCACTTCTAATGGCATTAAACATGAATTCTCTGCACCTTACACACCTCAACAAAATGGTGTAGTCGAGCGCAAAAACAGGGTCGTACAGGAGATGGCACGTGTTATGCTTCATAGCCGGAACTTACCTTTATATTTTTGGGCTGAAGCGGTGAACACTGCTGTCTATGTTATCAATCGAGTGTATTTGCGCCCGGGGACTTTGAATACACCATATGAACTTTGGTTTTGTAGAAAACCTAACATCAAATATTTTCGCATCTTTGGGAGTCGGTGTTTTATTTTACGTGATCGCGAAAATCTTGGAAAATTTGACTCTCGAAGTGACGAAGGGATTTTCTTAGGTTATTCTACAAACAGTAGAGCATATCGAGTTTTTAACTTAGAATCTAAGACGATCGTAGAATCGATAAATGTTAAGGTAGATGAAGCTTTTCATTTTGAATCTGAAAAATCTACCCTCGATATCTCTCTTGATGATGATACACCTGCTAATGCATCTTCTTCTAACAATTCTTTCGATAATAATGTTGATGCATCTAACGGTTCTTCAAGCTTATCTGATGTGCAGGAATCATCTCGTGTACCTCCGCCTACTCCTCTACCTCAAACGTTACGCATCTCCAAGGATCACCCTGAATCGAACATAATTGGAGATCCACAAGAAGGAGTTAGAACACGGAGACAATTGGTTTGCGGATTTGCATGCTATGTATCTCAAATCGAACCAAGGAATGTTGATGAAGCTCTCCAAGATGATTATTGGATTAAAGCAATGCAGGAAGAGCTCCATCAATTCGAGCGAAACAAAGTCTGGGAACTGACGAAGCCTCCGAAGCAACACAATGTGATAGGTACCAAATGGATCTTCAAGAACAAGAAAAACGAAGAAGGTACTATCATCAGGAACAAAGCAAGGTTAGTTGCTCAAGGCTATTCTCAAGTAGAAGGTATAGACTTTGATGAAACTTTCGCCCCTGTAGCTAGACTCGAGTCCATTCGTATATTGTTTGCGATCGCTTGTCATTTTAAAATCAGATTATTTCAAATGGACGTTAAGAGCGCCTTTTTAAATGGATTTTTAAATGAGGAAGTTTATGTAGCTCAACCGAAAGGTTTTGTGGATCATAAACTACCTAACCATGTTTTTCGTCTGAAAAAGGCTCTTTACGGTCTGAAACAAGCACCGCGAGCATGGTACGAAAGGTTGACAAAGCACCTTTTGGAAAAGGGCTACACTCGAGGGGGAGCTGACAGGACTCTCTTTGTGAAGCATTATCAAAACAATTTCATAGTTGCTCAAATCTATGTCGATGACATTGTTTTTGGAGCAACGAGAGATAATGATGCTTCTAAATTCGCGGAGACCATGGAAAGCGAATTTGAGATGTCCATGATGGGCGAATTGAATTATTTTCTTGGATTACAAGTTAAACAAAACGATGAAGGAATTCACTTGTGTCAATCCAAGTATGCACTGGAGTTGGTCAAAAAGTTTGATCTTGAAAATTCTAAAGATTTTCCGACTCCAATGGGAACTAGCCATAAGGGACTTGGAAGTGAATCACAAAGTGAGAATGTAGACGAGAAACTGTACCGCAGTATGATTGGAAGTCTACTATATCTCACGGCTAGTCGCCCGGATATATCCTTCAGTGTTGGGATTTGTGCGAGATATCAATCAGCACCGAAGGAGGTTCACCTGAAAGCGGTGAAACGGATCATCCGGTATATCAAAGGTACAATCAATTTCGGAATTTGGTATCCTATGGGAACGACTTTGGATATTGTTGGATACTCAGATGCCGATTGGGCTGGATCGGTGGATGACCGGAAAAGCACGAGTGGTGCATGCTTCTATCTTGGCCACTGCCTTGTTGCATGGCACAGTAAAAAGCAGAACTGCATAGCACTCTCGACTGCCGAAGCGGAGTACATTTCTGCAGGAAGTTGTTCAACCCAATTGATTTGGATGAAGAGCGTGTTGAGCGATTTCCGGATTTCAACATCTTCGGTAACCATTTTATGTGACAACACTAGTGCTATTAACATTTCTAAAAACCCTGTGTTGCACTCTAGAACAAAACATATTGAACTTAGATATCATTTTCTTAGAGAGCTAGTTGAATCAAACATTCTTCAACTGTCATATATTTCAACTGAGGATCAATTAGCCGACATCTTAACAAAACCTTTGGATCAAAAACGTTTTATTCACTTGCGTAAAGCAATTGGCATGCTTTCCTTGAAATAAACTCTTTTGAAACCTTTGCTTAGATTAGGTTTTGTTTTTGTTTTGTTTTTGTTTTGTTCTTTATCTATGTTCTGTACATAGCACACTAATTGAGCATAAATCATAATTGACTTTAATTGCATCCTTTTATGCATTTAGAAATTTATTATGCTTTTGATGTCATAATATTTCAATGTTGCAATGATCATTTACGTTAATTAAACCATCTTTTAAGTGATCAAAGTCAATTTCTCTCTCAATGATCTCTTGGTATAGTCATTATCATATTTGATTGCTTAGTCGAGTATGAATTCGAGATCAATGGTTTGGTTGAATACTTTATATATTAAATAATTGATAGCCAATTGAGGGGGAGTCAATGAAATGTGAAATGCTCAAAAGATGTGGAAAGAGTTACATCCCAATGAGGAGTGTGAAAACTACCACCACATGGAGAAAATGAAAGAAAAAGATACTCCATGAATGAAAAGCAAATTTTGTTTGAAAAATTGTTGATGAAATCATATTGAAATACTTGACTCAGTCGTATTTCATGGTTGGTATAAGGTGGGATTTTTGATTAAAGATGCTCAAAGAGCCACTCCTTCAACAGATTGTCTAGATATATTATCTAACTTATCTGGGATTTCAAACATCTATTGATCTTGGTACTTCATTTTCTTTACTG
Organism: Tillandsia fasciculata; assembly: GCA_029168755.2. Taxonomy (NCBI): domain Eukaryota; kingdom Viridiplantae; phylum Streptophyta; class Magnoliopsida; order Poales; family Bromeliaceae; genus Tillandsia; species Tillandsia fasciculata. The sequence goes on along the minus strand of JAQOTM010000437.1, from coordinate 69,255 downwards.
AAATTGATGATTTGATAAAGGCATTACACATAAGATCAGGATAGATGTAATTGAAGTTGTTCAACTTTAAGTGTTTTAACTTTCGTAAATTTTCGTTTCATTTTTGGATATTTTTGATAGATTTTTCATAATCTATTTCTTGTTGTATGAAACGATGTCATTTGTTTAAAGTTGACATGGTAAAGTGCTTACATACTTTTTCTGGATTTTATGGTATTTTTCTTAATTTTTCTGAAGAAAAAGGTGTAGCCGATCCGGATCGGGCAAGTGATCCGGATCCCGAACGCAGGATTTTTCCTGCGGGTAGCCGATCCGGATCACATTCTCGGCCGATCCGGATCACGGCTAGGGTTTTATATAGAAACATTCAGATTCGAGATTTCTTTACCCTAATTTCTGGTTTTCAAGCTTCTAGAGTTTCTCTCTCTAGATTTCTTGCTTCTTGGAGCTTCAAAACTCAAAGTTCTTCGGATTCAAGTAAGTTTTCATGATCAAAACTCGGTTTTTCACAGTTTTTCTGTTTTTTCATCAAACGTGAGTTGAAAAGTTGGAATTTTTTCGTTTGTGAATGGTTTTTGATCAAATTTCTTTTGAAATAAGAACTCTGGGTCAATTAGTTTTGCTTTTATGCTGGGATTTCACTTGATTAACGAGTTTTTAGGCTTCGATTTCTAAAAATTCGGTTTTAGGGCATAAAAGAGGAATTTTTGTAAATCATGGATTTGATCTATTTTTAAAATTCTTTTTGGAAAACTAATTTGATTCTTGGCTTCTCTACATGATTATGATTGTCTAGGTACAATGTTTTCAAATTTTTCAAAATTGACAATTTTTCATATGTTCTTGAGTTGGTTTTCACAGGACACTTTCTTAAACTCAAAGCACTAGAATCAATGGCATTCTCCTGGTTGATCATCTTACTGGTCGCAATGGTGCCTGGGGGTTCATCTGTTAAAGAAGAACCAGGCGTCTCAACTGGAGACAAACCGGAAGGAGCCAATGAAGACAGCTCGGATTACAATAGTGAAGAATGGGACGAATTCTTCAAGGATGTTCAAAGAAAAATTGATGAAGAAGAAAGGAAATTCACCAAAGGAAGAGACTTATGAAATCTGCCTCCACGACCATACAATATACAAGAAGGAAAAGTGTTCAAAGAAGTACAAGTCAGCATAGTGGGCCTCTAACCAGAGCACGCTCACTTTCTGGAATTTTGCAAACTGAATCACCATGGACTGCAGGACCTGATGCACCATCTGCATCTAGACAGCGTCCATCTTATTCAAAGACACGGACAACTGAGACAGAGATATTGGAATCGATTCGTCAGGAACAACAAAGAATCTCTGCTACACATGAAAGAATATCGAGAGAGCTTCAGCAAATCTCCTCTGAACACAAGAAGATCAAGAAAAAATATTCAAATTAAGAACTTGCTTAAAGGGATTTTAAGCAAGCTGAGCTGTACTAGTTCAGACTCTTCAGACTGAGCAACAGAATTGGTCACCTTAGTTTGGGTTCTTAGTTCTCAGAACATTGTTTTCCTTACTCCTTTAGTTTAGTTCTCAGTTTGTGCATATTTTTAGAACTCTATTTTTTTTTACTCTCCTTACATATTGTAGCTCATGCTACGTTTTGGCTTTGTTTTGTGACAAAAAGGGGGAGAGAGTTAGAGAAAACAATGAACAATGATGAATGAACTTTGAACAATGATTGTGAATATCGATGATATCAAGGTAAGTATGAATCTCAACTCAACTTTGGTTTTCTTTTGTGATTTGTGACATGCTTCTATACTAACTATTCGACTAACTATTTGGGCATGTAATATGACTAACAAGTTGATGTTGGACTAACATACTTTGACATTTGGTTTTCAACTGCTTAGAAGATATGTTGGTTTTAACTATGATTCTTTCACATATCTGATTCTTTCAAATGTCATGATGAGATAAACTCTATCTCTGTACTTGGTTTTGTATGTTTCAATTCTTGAGGTATCTAACGATTTTGTTTGTCAAGAATGTTTTCTGTGTGCAGAGATTACAGATGTCTAAGTCTAGAGTCTGTCTTAGGAGTTTATCTCATGTTTTTAATTTCTGGAACTCTTTTGTAAATTTTTGTTGTATGGTGATAGCAACAAAAATATCTTTTTGAATTTTCTTTGTGGATTTGTGTTTTGTCACGAAACCGCCAAAGGGGGAGATTGTTACGGAATTTGAGTTGGCGTATTTCGTGAATGTATTAAGTCTTGAAGATTGAAGATGAAGAAACTTTGGATCGTATACCTCAATCTCAAGAAAGAAGAATTCAAAAGGATCAGGTACGTTTAACTAAAGAATTTTGATGATCCGAATACTTCTTATAGTGTAGAAACACCTGGAAGAGGTTTTAATTGCTTATTCATCAAAAACTGGACATGGGACATGTTCAGGATCCGGATCGTGGCTTTCAATCCGGATCCCGAAAGGTGTTCGTTCATACATTGCTGCAATCCGGATCACAGCTTGTACAATCCGGATCCCGAATGGGATGTTTTGTGAAAATGTATGAACGATCCGGATCGTGGATTATGATCCGGATCCCGAACAGGTGATTTTCTGGAAACTGCATTCTGTGCGTCTGCAATCCGGATCGTGGCTTATACAATCCGGATCGCCGTCGGTAAAACTTTCCAGAAAAGTTTGTTTTTGATCCGAATATTCTTCCTAGGGTTTCTAACCTATAAATAACCCTATGGTCATTTCTCTAGGGCATCCAAATAGAGCCGTCATTTTCACATATCATTTTATACGGCCTTAGATCCACATATAGAGAAGAAAGGAAATCAATAGATCTATTCTATGTTTCTTCATCTATATTGATTAGTTTGATTCTAGGTTTTCATACTCACATCTTGAGTAGAATCAAATAATGAATACTTAGATGGTATTTCCGATCTATCTTGATCTAAGTATTCGGCGGATCATCACCACCCAAACAAACAACGATTTACCCCAAATCGGCGCGTGGACTCGCGTGGCCTTGTGGATTCAAGGTGTTATCGCTCTCGTGGATTCGGAGCGAGGTGCGTTCGTGGATTCGAAGCGTGCCATTGGGTGAAGACCGTGGATTCGGTTGGACGTCGTGGACTCGACGTTGGACGCTGTGGATTCAGCGTTGGGCGCGGATCGTGGATTCGAGAAGCGTCGTGGAGCGAGCGGGAAGATCTACTAGGAGCGTATGGTAAAAGGTTGAGTCGTCTGTGAGTACGTTATATCACCTTGTACGTGTGTTAATTCTAGTGGATTTCGCCGTGTTATCGGTCCCGTGGTTTTTTACTCCGGTTTGGAGTTTTTCCACGTAAAAATCTTGCGTGTTCTTTTATTTTTCCGCATTGGGTTTTATCGCACAATGATTTTTTGAGTGTTTATTGTTTACACCTATTCACCCCCCTCTAGGTGTTTTTTCCCCTATTAGATCCTTATTAACCTAAACCCAACAGGGGCTGCCTGTGCTGCGGGTATGACTGGGGGTGTCCCAACTGACTGAGCCCTCTGCTCCATCATGCGCACCATCCGATCCACGGTTTCCTCCCGACGCCGGAAGGTCTCCGACAAATGAGCCATCTGAGCCCGAAGCTCCTGTACCTCACTCAGCTGACCCTGTGCTGACTCCTCCTGCTCAGGCTCATGGGAGGAGGAGGGCTGAGAATGCGTCCACATCCTGCGTCGGGGAGGCATCGTGCCCTCCTGCAATCCACAAGCAAACATCAAGACAACACCAAACAACACTCGACCCAATCCAGCGGAAGTCTAAAGGCATGTCCCCCTTCTGAAGTACTATGTTGTCTGCAGCCAACATAGTTGCCACAGAAGGAAGACATGTCAATCACTCATCCCGATCCGCTCGGGAGAGTTAGAAACCCAATCAGGACTCCCGCTAAAATCACGGCTCTCACGTGAGTCATCCTAGGGTCCAACCACAAGCCTAGGGTTCCTAAGTCCTCAATGACCTAAAACCTAGGCTCTGATACCACTCTAATCTGTCACGCCCCGGGTCGAAACTGCGACCCGAGCTCGCCAACAGATCCGCCGCCTATACAGTGAACCCCATATAGACGAAGCGTCTAACCTGCAAAAGGAAATACTATACTAAACAGATATCAGAGCTGAAAGTAAACTCCTAGAAATAAAATATAAAATACAACTATCACTCTAAATAAGTACAATCCAACCTCACCACAAAGGATACACAAGAGTCTCTCAGATAGCAGGAAAATAAAAGTGTAGTAACCATGATTTTAAAATCCAGAATTCAGGTTTAAATAATTTCCAGAATTATTTAAATAGCAAAAATTGGTAAATAGTATTGCAACAGTGGCACAAAAATATCGACTTTTGATCGGGGTCTGATCTGGAAAATCCGAGATCACCATTGCGATCGTCTCGTCGAAACATAGAAGTTTCATATTCATATATTTTCGATCCGACGGTCGGATCTTCCAGAAATTAGAAAAGAAGCAGGCGGGCCCCACAACTTAAGTGAATAGTAAACACTATAATTTAATTCCCCTTAGAACACTAAAGGCCGATTCACTGTTTTAAAATTTAACATAGGGGTATGAGTAATGAGTCCTAGCTAATTTCGACGTTCTGAACGCGATGGCACTGACGGATTTCACGTTTGGCGACCCAGGTGCATCGGGATGCGTGCAATATACCGTATTTTGACAAACTTTATGGCCCGAGATTTCATACGAGCACCAAATTAAACAAATGAGTACCTATTTTGAAGGTCTCGACGAGCCGGACGTCCTGGCGAAGTCCGTTTTGAAAAATGACAAGCGGATTTTCTCAAAATGCGTGAAAAGCACCTAAAAATGGATTATTTTGCAAAAAAATGATAATATTTTATGCACCATCTTTTAAGTGACTTAATCACCAGGGTGTTGGGTGCATTTTGTGTCCACTGTGAAGTGCTCGGAGTCCAGGATCAAGTGTGAACCGAATTTAGGTGTTTTGATTCAAAGAATCTTTGAATTAAGTGAAGTTGTCTCTTGGTATTCTGGATCCATTCACGAGGAGTCCTGGGGGCATTTGAAACATCAACATCCCTTCGGAATCCTCCAGAGAATGCTCGGGTTACTGAGGTTGGCCGAGGGTACAACCTCCATGAGTGGTGAACTCGGGAAAGAGAGAAAGTGAAAAGGTTGGGACCAAGCTTTTTCAAGTTGGTTTTGGAGGTGTCTGAGAAGTTCCTGGTGATTGGAGGACCTCCCTGGGTGCTCGCCGAGGCTGCGTAAGGAAGGGAGAGTGACCGGCTTCTTCCTCCTTCTTCCCCGAGCTCGGCCAAGGTAAGGCTCCCAATCTACTGAGTGTTAGCACCCTATACCTCTAGCAGCAGCTTAGTTAGTCCCTTAGCATCCTCCCTGCAAGACCCCGAGCCCCCATGCAAAGCGGTTGGCCGGCGGCCACAAAGGGTCGCCGGAAACCTAACCTAGCTCCGCCTCTAAAGAACTCGGCAACCACTGGACAGAAACGCACAAAAATTGGTGTGCCTGGACTGTAGGGTAGGTAGATTAAATCTGCAAAGTTTGGTTGAAGTTGGTGGAGTATTTTGGAAGAAACTTAATGCCCTAGTTTTCATTTTTTTTTCAAGTTAGCCGAGCTTCTTGCTCCGGCGCCGGCGGGCTTCCCCGACGCCGGCCACATGCCCAGAAGAGATGCTGGGACCCAAAGGAGTGTTCCCATGTATTTGCATGGCACCCATGCTGCACCAAAGTGGTGCGGCCATGGATGACCCGAAAATGGGTTCAAACTCGGCCGCCGGCGTTCCGGCCATCTCCGGCCGGGGTGGGAAGGTCGGGAAGCTTCGTGTAGTCCCAAGGAACTTACCATGCAAGTTTGGAAGCTCCATGTTGCCTCTGTAAAATTCCGCCATTAGAGGTGGAGGAGCTCGAAACCGAGCTCACTCCCCAGCCGCCGCCGCCGCATCCCATCGCCGGGCATGGGTCCAGAAAGCTTCACCTTGAGTTTTGGGGAGGTTTTGTGCAAGTAGATTGGTCCCAGAACCTCTGGATTGTTGGTCACGAATTTCAAGGTTTTCATCATCTTCTTCCTCATGCTTGCGGCCAACCGAGGGGTTTTGGCTTGCTCCAGGTTGGGGGAAATGCCCCAGAAACTCTGAGGATCAATTTGATCCAAGTTGGAAGCCCCCAATTGCTGGGATTGCAGAGATCGGATTTTTAAAATGCTTGTGTGTGTGTGTGTGAGTTATGCCCACCAAGTGTTTGTATAAATGGCTGAATGAAGAAAACAGTGGAATTAGGGTTCAAGTTGAATATCAAACTTGCTCACCAGTGTCCCCTGAGCTTGATGCTCACTTCAGACCAAGATGGTTCTGTGTGGACACATGTGTGGAGCATTGTGAACCAGTGTTTGTGCATGGTCTTGGTTCTGGTTGAACCAGCAGGTTCTGGGCTGCCCAAAGGTGAGCACAGGTATCCTGGCTCTGTCCAGAGCCATTTTGATATACAAAGTTTTATTAGAAGATGATTGGATTAAAAGTTGTAGTTTAATCAACCTTTAGGTGAAATGTTTGAACAAAACTATGTTCTAGGCTGTTTGCGAAGCCGCGACAGTGTGCCCTAGGCTAATTTGGGGTCACTGGACGCGATGCTCGCGTTAAAAACAGAGTTGAAGTCCCGGAGAAACAAAAATTCGTTTTAGGCTAGGTTAGAGAGTATTTTACGGCCCGAAGTTTGCCTCGGGTTCCGTGCTGCCACAAATTGGTGAGCACGGTGTTCAACATGATAAATGTCACCTGCTGGAAGTGACGGATTGTTAAAATAATTTTCCAGTTGAAAGAACGAGCGAAAACAGTGCTCAAATAGCACTAAAATGTGATTTTTGGAAACTGTAGGGGTCTACATGCAAAATAGACAATGTGTACTGTTTAGTAAAGTATTTAATTCATTCCTAAGCTTTTCGTTAGGAATCCAACGGCTCCCGTTGAGCAGAAATCGGATAACGGTTCGAAAATCGGCAAAATCGTCAATTTTTCGGTATCCGGGTGGCAATCGCGCAATTTGAGAAATTGCGGCGGTTTCGCTGAGCCGACTGTTGAGTCCCAGTAGAATCTGGTTGAGCCAGCGGCTAAGTTGTAAAGCCCTAATCTCCCGGAGGTCCAAAAAGGAATATTCGGGAGGGGCAATTTGGTAATTTTACCAAAGTTTGGAAATACGGTTGAATTTAGTGTGAGTGTTGTTGTCAAACACTGATGTCTAAGTTAAAGTTAGAATTGTTTCCTGAACAATATGTTTGATTCAGGCCTGTTCGATTACTTCTGGGTTTCGAGTGTACAACCGATTCAGTCTAGTCGCCTGCGGTTTGACAGGTGGGTTATCTTCGGTCCGGACTTTATCATTTCGGCCCTCTGTGTACGGTATTGGCTGGACCCCTGTTCTTGTTAACTTAGGAATTTAAATTGAGCCTGCCATTCCCTTGATTCAGTTGTTTACTACTTCATGCCTGCTTTATGCCTGCTGATGATCTGCTTTAGTGATCCTTATCTTACGTAATGTTTAAATTGCTCCCACTGGTTATTCATTACTCTATACATTGCCATGTCTATTTGGTCATCTGATAGTTGAGCCTGCTTCCCTGTTGTTCGCCTGTTATGCTGCTAAACACATGATCTTCTAAAATAAATGTTTTACCAAGCTTTGTAGGGTAGCCTGAGTCTGTTCTTGTTTGATAGGACAAGGGCAACGCTCTACGAGGTTTGGGACCCGAAAACCTATTTTCTAATGTTTTCTTAAAAACATGTGTTTAGTTGCATAAGGGGTTAGTCTGTTTGATTGGTAAGTAGTTGCTTCCAGATCCTATGATGTGATGCCTGGATATCTGTTATACATGAGTTTCAGCACTCTTGATTATCTTGATCTATGGTTCATAACTGCTGTTAATTGTTCTTGCATTGAGTTCTGTTGTTATTAGATTTTGAGCTTGCTTTCTTGATGATCAAATATTACACTGCTGAACACATAATTTTTATCAACCAATGTTTTACCGAGCTTCGTAGGGTCGCCTGAGTCTGTTCTTGTTTGATAGGACAAAGGCATTGCTCTGCGAGGTTTGGACCTAAAACCTACCGAGCTTCGTAGGGTCGCCTGAGTCTGTTCTTGTTTGATAGGACGAGGGCAACGCCCTTCGAGGTTTGGACTTTTCAAAATAGTTTTCTCAAAAATATGTGTTTAGTTTTGTATGTTTGGTTGGTCTGCATGATTGAGTTGAGATTTGCTGTTGATCTTATGTTGAGTTGAGATTTGCCTTTGATCCTGGATGCGAGTTGAGCTTCAGTTGATTTGGTTATTGCAACCCAGTGGGGATTTCCCGGCTTGTTGCCGATTATCCGGTCAGTGGATCGTGAGTTTGAGCATTTGCACTTGATCGCCCGCACCGTTGTACTTCACGAACATCAGCGGAGTCATGACCCGCAGCGATGTTCTTTACCGGTAAAGTGGTTAGCAGTTGCAACCCGTGACCCTCAGTTGAGGGAATGTCAACCAGGTGGTGCCAGGTGGGCAGTTTTGCCTGAGGTCTTGTGGGACCAATATGGTGGCTTGTGATTGGGTAATTTGATATATCATTTATTTGATGCATATGTTGCTTTTAGTCTGCTTTTGCCTTAGCTAATATGATTTCTTGATTCCTATTCCTGTTATATAGATGTCAGCCTATGCTTGCTTTAAGATTTTCGAAGTTGATTTAATTACAGCTCCAATTATATATCTGCTTATCCTAACATGTGATCATTTACTATTCTCTAGTATTGTATACCAGTAGGTACGATCTGCTATTTCTCGGCTCGTCGTGCCCACTGGGATACACTCCGGTGTGTCTCACACCCTCGGGTGACTGTTTTTCAGGTCGAACGGGGTTGGGATGTCGGGACGAATTGGCGAGGTATCGATATAGAGGTTGACCCTGGACAGCCGAAATGTTATGTAATAGATGTTTGAGAGAAAAGTATTGTATTTCAGTTGTATATTTGTAAAGATAGTTGTAAAGTTTACTTGTTGTTGTTATTTATAGTACGTAGTTAGTACTCTGATGTTGTTGCCAAGCTAGCCGTGCATATATAGAAAAGGGCTCAACTCCATAGGGGATTGGGACTCTTCTATATATGTGGCGGTCTGTCATTGCCCTGGCTGTTTTTGCAACTCTGATTTATAAATAAAAAAAAAAAAAAAAAAAAAAAAAAAAAAAAAAAAATTTAGACGCTGATTTTTTGAACTCGGGGCGTGACAAAAGGGTACAACTCGATCCTCACTACAAAAGCCTCTTAACAGAATACAACCAAAATAACATAGGGTACCTCTACTCACACACTGAAGACTGACGGGAAGGGATCTAGCTCGCGACTCCCTTACCTCGATCTGAAGAAGCTGGTGCAGCAACTGGAACGGCAAGAACAGGCGTAGAAGTCCCTGGGGAAAAGACACCACGACGGGTGTGAGAACTACCTCCCACAGTAGCTCTCAGTGGGTGCCGTCAACAAGCCCAACGGTCTGCCTACTAAGTCTACTAGAGGCAAAAGAAAGCAAATGCAGTGCTGAAGGGAAAAGAACTGGAAAATAAACTCTACAGCTACTATGCCCCTATCTAGATGCTCAAAGAGCGGGACAGATGAAAAGCATGATGCAACTACTGACTCTCCAGTACGGTCACCTAATCTATACTGACCGCCACAAAGGGTCAAGTCAAACCTGCGCCTCCCCTACTGCCGCACATCCTCAACAGGACGGGTCTACCGTAGGGTGTCCGTGACTGCCAAAACTGGCTCAGCCAGAGAGACGGCATCGACAAGTCGCGATAGCAAGTAACAGGTCCAACTCCGGAGTGGCACTCGTGGGTAGCGACCCCACCAAGCAAAGTATCCGCGCATCTCTGTCGAGCTCAAAGGTGGCTCCTGCAGGCTATGATCCAAATCACTAGCTGGAACTACACTGCTAATGTCACATCTCTCACTCAATGGCTAGAAATACTCACAGCCGGGACTACCGTCTACCCGACGGCTCCCACAACAGAATACCAACTCGAGAGAACCGACACTATAAGGGTTCGAAAATCCCGATAGGTCGGTGCCTAGAACCCTATCAAACAAGAAAAGACTCCAGGCTCCGCCTATCGAGGTTCCCGACCCCTTACAGTTCGGGAACACGACAGTCTCAGATCAACAAGCGGAGGACACCAACCGGGGCCCGAAAGTCCCGAAAGACCAAACCTACAACCCTATCAAACAAGAACAGGTCCTAGGCTCGGCCCCCGTGGCTTTCGTCCCGAAAATAGGAACGGTCCCTAGAACCCAGATCGCCTAACCTATCTTGGTGAAGAAATTGTAATAAATAGATGACAGTTGTTATTAAAAACTATTTTAATCTCAGGAAAATCCACTTTAGTATATTTTAATTCCTTTATGAAAATCGGTTTAAATAAATAGATCTTTTTCCAAACCCCGAAGGGCTATTGCCATCACCCAAATCAAACAAGAACAGGCTCCGGCGACCCCTCGTGATTTGGAAGAAAACATTAATTTACAAAAAAATCATGTGTGTCTAATGGAAAACGGTCTGGGTCCTAGGTCCTTCTGACACTGATAATCAACTGTCACTAACCCTGTGGCGACAAATAAAACATCTCGGGACCGCCGTTTACCCAAACGGCTCCCGCCACAGATGAAAGATCATCTACATCTACCAGACTCCACTCTGCTCCCAAGCACGAGTGAAAAATGCATCCCTCGCTAAAAGAAATCCGACCACTCAGCCCGCTACACGGGGGAGTAGATACTATGTCCAGGATGAATTAATAATAAAGGTGAACACCTAAACCAGAATAAACCTAGCCATGTTGAAGTTTTCTAAAGTCTGGTTAAACATACAGCATATGACGGGGGTGCTAGGTCAAGTTCCACGATGTCAAGGAATTAGAGGTGATAGAAACAGGAGTTCACATGATTATCAAATAACATTAAAAATCCGCTACCACCTTCAAGCATACTACACAAAAGTATCACTATCATGTATGATTCTACTATAGTAGATTTAATGAACTTCCATAAGTCTTGAAGACAGGGCCACCCTCCTGGAAGCGCACAACTGTCCAGGGTCGTACAGATAAGAAAGTCCAAAAATGGCCAAAACACAATATCCTCCAAGCTAGCAACACCGTTGTAGTGCTCACAATGTCCTGGGTACAATTACAAACCAATTCACACTTAAAATCCATAAAAATTCCAAGTTCCAAAATCCTGCATGAACAGTCCCCTTATCATGAAATTTTCACCTGAAAATATTTCTCCAAAAATTCTGATAAAAATATGACGGCGATCCTCGCGAAGTGTAGATGTCGATAGGCTCTTGAATCGTCGAAAACCGATATCCAGATGATGAGATAAAAATCCGCGAAGTGGGTGCTGTCCTATTCATCAATCAGAAAAATGGGGGTTCAAAAACTCCTCGAGATCTGTGCCAAGAACCCCAAACGAGACCAAGAGCTAGTACAGAAATCGAAGCGTACCTCTCTTGATTCCAACGCCGCAAAAATCGCCGAAAAGGACTATCGGGGTAGCTCTGTGAAATTTTTAGACCGAAATGCGGCGATAACGGGCCTCCAACTGTAAATCGTCGCACTGCGTTATGATGTCGGAAACGTCGTCGCCGGAGCTTCCAAAAAATCCGGGCCTCTCCCAGAAGATGCGTGACTCGAAGATCTACAACTTTTCTAAAGAGGCCATGGGCAGGAGAGCTCGGGAAAGGGGAGAAAAAACTCCAACAAGCCAGGTATTTATAGGCCCAGCCCGCAAAAACCAGCCTTTTGGACTTTGGCCCAAAGATTCGGGCGCCCAGAAATTTCCGGGCTGCTACAGTAACGGGCCAGCCCGTTACTGTGCGCGCCCGAAACGCCCAGAGGCCGCCACGTGACCCTGATCTGCTCCCCGCACCCGGCGCACGCACCCCGACGAATCCCGCGACGCCACGTGCCCCGACTAGAGATCGTGCTCCGCTGCGCCCCGACCAACCACGGGGCGCCATGTGGCGCCCCCACGTCGCCCCGGTCAACGCCCACGCCGCGCCACGTGCGCGGCCGTGCCGCCGCCGGCTCCGGGTCGGGCACGCCTCCCGAGGCAGCCACCGCCAACGCGAGGACCGAGCGCACCAGAACCCGCCAACCACATTCTGCCACGTGTCCACCCGGTCCACCGTGCACCCGCGCTGAAATTTCGTGGACCGCGCCTGCTGCACCGGCCAACAGGAAAGCGCCACGTGGTCCTTCCGTACGGTGCACGCCTCCGCGGTGGACCGCGCGCCTGCCCGCGCGCCTGCCCGCGCCGCTCCGCCGCCTGCCCGAGCTCGCGCCGCCGCGCTCCGCCGCCGCCGGCGCCTCTTCGGCCGCCGGAACAGTAACCCCAAGCCTCGAAATTCGTGTTTTCGCGTCCGGGCTCCGAAAAATTCAAGTAAATAGTCTATTTCGCTTGTTTTCGCGCGCTGAATCCAAATCCGAGGTCCGTTCGGCCAAATTCCACTTCTAAAATTTCCCGAAAATTCGAGGGAAAGTTAACTTGATCCATTTTTCATGCCGGGTCAAATCCTTAGCTCCAGTAAGCGCGCAAACACCTCACACACCCAAAATGTACTTTCAGAAAAGGAAATAAGCTCCAATTTTACCAGAAATCGAATTCTTGGGCCCGACACGCGCACGCACACTCCCCGAAGCCACTAAACCAACAGTAAACCCTTAAATGGGGATTCGGGTCCTCACAGTTAATTCTCAATTGGACAAGATTGGTTTTCTTGAAAAGCAGTTTGAGGAAATTCACGAAGCCAACCAAGGTTTGACCAAGCAAGTTCATCAACTCAAATCCGACATACAAAATCTTTCAACCGGTTCCAAGAAACTCGACGGTATGCTCAGATTAGGTCAATCAAGCAAAGTTGGTTTAGGATTTAAAAGGAAACAAACTGGGAAGACTTCAAGTTCCACAACTATATTGAAAGGGAGAACACGTCACAAATGTGGAATTGAAGGACACTTAATGAAGACGTGCCCGCAAAATAGAAAGAAAAATTCTTCAGCATCTTCATCTACGGAGTGGACTCAACCGATTCAAAGGACACATCAATTCAATGGAGTTCCCTCAATCCACCAAAGGTTCGAGCCACAACATTAGACATTTGCAACGCGGGAACCTAAGGTGGATCAACAGTCAAAACAAACAACCCCCGGTCACAATGTGAGGACCCGGATCCCCGCGATGGATTACTGGTTGATCAGCTGCTTATGGAGGCCTATGTTGGGTATTAGAGGTGTTTGTGCGCGTACTGGACCCAAGGATTGGACCCGGCACGAAATAATGGATCAAGTTCACTTTTTCGGAAATTTTTGATAATTTTAGAAGTGGAATTGGGCAAAACGGATATCGGATTTGGACTCAGCGCGCGAAAACGATCGAAATGGACTATTTACTTGAATTTTTTGAAGCCCGGATGACCTAGCACGAATTTCGAGGCAGCATGGTACTGTTCCGGCGGCCGCGGGCAGGCGGCGGAGCAGGCGCGGGCAGGCGCGGGCACGGGCAGGCGCACGCGGTGCAGCGGGGGCGTGTGCCACCTGGTGTTTTCTGGTTGGCTCGGTATGACACGTGGCATTGTTTGATTGGTTGGTGCACTAAGTGCGGTCCACGGAGTGGGCGGCAATTGCCTAGGGAGGCGTGCGCGTACTTGGCGCCGGCAGCTCGACGTGCGCGCACGTGGGCACGCCGACCGAGGCGTTGACGCGCGCGAAGGCGGACGTGGGGGGCGTGGCCACGTGTCGCGAGCCGGTTGGCAGGCGCCGCTGTTGCCTGTTCGAGGACACGTGGCGCGTTGTGGTGGTTCCGGGCGCTGGATGAACGGCTCAGATCGGGCGGGTTTCGGGTGCACTGTAGCAGCCCGAAAACTTTCGGGCGCCCGGAAGTGGGGACATGGATGGTATTTCTAGATTTGTTCTGTTTTGGCTATAAATAGCCCCCTTTGGCAGCCATTTCGAGCCTTTTCCTGAGCTCCCCTGCGACTGAGCCTTGAAGCAATATTGTTCTTCATCTTGTGCTCCATCTTGTGAGGGATTTGCAGATTTTTCGGACGCCACAGCATCGGCTTTTTCTGCGACGCGGCACACTTCGACGCTTATTCGATTTTGGCTTCTACCATCGCATTTCAGTCCGCAAGGCACCCTGGATCACTCCGATGGAATTTTGAGACGATTTTTGCGGTATCGCGTTCACAAGAGGTGTGCATTCGATTTTTGTATTGATAACTTCGCCTTATTTTGGGATTTTGGCATAGTTCCCGAGGCATACATTGACCCCTTATACTGATGTGAGGTTGGGACAGCAGTGGAGTATTTTTGGGATTTCTCGGTCTACGAATATCGGAATGAGACGTTTAAGGACTCGATTGATATCTACGCTTTGAGAGGAACTCACCAGTATTTTAATTGGATTTTTTTGACTCTTCGAAGGTGATAATTAAGCTTCTTCTAGACTAGTTTCCTGCAGATTTTGTATTGTGGGTAGTTTGACTTGCCGCAGTGTTCTAATAGTATCTTGGTCTGCATGTGTCGGAACGAGATGTATAAATACTCGATTTGTATCTACTCGTCGTGAGGATCACAATGGTGATTTTTTCAGATTTTTCTCAAGACAGAATGCAGGTGAAAAAGGGCCTTCTTTGTGCTATCTTGGAAAAACAGCAGGTGTTTGTTGTGCTGTGGTCTAATTGTGGGCTGTGATGTTGGTTTGAACAGAGGCTTGTGCGACTACACACTTCACCGACTTCGGCTTTGCCTGCGGAAAGCGTTACAGGTGGGTTGCTTGTCTCCAGAATCGGTGGACGATTCTCTAATTCTATCTGATGGAGTATTTGCATGTTAGTATACCCATGTATGTGATAGGGAGATAAGCCTAGTATCAGTATTTGTTTGAGAATTGCATGAATAACATCTATATTATGTTTATAAGAATTGCAATAGGGAAAATCATGATGATGATTAGTAGAAGCTTACCTTGGGAATGTTGCCCCTTTTGATTGATAGCATGTTAGAGGGATATGTTTATTTCATGTTAGAAAAGATAGGAAACATGCTTATGAGATATGAGAATTTTCTATTTATGCTTTGTTTAATTACTTGCTATTATTGGAACTTGATCTAGCACCCCCGTCATATGCTATATGTTTAACCAGACTAGTAGAAAACTCCAACTTGGGCTAGGTTATTATTATTTTAGACATTTCCACATTGTTATTTATTATTTTACCTGGACATAGATTTTCCTCGCCCGGGTAGTGGGCCGAGGGGTCACGTTTCTGTGGGACATTTGTTGCACTCGTACCTGGGGGCTGAGTGGAGTCTGGTAGCTGAGTTTAGACTTGAGCTAGTGTCGTGGGGAGCCGTCTGGGTAGACGGTGCTCCCGAACTATCGAGTATTTTTCTGGTCAATGTCGTTGGAAATCGTTCGGGTTGACGGTGGTCCCGGGTCGTTGAGTGTTGTCCAACCAGTTTTGTTAGCCCTGAGTTGTGGGACGGTCCCGGGTGTGGAGTATCTCCAGCCTGTGCGGTTAGCATAGCGAGTAGGGTGTTTCGTTTTGGGAGCCGTTTGAGTCGACGGTGGTCCCGGCTGTGGAGTATCTCCAGCCAGTGTGTTTTGTGCCACGAGTTGGTTGAGTTTGCTAGTGTCTCGAGATTCGAGAGAGCTGATCAGCTAAGTCGTCGAGAGTACTCCGACCATTGTGCGAGATGTTAGAGGATTTTGAGTCCTTCCGTTCTGAGAGGTGAGCGTGGATTTTGACTATAGCCTGCAGGAGCAACTTGAGTTCGACAGAGATGCATGGATACCTTTTTCCTCGGTGGGGTCGCGCCCCTCGAGTGCCCCGTCCGAAGTGGCCTATTACTTTTGTATCGCGAGTTGTCGACGTAGTCCCACTGGCTGGGCCAGTTTTGGCAGTCACGGACGCCCTATGTAAGTCCCGTCCTCTTGTGGATGTGCGGCAGTAGGTGGGCGCAGGCTTGACTGGACCCTATGAGGCAGTCAGTTCGATTGGGTCGATTGAGCACCTTGGGTACAAGTAGTTGCATATATTTTCATCTGTACCACCCATTGAGCATTTAGATAGAGGCATGGTAGCTGTAGAGTACCTCCAGCTTTTTTTGTTCAGTTTTTACTGCATTGTTATCTTATGCCTCTAGTAGACTTAGTTGGCAGACCGTCGGGCTTGGTGGTGGTACCCACTGAGAACTACGTGTTGATGTAGTTCTCACACCCGTTGGGGGTTCTCCCCCTCCCTTTTCTTCTTTTTCTTTGTTTTGTAGAGTCATCTGTGGGAGATGCTGATTCTGCTGTTGCTGTTCGAGGCGAGGGAGTCGCGAGCTAGATCCCTACCTGTCTTTAGAGAGTAGCTATACCCCCACATTGGAGACTTGTAGTGTCACGCCCCGGAGTCGAAACTGCAACCCGGGCTCGCCAACAGATCCGCCGCCTATGCAAAATCTCGCATAGGCGAAGCGTCCTACCTGCAAGAAAGGGCTACAGCTAAACAGATATCAGAGCTATAAAATAAAAGTGCTGTAAAACTAAAACCAACCATCTGTACAACTGGAATAATGATACAATATCCATCTAGCTCCCATAAATGATAATCATACAAAATCCTCAAATACAAAAACTCAGAACTCAACAGGGAGGTAAACGTGAAATAAATACATCAGTGTACAGGCTCTCAATACAACATATCCTCACTATATGAATCTCTCAAAAGAGGAAATAAAATAACTAATCTAATGAAGATCTCCTCTGAAGGGGTACCGCTACTCTCCAACGACGGGTAGGGATCTAGCTCGCGACTCCCTCGCCTCGATCAACAACCGCAGAATCAGCAGCACCCGCTAAGACTCTGCAAAACAAAGGAGAGAAAAGAAAGGGAGGGGGAAAACCCCCAATGGGTGTGAGAACTACACCAAAAGGGAGTTCTCAGTGGGTACCACCGCCAGGCCCGACAATCTGCCCACTAAGTCCACTAGAGGCATAAGATAACCAATGCAGTAAAAACTGTACAAGAAAGCTGGAGACACTCAACAGCTACCATGCCTCTATCTAAATGCTCAAATGGGAAAAACTCTGATAAATATATGCAACACTCGCACACGAGGTGCTCAATCGACCCAATCGAGCTGACAGCCACACCGGGTCCAGTCAAGCCTGCGCCTACCTACAACCACCTACCACTGCCGGGCAGGAATTACGTAGGGTGTCCATAAGGACTAACTCGCTATCGAATAGTGGCACATGCAGGCTATAATCAAAATCTACGCTCTCTCTCTCAGAACGGATAGACCAAAGATCCACAACATCTCGCATAATGGTCGAAGTACTCTCAACGACACGGGATCACCGTCAACCCAAACGGCTCCCAACAACACTAGCACTGGTCTAATCACAGCTACTAGACTCCACTCGGCCCCCAGGCACGAGTGCAACAAATAAAAGTACCTGACTGAATAAACCCAATCTAATCACCAGTAAACACTGGTACTGCCTGCTCTGCCTGCCGCATCGGGTATGCCAGCCTACGCATAACACCGATGCAAAGAATGAGTCTCAAGGACTCAAAGTCTGTCTGTCGCACACTCCGGAGTGGCACTCGATGGGAGCGACCCACATGAGTAAAGTATCTCAGTAACCCATAACATAAGTATCATAATCAGCAGGACTGGATCACGACTCTGATCGAAGTGGAAAAACTCAACCACTAAAGAAAATCCCGGTCCTCAAACAGATGCAATAGTACTCAAATAGTGGGAAACTCCGTCCACTAGAGAAACCTCATACCCAATCTGATGCACAAGTACATATCCGGTCAACCGCCCAATATCCGCGGTTGCCGCAATACCCTGTCGTCTATAATCATGTCCTATAACCGACCTCCGGTCAACCGCCCAAAGTCCGCGGTCACCGCAAAACCCTGCCAACCACAATCCAGCACAACCCGTCCCTGACACCAAGGTCCCGGCTACACTACCCCAAACCCCTGCTCGCACCCGAGCAACCTGAACCACATGACTAACCAATAAGGAGAAAAAAAGAAAAACATGGTTTCTCCTAAGTCAAGTTCCAATATGATAGTGTAGCAATAAATGATGACCTATCTAGGTGTCCATACAAGCATGCAAATGTCCTCAAGGAAATGAAAGGGAGTTAAGCATATAATAGATCCAATAGGGTATAAACAACATGCCAGAATCCCTAATGAACTACACCTGTCCATAATCCATGGTCCGTCAAAAGAATGATCAGAATAATACCCGCACATAGACTTAGCCTCCTACTCCATCGAGTAATCATATCATACAAGACTATGTGCAACATGGCATGCTAAAAGATCACTACTATAATATATCAATCTGCATGATTTAGGCCATTCTTCAAGCTTCCATCTCGATGCTAAATATAGTACAATTAAACATGCATGCTAACAATCACATAGGGTAAATCCCTTTAGGTAAGCTTTTACTATTCATCCTCATGAATATCCAAATCCCGCAAGTCCCCGATAATATTTAACATGAATATTAATCTTGCAATTCCCTTATACAATCATCATTCTTACGCTTACCCCTTAGTCACAAATAGTGTACCGTAAACATGCATGCATTCTAACATACGGAATTAGCGAACCGTCCACCGGTTCTGGAGATGAAGCAACCCACCTGAAGCACTTTTCGCAGGCAAAGCCGAAGTCGGTGAAGAGGGTGGCCACACGCTAACCCAAAATCTGTTGAAACTGCACTCTCGGTACTCCGTCGCACAAATCTCTGCTCCAACCAACCTCGCAACCACATACAACAATCAAATACCCCACAATGCAACACAACAACAACCAACATCACAACACAACTCACTAATCATACCCCAAAGTAACCAAACAGCATATGCTGTTTTCACAACCAGCAGAGAAGAGGGGAAATTTCACCTGCATACAGTCCTCCAAAAATCCCAGAAAAATCATGGTTCCGATCCTCGCGACGAGTAGATACAAATCGAGTATTTATACGTCCCGTTCCGACACCTGTAGGCCAAGATATAAATACAACAACGCGGGTATGTCAAGTATCCAACAACAAAATCCTGTAGGAAATCAGTCCGCAAGAAGCATAATTATCACCTTCGAATAGTTCTCCAAAAATTCCAATAAAAATACGAGCGCGTTCCTCTCGAAGCGTAGATATCAATCGAGTCCTTAAACACCTCATTCCGACGCTCGTAGACTGAGAAATCCCAAGAATACTCCACCACTGTCCAAAAACTCATAGCAGTACAGGGGGTCAAAGATTGCCTCGGGAACCGTGCCAAGAACTCAAAATGAGGCAAAGCAATCAACACAGAAAACGAAGATGTACCTCTCGTGAACGCGCTGCCGTAAAAATCAACTCAAAAGTCTATCAGGGCAGCTCAGGGGTCTCGCACACTGAAATGCGACGGTCGAAGCCAAAATCCAAGAAACGTCGCAGTGCGCCGCGTCGCCGAAAGCACGGATGTCGAGGCCTCCAAAAATTCTGAAAGTTCTTCACGGGATGCTCCACAAGATGATGAACAAGTTTGCTATAGGCCACACAGGGAGAGGTGCTCGGGAAAAGCCAGAAAATGCAGCCAAAGGGGGAGGTTTTATAGCCAAAACCAACAAATCAAAAAATGCCATCCATGTCCCAAGTTTCGGGCGCCCGAATTAATTGGGTTGCTACAGTAACCAAAATGTACCCCAATCTGCCAGCGCCCGAATCATCCACAGCGCGCCACGTGTCCCCCGAACAGGCAACAGCCACCGCGCCCAACCACCTGCCGACACGTGGCCGCACCCCGCGCATCTCCCGCCCGCGTCGGCTTCTCGGTCGGCGCCCCCACGTGCGCGCACGCACGCTGCCGCCGACACTGCCGCGCACGCAGCCCAAGGTTCCTGCCTCCCTGCTCCGTGAACTGCGCCCGTGCACCAACCAATCACACTCTGCCACGTGTCCAAACCTCAGCCAACCAAGAAACGCCACGTGGCACGCACCCCCCTGCACCACGCGTGGCTGCCCGCACGCCTGCCCGCGCAGCGCGCCTGCCCGCGCCAGCTCCGCCACCTGCCTGCGCCTGGGCCGCCGCACTCCGCCGCCGCCGGCGATGCCCGACAGGCCGGAACAGTAACCTAAGCCTCGAAAAATGTGCTTTTGCATCCGGACTCCGAAAAATACAAGTAAATAGCCCATTTTCACCGTTTTTGCGCGCTGAATCCAAATCCGCTGTCCGTTTTGCCAAATTCCATTTCTAAAAATTGTCGAAGGCATCCGGAAAGGTGGTCTTTGTCCAAACTTCGCGCTGAGTCCAATTTTAATATCCGATTCGCGCAAAACCACTTCTAAACATTCGACGGGGTCAATCGATTACCCATGTAATCCATTTAACACCCGGAGTCCATCACTTATGTCCAATTGGTGCACCAACACCGCCGACACGCCACATAGGCCTCCAGAAACTGCTGGTCACACTGTAGAAGCCCTGCAGAGATCCGGGTCACCACATGTAGTATAGTCCGTAGATTAGTTTTATTTATGCTTATGAGAGATTATTGTAGTGAGGTTATGACTTGTACTGAGAGCTTGTACACTGATGTATAATTTCAGGTTGCCCTCCCTGTTGAGTTCTGGGTTTTGTATCTGAGAATTTTGTATTTGATCATGTTTGGGAGGTGGATTTTGTATCTTTATTTTCAGTTGTACTGTGTTGGATTTGAGTTCTTTTCAGCCTTTTATTTTACAGTTCTGATATCTGTTTAGCTATAGTAGTTTCTTTGTAGGTTGGACGCTTCGCCTATGCGGGGTTCTGTATAAGCGGCGGATCTGTTGGCGAGCCCGGATCGCAGTTTCGACCACGAGGCGTGACACACAACGAAGCAAGACAACCCAAAATCCGACGGTTTTGGATTAGGAAAGGTGATATCTTTCCTTGTCTTAAGTTTTAAATTGCTTTTGACTGTATGTAATTCTTTGATCGGTTTTCTCTTCATATTTATCTTGATCTTTGCATTACATGATTTCAATGTTTGTCGTTTTCAATGTTTTGTTTTCAAACAAAAGAGTTTTAATGAACGATCGTGACTTGTTTTAGTGCATTGAATATAAAAAGGGTTTACTTTCATTCACTCCTAATTAATTTCACAATTAATTATCAACTTTACTCCATAATCATAATCTTTGACGATATTCCAATATAGGTGTTTTTGATATTTATATTCATCAAATTTTAGTAATCATGTGTGATCTTAAGGTGCTTAACCTATCTCGGTTGTGTGAATTTATTGTGATAAATATGAGACAACCAATAGACTAAAATTTGGGATTTTAATTCTTTCACGTAAGAGATTGCATTCTTACAAGGGTAAATAAACGAATGAAAAAGATGTGGAAAGAGTTACATCCGAAAGGAGTGTGAAAACTACCACCACATGTTGGAAAGAGTTGCCACCCCGGCCGTCCGGTTAGTGTGTGAAGCTACCACATGTTATGGATGCTTGATAGTATTTTTTGGAAAAATCTTTAGATGAAGCATTTGGAAATTCATATTCAAAGTTCTTATATTTTGAACAATCTCCTGGTTGGTATAAGGTGGGATAGTTGAAAGATGCTCAAAGAGCCACCCTTAGGTATTTGAGTGCTTTTCTCAAATTTGAAAGGGTAGTAATCAAATTGATGTCATTTGGAAATCTTTGTAAGTCATTTTTGATAATCTTTTACATCTTGATAGAGTTTGGATCTCTAGATTATTTTTGATGACTTGTATTTGACGTATATAATATGAAAAACGGTTTATAATGTTTTATATTTATTTTTCATGATTTCGGAATAAATCTTTTTCATTTTTGTAAAATTAATTGGATTGAATGACATCTGTGTGATCTCACAATTTTCAAGCACTTAAATTATTTTTTTGATGGCACGCAAATCGGTATTTGAAAGATTTCAAAATTTGGATTTGTTTCAAGAATTTTTGTGATTTTTGCTCTGGAGTACCGGTACTAACAGTTAGGTACCGGAACCAAATTCTTGGAATTAGGTTTTCATTTCAGAACCCGAAACAGGATTTTTCAGATTTTCAATTGGTTACCGGTATGCGCCTTCGAGTACCGGTACGCAATCTGCATTTTTGTTATATACCAGAACTGAGCTTTTATCTCTCTTTCTCTATGAAATAATGTTGTTAGTAATTTCCTTTTGTCTAGTATATTCACTGTTTGACAATTTGTGACAAAAAGGGGGAGAAGAAAAATGACGGAGATGAGATGATCGAGATAGGGGGAGATGATTCGAGATAGGGGGAAATGATGAAAAAGGAGCCGAAAAACAAAAAGAACAAAAAGAACGAATCAAATGTAGGATTTACATTTGATTTCTAACGACTGACTTTTGATTTTATTTGGAGTTTTGTTTTGCAGGATTTACATCACTTTAAGACTCCAAGTCCTAAGTCATAGAGTTTGTTCTAGGTCTGGTTCAAATGTATTTTTATTTATTGGATCTTTCACGCAAAGAAAGTCAATGTTTTGGTGATGACATTGAATTTCGATATTTTTTTTTTGGTTTAAGATGAGTGTTTTGAGCGTTTTATGTATTTTTAGGTTTTGTCACGAAATTATCAAAGGGGGGGATTGTTACGGCACTTTGTGTTGGCATATTTTGTGAGTTGAGTCAGAGTCTTGAAGTGATTAAATTGTCAATTAGCAATCGAAGACTCTGAGAAGATTCAACAAGAGCTCAAGTTGACACTCAGTGTTTTGAGTTTTGAAGATTGAAGTTGAAGAATTGTGGATCATATGCATCAATCTCAAGAAGAATGAATTCAAAAGGATCAGGTACGTTTAACTAAATAATTTTGGTGATCCGAATACATTCTTGTAGTTTAGAAACACTTGGATGATTTTTAATTGCATAAAAATAAAAAACTGGACATATTGGATGTTCAGGATCCGGATCAGATCATTCCAGTCCGGACCCCAAACATAGTTTAGTTCAAGCGGCATTTCAGTCCGGATCAGAGAAATCCAGTCCGGACCCCGAACTTGTTTTTCTGGAAATAATGTAGTGAACCGGAATTTTGGTATATAAATAAATGTAAATAAAATGGTATGAAATGCTATTTTATTGAATTTATTGAGGTAAAGGATGACCTGGAAACGAATTGGGCCCAAATCGGGATTAAAATAAGAGATCTGGAATTTTATAGGAGAAAGTGGGCCCAGATTGTAAGTGAAAAATTCACAGTATCGAAAAATTTCGAGAAAATTACGGGAGCTCCGTAAATATATTTTATGGCCACAGTAAAAGTTTCGCGTTGATCGGACACCCGGATTGAGAGAACGGGCTCTGCCAGCGAATTCAAATACAGTGGGACTTTTGGTAAACAAAAAAGGGTCCAAACTGGAAAAATTAAGTACCAGAGGGTAAATCAAGTTAAACTGTGGTGCCGTCAAATTTGAGCGAAAACGGCGGCGAAAAAAAAACGGGCGAGAACGGACAAAAACGGGCGAAACTGGGCTTGGGCCAAAGTTTCGGCGCCCGAAAGTGAGTTCGGGCGCCCGGAAGTACTGTAGCATACCCGTTTTCGGGCTGCAGCGAACCGGGCCGGTACTGTAGCGAAACGGTTACTGTAGCAGCCCGGTCCAGAATAGTGCGCCGAAAGTAGTAGTGTAGCGCGCCCGGAAAAAACTGTAGCGGGCACGGATCCGAAGGCAGTGGCAGGATGCCCGAGGCATCGGGCACGGATCCCGAGGCAACGGGCGCGAATCCCGAGAAAACGGGCGTGAATCCCGAGGCATTTCTGCGCGCGCGGCGCAGTGGCGCGCGGCACGGGGCCGCGCGGGTGGTTGAGGAGCGCTACTTGGGTCTCCCATTGGACGCCATGACCGAGGGAGCGGGGGGCGCGGGGGAAGGCGCGCGAGCACTGGCACGGCGTCAGCTGGCAGGGCCACGTGTCGGCCTCCCATTCGCGCGTCAAGCGCGATGTGACGCGTCACTGCGGCCGGCGTCAGCACGGGGATGGTAGTGCGGTCCACGTGGCGGCCAACGATTTGGCCGCCGATGTTCGCGTGTGGCGCGGTGCACGGGTCCATGGACAGTCGTCGGCCCCTGGGGGGGTGAGCGTTGCTGACATGGAGCCTTGCTGGCACGGAGTGGACGTGGACGCGGCTGGGGCGGTTACTGTAGCCGCCGGAAAACTTTCGGGCGCACGGAACGGGCCACGAGGTGCGCCCGAAAGCCTTGTGGGGCCTTGTCCTATTTAGGCCCGAATGGCCCATTTTCCTCTTCTTTCTCCTTTTGGCTTCACCCGAGCGTACCAGGAAGGGAACCGGGCGATTTCGGGGGGGTTTTCGTGGGCGCACGATGCGCGCCGTGGGCTTCCGTGTGAGCGCACAAGATGTACCAAAGAGGCTATTGGAGGCGATGGACGGCACGACGTTGTCGAGGTAGGGCCCGTGTGTCGTTTTTGGCGGTATTTTTGGCACAGTTTTGAAGTTCCCTTTTGGATTTTGGATTTGACCCCATGACCCACGTGCGTGGTAGGGACCCAACATTTCGGTGCCGTTTTATGCTGCGCAGTTTTGCACGGGCGTTTTGGGCGCGCCTCGTTTTGCGTGCCGCGGCAGAGGGGAAACATGCACCGTTTTGCGTGCGGATTCGACAAATATGCACAGTTTTGGGCGCAAGCTTGAAATACATGCACAGTTTTGTGTGCAAAGTTGGAAAAGGAACGTGCACCATTTTGCGTGCCAATACGAGGTATGTGCTCCGTTTTGCGCACAGGTTGGACTAACGGGCATCGTTTTTCGTGCAGTCTCTAACAATACGTCTCGTTTTACGTGCAGGGTCGGAAAAATGTGCACCATTTTGCGTGCAACCCTACAGTAGTGTGTGCACCGTTTTGCGTGCCAATAGGGCGGTATGTGCTCCGTTCTGCGTGCGGGTTGGACCAATGCGCGCCGTCTTACGTGTAGATTCTAATAATTTACATCATTTTTCATGCAGGGTTAGAAAAGTATGCACCGTTTTGCGTGCAACCCTACAGTGAAGCGTGCACCGTTTTCCGTGCAGATTTGAGGTACGTGCACCATTTCGCGTGCAGATCGTGTTGTCGCGCATCCTTTTGCGTGCCGACTTTAATATTGTGCATCGTTTTTCGTGCAGGGCTAGGAAAAATATGCACCGTTCTGCGTGCAACCCTACAGTCTGACGTGCACCGTTTTGCATGCAGATTTGAGATACATGCATCGTTTCGCATGCAGATCGTGTTGTCGCGCATCGTTTTGCGTGCCGACTCTAATATTGTGCATCGTTTTTCGTGCAGGGCTAGGAAAAATATGCACCATTCTGCGTGCAACCCTACAGTCTGACGTGCACCGTTTTGTGTGCAGATTTGGGATACGTGCACCATTTTGCGTGCAGGTTGAGTTGATGCGCGTCGTTTTGCGTGCAGGCTGAGATAGCGTGCACCATGTTGCGTGTGGGTTTTTACTGACGCGCACCATTTTGCGTGCAGGTTTGGAGAACGTGCACCATTTTGCGTGCGGACTCGAGGGATGCGCACCGTTTTGCCTGCAAGCTCGAGGAAACCAGTGGAATCGCGTGAAGACCAATTGCAAGTGTCTACAAGCAATTGGGGATGCTACAAGGTGGGGAATTCTACCGAAATTGGGTGACCTCTCCCCTTGCTCTTTTGCTTTTCGATTCGAAGCATGATAGTAGTCTGTTAGAGGCGTTAGGTAATTATGATTATGATTGCCTGTGTAGATGGATTCAAATGGAAAAGTGCAACTGTTGGTTGCCAAAGATATATGATGAATATGCATGGTAGAAGTAATTTACTATTGATGAATGAAATGAAATAACTGCATGCATGAAAAAGGATTTGCTATTATGATTGTGAGCATGTTAGGGTATAACCCTAGGAATCACGTGACATAATGGAGCAACAGTTGTTGGTAGTAAGACTAGGAGAAAACCTAGTATAGGGGTTTGAATAGTGACATCAACTTAGGAGTTATCCTAGGGAGGACGAGTGGCATGGTCTTAGGTGACAACCTAAGGACATTGGATAGAGTGATCAACATAGAGTTAGAGAACTCTAGGATGTATATGACATGGAACCTAGGTAAAGGAAACCTAAGGAGAACTAGTGTTCAACATAGAGTCAGGGAACTCTAGGACAAGTATGACATGGAACTTAGGTAAAGGGGACCTAAGTTGACCTAGAAGAGTTTAAACTCACAGACAGAAAAATAGAGTCAAGTTGACTCTAGGATTCAGTAAGGAATCAAGAGAACGGAAAGTAGATCAAGTGTGGTGACATGAAAGGGAAAATGAAATGGAAATAGTCAAGTGTGGAGATATGAAAGGGGAAACAGGAAATTAGAGTCAATGTAACTCTAAGTTAATAGTGGAACAGGAAAATAGAGTTATGTTAACTCTAGGATTCAATGAGGAATCAGGAAAGTGGGATAAGATCCCAAGGTTAAAGAGTTAATCAAATATAACCCTAGAAAGTCATAGCGTGTCTGGGCAAATGGATAATAACTTTAACTTCAATTGAGTTAAAGAAATAAAAGAGAAATGTCTAAGAGTCCAGGAGACTCTCTAGTTATCCTTATGGCAAGACCTAGGATAAGAGGAAAAATTGTTGCAAAAAGGCAAAGATTTAAAAGCAAGCTAAAAGTGGCTAAAAGTATAAAGAAAATGTAAATGGCGCCTTCGAATTTGAGACTCATCAAGTGGAGCAGGACTCCCTGGGCAGTGACCCGTCGGACGAGGTACTTTCGAAGGGCTAAAAGTGAAAGCAAGGAGCTAAATGCTCAAAGGAAAGAGAAAGAGATTTGCCAGTGGCAAAATGAGAGCTATAAGCTCAAATAAGAAAGAAAAGCAAGTGTTCAAAGGCAAAGAGGCTAAGAACTAAAGTAAAAAGAAAAGAAAGAAAATATAAAGATAAAACGGGCGGACCTACGGTGAAACCAGCCCATGTTGGAGGTACGGGCAGTATCCCTCTCCCGGGTAGAGACCGTTCGGGATTTTCTTCCGTAGGACGGGGTAACACTTGCGGGTGTTATCGGCAACCTTAGAAATCTTATCTTATGGTAGCAGGACTACCGGGCTGGGGCCCGTTGGATAAGAATTTCTGAGGGTTAACTTGAACTAAAGCACCAGAATCTAAAGAATAAAGAAAAATAGAGTGGCCAAGGTGGCCGGGTTAGTATAACCCTGTGTACAGCGGCATAGTGGCCAAGTTGGTGCTTAGCAGCCTAGTGTGGCTAGATAGAGTTGTCACGCCCCCGGGGGTTTTTGAGTCAATCGAAGCGAAAAATTGCGTGTCCATTTTTTTCTTAATAAGGTAATATAAACCTCATCCCCGGTGCGTGCCAGACCGCCACATACACAAATTCTCTCCGCCAACGGACAGAGTCTCCTTTGTATATGCACGGCGTCTCATTTACAACATGCAATTCAATTACAACATCAAACTTCAACCAACAACCATACAGTAGACATACATCACCAAACAACACAAGTTTATAAAGCGGCGTCAACGTTTGGAAAGGATAAAACCCAGCGTTTGTAAATCCGTGCCCACACGGCACCTTGTTCTGAGAAAACATTTTCGCAATCAATTAGTTTATCATGAAAACGTGCCGCGTAAGAAAGTACCACTAGAAGTATCAAAAGCATATGAGTACACCTCATCACAGAGCATACTACATGTCCAAAACTAAAGTAATCCACAATAAAGTAATCCACAACTAAAGTAATCCACAACTAAAGTATCCACAAGCAAATTAACTATTTAAAGCCTAAAAGGGAAATGAGATAGAAAACCAAGTGTCCTGACTAGGGTCCTCGCGACGCAGTCTCACCGCCATCCCAGCTAACGCACCTAGTAGCACCTGTCACGGAGTGGGTAAAGTCAGTGACAAACAAAGTAGATGTCTAATAATAACAAAGAAGGAAAAACGAACCGAATAACCCGAGTACACCGAAACCTTTCGTTAAAACCTGTGCATATTTTAAACTGGGCACCAACCCCAGATTTATCAATTAAGTTGGGCACCAACCCCAGAGTACCTGTCGGAGAGACTAAAGTCCCCCCTCGTGCACAATCACCTTTTTGATGCTTTTACCCCTTCACGGTGCTGATGTGCTATTTTCAGCTGGCGCGAAGAGGTCCTCACGGCTCCCACTCCTTTGTGAGGCACACGGGTCAAAAAGACCACTTTTCCGGAAAAGTACACCCATGCGGAGGCCAATCCGCCTGTGTACGTGCAGCATCCGAAACCGGATTTGCCGAGATCGGCGTGTAGTGAGCACCGCGACCGCAGCCGCTTCAATTGTTAGATAAAAATACAATTATGCGAAAGGTTAAACTGTCCATCTACTTTGTTAGGTAAATTGAGAGCATTTTTAATGACGATAGATGCACTTACTGCACTTGTTGCACTTATAGCAACCGTACCCACCTTGTTGAAGAGAAATCGGAACACCTGAATCCTTTGCGCACTCCCGCTGCGCACCTGGACCTAAAGAAAGTCCGCAAGGATAACTATGATCAGAAACACACTAACATCTTAACTCGGAAAGACCCCACTTTAACTTTTGACGGAAAAAGTCCCGGCACCGTCCGGTTTGCCGAAACCGGAACCCCCCCCCGCATCGCCGTCGCCGCCCGTCGGAGCCCCGCGCGGCTCGAACCCGCGCGGCGTGGCTCCGCGGGCGGCGCCCGCGCGGCGCGGCGCTTCGCGCGGCGCCCGTGCGGGTGCTGCCCGCGCGGCGGCCGCGCGGGTGGTGCCCGCGCGGCGCCGCGCGGTGGGCCCCGCGCGGCGCCCGGCGGCGTCGCCCGCGCGGCGCCCGCGCGGTGCGCGCGCGCGGTGCCGCGCGGGTGCGGGGCGCGGCGCCCGCGCGGGGTGCCCGCGCGGCGCCCGCGCGGTGCCCGCGCGGCGCCCGCGCGGGGCCCCGCGCGGCGCCCGCGGGGGCGGGCCCGCGCGGCGCCGCGGGGTGCCCCGCGCGGGGCCCCGCGCGGTGCCCGCGCGGCGGCCGCGCGGGTGCGGGCCCGCGCGGTGCCCGCGCGGTGGCGGGCCGCGCGGTTGCCGCCCGCGCGGCGCGGCGCGGGTGCGCGGCCGCGCGACGCCCGCGCGGTGCCCGCGCGGTCCCGTCGCCGCTTGCGGCGGCGTCCGGCCGTCCGCGGCTCTCCTCCGCGCGATGCCCTAGCGGCACTGCGCGTCTCCGCCGTCCGTTCCGTGCCCTAGCATGATGACGATGACGGCGACGGTAACGGGGACGATGGAAAAATCCCAAAAAAACTTCTAAAATTATTTTACTCACCGAAAATCGTCGGGAAGGTCGCCCGGTCGTGTTTTTGCCTTCGGATCGGTGTTTGGGACGATCGGGCTCCTTCTCTTTTCCTTCTCCTTCCTTCGGCTAGGGTTCCGTCTTTTTTTCCTTTTTCCCTTTCTTTCTCTTCTCTCCGGTTAGGGTTTTTAATTTCTTTTCTTATCTTTCGGATAACGGGGATTGTTTAAATACCCCCTTTTATTTAATTATTTATTTTATTATACGATACGTAGAAAGGAAAAACCCGTAAACATCCGGATTTATTAAATATCCGATCTACGAGATAAAATCCCCACCTTTTAAATCCTGGTCACCGATTATTTAATCCCCTTCATTAAATAATCTCGGGAATAAATTCCCAATTTTAAATACACATACAATTAATTTCCCCCTTTTATTCGTACGTAAGAGAATTCAAATTTCCGTCACCGGATAATTAATTAATTAATTAATTAATTATCCCCTACGAGATAACCCACCTTATCTCTACGGGTGCAAGATATTTTGCACGGATTCCGATGCGTGACTAATCACCGCGTCACTAAGGATCCCGTTCCGGGAGATCCCGACATCGGATTTCGAATCCGATCGCACCGTCGGTCATCATTTTTCGCGCTCTATCGCAGAAAAATACACGCACCCCGCCCCGGCCGACTTTTGAAAATTAAATAATTTTATTTCGCTTAAGGCTTAAGCATTACATGTGAGTCAAAAATACCCCTAAGGGTCGGATCACTACACCACTCACACTTTATAAAAAGTTTCGTCCCGAAACTTAAGTACAAACCTCACTAAACAATTCGGGAAAACATTCCCTCATTTTCGATTCCAGTTCCCACGTCGCCTCGCGCTCTTCGTGGTTGCTCCACTGGACCTTCACATAGGAGATAGTTCGATTGCGCAACTTCTTGTCCTCTCTTGCCAAAATCCGCACCGGCGTCTCCTCGACGCTCAAATCCTCTCGCAACTCGATGGTGGAGGCATCCAAGGCATGAGAGGGGTCAGCGAGGTACTTCCGGAGCATTGAGACATGGAACACGTTGTGGACTCGTTCGAGGTTCGGTGGCAAGGCTAACCGGTACGCCACCGGTCCTACGCGTTCCAGGATTTCGAACGGTCCCACGTACCTCGGGCTTAGCTTTCCCTTTATGCCGAAACGTCGGTTCCCCTTGGAGGGTGAAACCCGGAGTAACACATGCTCGCCCACCATGAACTCTAAGTCTCGGCGTCTGTTGTCCGCGTAGCTTTTCTGTCTGCTTTGGGCGGTCAGTAGCCTTTGTTTAATCAATCGCACCTTTGCTTCGGTCTCCTCCACCAAATCTGGGCCCAGAAACTTACGCTCACCCAAGTCGTCCCAGCATATTGGAGACCGACAGCGGCGCCCGTACAGGGCCTCGTATGGCGCCATCTGAATGCTGGCCTGGTAACTGTTATTGTAGGCAAATTCCACCAGGGGCAAACACCGTGCCCACCCTTCGCCCAAGTCCAAAACGCATGCTCGAAGCATGTCCTCCACGATCTGTATCACCCGCTCTGATTGTCCATCGGTTTGCGGGTGAAAAGCCGTACTGAAGTGCAACTTGGTCCCCATTGCTCGTTGCAGGCTTCGCCAAAAGTTCGACACAAAACGTGTGTCTCTGTCCGACGTGATGGATGTCGGTACCCCGTGCAACCTTACTATCTCGTCGATGTACGTTTGTGCCAGTCGTTCCCGAGTCCACGTCGTGTGTATGGGCAGAAAGTGGGCCGATTTCGTCAAACGGTCCACAATCACCCATATCGCATCGTGTCCCTGTGGCGATCTCGGGAATCCGGTCACAAAATCCATGGTAATCATGTCCCACTTCCACTCGGGCACCGGTAAAGGTTGCAATTTTCCTGCCGGGCGCTGATGCTCGGCCTTCACCTGTTGGCACACCAGGCAGTGTGCCACAAATCGAGTCACGTCTCCCTTCATTTTGGGCCACCAGAAGGTTTGTTTGACGTCCTTGTACATCTTCGTTCCCCCGGGATGCGCCGCATATATGCGCCTCCCGCAGGATTTCCTCTTTGAGTTCCGGTAGATCCGGCACGCAGATTCGTCCCCGAAATCGTATCGTGCCGTCGGAGTTCACTGTGAAATCACCTCCTGGTCGGCGGTTATTCTACTTCGCACCAGCTGGAGTTGGTCATCAGTCGATTGCCCTTCGAGAATCCTGTCCAGCAGAGTAGGTCTGACCACCAGTGTCAGAAGTTGTGCGACTGTACCTGCCGGTACTACTTCTAGTCTCAATCGCGAAAATTCCGCAATCAGACTATCTTGCTGGGTAATGGCGCTTACATCCGCTTCCTCGGCCTGTCCCTTGCGACTCAGGGCGTCGGCCACCACGTTGGCCTTTCCCGGGTGATAGTGGATCGTTAGATCGTAATCCTTTAGTAGCTCGAGCCACCGCCTTTGTCGCAGATTTAGCTCCTTTTGGGTGAAAAGGTACTTGAGGCTCTTATGATCTGAGTACACATTGCAGTGTGCCCCATACAGGTAGTGTCTCCAAAGCTTGAGGACAAACACCACCGCTGCGAGTTCCAAATCGTGCACGGGGTAATTCCGCTCGTACTCCTTGAGCTGCCTTGACGCATAGGCTATAACCTTTCCCCGTTGCATGAGTACTCCACCCAATCCATTTCGCGACGCATCGCAATATACTTCATAATCCTCCCCTGGTTCTGGCAGGGCGAGAATCGGGGCTCGCGTCAATCTATCCTTGAGCTCCTCGAAGCTTCTTTGACATTTGTCCGTCCAGATAAACTTTTCCCCCTTTCTAGTCAAACGGGTTAAGGGGGTGGCTATCTTGGAGAAACCCTCCACGAAGCGCCGGTAATACCCGGCTAATCCCAGGAAGCTTCGAATCTCCGTCACCGTCGTCGGTTGGGGCCAGTCCGTCACCGAATCTATCTTCTTCGGATCCACCGCGACTCCAGCCGCCGAGATTACGTGCCCCAAGAAACCGACCTCACGGAGCCAAAACTCACACTTTTTGAGTTTGGCGTAGAGTTTCTGTTCCCGTAGGGTCTGGAGGACTGTGCGCAGATGTTCTTCATGTTCCTCGTCTGTACGGGAGTAGATGAGGATATCGTCGATGAAGACCACCACGAATAAGTCCAGGAAGGGTTTGAATACCCTGTTCATCATGTCCATAAACACCGCCGGGGCATTTGTGAGCCCGAATGGCATTACCGTAAATTCGTAATGGCCATAGCGAGTACGGAAAGCCGTTTTGGGGATGTCCTCCCCCTTAACCCGGACCTGATGATAGCCCGACTGCAGGTCAATCTTTGAAAACACCGTCGCCCCCTGTAATTGGTCGAAGAGGTCGTCGATCCTTGGCAGGGGGTACTTGTTCTTGACGGTGACCTTATTTATCTCCCGGTAGTCGATGCACAACCGGAGACTTCCGTCCTTCTTTCTCACAAACAGGACGGGCGCGCCCCAGGGTGACGCGCTTGGTCTGATAAAACCCTTGTCCAAAAGGTCCTCCAACTGTGCCTTGAGTTCCTTCAACTCCGCGAAGGCCATCCTGTACGGTGCCTTGGTGATGGGCTTGGTGCCGGGAAGCAGCTCAATTGGGAAGTCAACCTCTCGTTCCGGCGGCATTCCGGGGAGCTCCGCCGGAAATACATCCGGAAATTCCCTTACCACGGGAATTTCGGAAGGCGAGGGAACGGGTCGGGTGGCTAAATCTACCGAGGCTAGATAGGCCACGCACCCGCCCTCTATCAGCTTCCTAGCCCGCGACGCGGAGATGACAGCAAAAAGGAAGTGCTTTTACACGCCAAGTACACGTTTTCCGGGAATCCCGGCTTCTGTAGTTGCACCTGGCGCTTCTCGCAGTCGATGACCGCCTGATACTCGGTAAGCCAGTCCATGCCCAAAACCACATCGTATTCTTTTAGCGGTATGACCACCAGATCCCAGGGGCACGACAACCTTCCCAGTCTTATTGAGACACGAGGGTACCAGGCCAGTCGCCGCGATTGGCCCCCAGGTGTCTGGACGGTCATCATAACATCGAGAGGGCTACTTTCTATCACATGTGTTTGTGCAAAAGTGCGGGAGATGAAGGAGCGAGTCGCTCCGGTGTCAAACAAGGTTCGAGCTCGAAAATTAGAAACGGAGGTAATACCTGCTACCACTTCCTCTGGCGGTACCGCTCCGTGCTGATCCATGGAGTAGAGTCTCCCTCCGGGTTGCGGTCGCGATTCCCCTCCTGATCTTGGCGCCGGAGGGTGTGAGGGCATTCCCGTTGGCGCTCTACCCCGTCCTGGTGCCTGCGCCGGCGCGGTGGAAGCTGCGGAAGATGCCGCTCCAGTGTTCAGGGGACAGTTGAATCGGAAATGCCCCTGTTTGCCGCAGCGATAACAGTGGTCTTGTCTCTTAGGGCATTCCGTCACTGGGTGCGATGCTCCGCAAATAACGCATGGCTTGTTCGCTGGTCGTGGCTTCCCGGCAGGCGCACTCTTGCTTCCTGGTTGCGTCTTGGGGTACTTTGGGGGTCGGCTCCCACCAGAAGGGCCCCCTCCCGGGTAAGTCTGCGTTCGCTTCTTCTCCCGGTTATTTTCTGATCCCTCACGTCGAGCTCGGGTGATAGCGAACCCCCGCTCCACGATGGTGGCCCTGTCCACCACCTCCCGGAACGTGCGCAAGTCCGCTGCCTGAACCATCTCGAAGATGTCACTCCGTAGCCCATCAACAAAAAGACGGGCCTTGTGGGGTTCATCCCGTATAGCAAACGGGACGCAATTAACCAATCTTACAAACTCCCTTTGATACTCCACGACCGAGCGGTTCCCTTGTCTAATGTTCTTCAAGTCGTCTTCCAGTTGCCGCTTGACGCTATCGGAGAAAAACGCGCCGAAGAGTTCCTCTCTGAAGACCGACCATGTCGGTAGCGGGTCGTTTGTAGACGGATCCGGACGTACCGTCTTCCACCAGATGCGTGCATTCCCTTCAAGAAAGTGGACAGCTAGTGGAACCCGCTCATGTTCCTCCATCAGTAGGTCCTCGAAGAGTTTTTCCATGGTATCCACCCACTTCTCGACGACCCACGGATCGGTCGTTTCTCCCTCGAAAGTGGGAGGGTCATGCTTCTTGAACTCGGTCAAATTCGTCCTGATCCTTTCCCGCGTCGCTCGCTGCTCCGTGTTCCCTCCTGCGGTGGCGGACCCCCCAAGAGTAGGGGTCGTTCCTGCCTCCCCTGCTGTCGCTCCCAACACGGGCCCCGAAGTCGTCGGGGTGGGTACTTCCCTTGGGGCTGGGGGCTGTTCCGTTGTCGTACCACCCGCCCCTTGCGGTGGTTTCGGATCTCCGGCGCGCTGTCGCTGCGCAGCCGTACGTTTTTGCCCCCATTTCCCGCAGTTGTCCGGAGGAGCTGGTTCTCTGCGGCGGCCGGGCCGCTTTGCGTCTGCCCGGACGATCTAGTCCGCCATTGTTCGCTGTAACCAAAGAAACCATGTCAACCCTATGGTTATAACCCTAGCACCCTGTCTTACGATTACACCTATATTACGTTCCCGTTTCCCCGTACTCTCACGTACTACGCACCTACACCTTGGTTATCTCATGTCCAATTTGCTTGTGGCACCTTACACTGTGGATGTGGATCACGTCTACTATGGTTGTGGTTGTATTTCTCTGATACCATTTAATCTGTCACGCCCCCGGGGGTTTTTGAGTCAATTGAAGCGGAAAATTGCGTGTCTATTTTTTTTTTCTTAATAAGGTAACATAAACCTCATCCCCGGTGCGTGCCAGACCGCCACATACACAAATTCTCTCCGCCACGGACAGAGTCTCCTTTGTATATGCACGGCGTCTCATTTACAACATGCAATTCAATTACAACATCAAACTTCAACCAACAACCATACAGTAGACATACATCACCAAACAACACAAGTTTATAAAGCGGCGTCAACGTTTGGAAAGGATAAAACCCAGCGTTTGTAAAACCGTGCCCACACGGCACTTGTTTTGAGAAAACATTTTCGCAATCCTTTAGTTTATCATGAAAACATGCCGCGTAAGAAAGCACCACTAGAAGTATCAAAACATAAAAGTACACCTCATCCACAGAGCTAACTAATACATGTCCAAAACTAAAGTAATCCACAACTAAAGTAATCCACAAGCAAATTAACTATTTAAAGCCTAAAAGGGAAATGAGATAGAAAACCAAGTGTCCTGACTACGGTCCTCGCGACGCAGTCTCACCGCCATCCCGGCTAACGCACCTAGTAGCACCTGTCACGGAGTGGGTAAAGTCAGTGACAAACAAAGTAGATGTCTAATAATAACAAAGAAGGAAAAACGAACCGAATAACCCGAGTACACCGAAACCTTTCGTTAAACCCTGTGCATATTTTAAACTGGGCACCAACCCCAGATTTATCAATTAAGTTGGGCACCAACCCCAGAGTACCTGTCGGGGAGACTAAAGTCCCCCTCGTGCACAAACACCTTTTGATGCTTTTACCCCTTCGCGGTGCTGGTGTGCTATTTTCAGCTGGCGCGAAGAGGTCCTCACGGCTCCCACTCCTTTGTGAGGCACACGGGTCAAAAAGACCACTCTTCCGGAAAAGTACACCCATGCGGAGGCCAATCCGCCTGTGTACGTGCAGCATCCGAAACCGGATTTGCCGAGATCGGCGTGTAGTGAGCACCGCGACCGCAGCCGCTTCAATTGTTAGATAAAAATATAATTATGCGAAAGGTTAAACTGTCCATCTACTTTGTTAGGTAAATTGAGAGCATTTTTAATGACGATAGATGCACTTACTGCACTTGTTGCACTTATAGCAACCGTACCCACCTTGTTGGAGAGAAATCGGAACACCTGAATCCTTTGCGCACTCCCGCTGCGCACCTGGACCTAAAGAAAGTCCGCAAGGATAACTATGATCAGAAACACACACTAACATCTTAATCGGAAAGACCCCACTTTAAACTTTTGACGGAAAAGTCCGGCACCGTCCGGTTGCCGAAACCGGAACCCCCCCCCCGCACCGCCGTCGCCGCCCGTCGGAGCCCCGCGCGGCTCGAACCCGCGCGGCGTGGCTCCGCGGGCGGCGCCCGCGCGGCGCGGCGCTTCGCGCGGCGTCCGCGCGGGTGCTGCCCGCGCGGCGGCCGCGCGGTGCCCGCGCGGCGCCCGCGCGGCGGGGCCGCGCGCGCCCCGCGCGGGTCGCGGGGTGCGGGCCCGCGCGGCGCCCCGCGGGGGTGCCCGCGCGGCGCCCGCGGGTGCCCCGCGCGGCGCCCGCGCGGGTGCCCGCGCGGCGCCGCGCGCGGCGGGCCCCGCGCGGCGCCCGCGCGGTGCGGGCCCGCGCGGCGCCCGCGCGGTTGCCCGCGCGGCGCCCGCGCGGTGCCCCGCGCGGCGCCCGCGCGGTGCCCCGCGCGGCGCCCGCGCGGGGTTGCCCGCGCGCGCCCGCGCGGTTGCGGGCCGCGCGGGTGCGCCCGCGTGGGGCCGCGCGGTGCCCGCGCGGCGCCCGCGCGGGTGCGACCCGCGCGGAGCCCACGCGGTGCCGCGCGGTCCCGTCGCCGTGCGGCGGCGTCCGGCCGTCCGCGGCTCTCCTCCGCGCGATGCCCTAGCGGCACCGCGCGTCTCCGCCGTCCGTTCCGTGCCCTAGCATGATGACGATGACGGCGACGGTAACGGGGACGACGGAGAACCCAAGAACTTGACAAAAAGGGCGACGGAAAAATCCCAAAAAATTCTAAAATTATTTTACTCACCGAAAATCGTCGGGAAGGTCGCCCGGTCGTGTTTTTGCCTTCGGATCGGTGTTTGGGACGATCGGGCTCCTTCTCTTTTTCCTTCTCCTTCCTTCGGCTAGGGTTCCGTCTTTTTTTCCTTTTTCCCTTTTCTTTCTCTCTCTCCGGTTAGGGTTTTTAATTTCTTTTCTTATCTTTCGGATAACGGGGATTGTTTAAATACCCCCTTTTATTTAATTATTTATTTTATTATACGATACGTAGAAAGGAAAACCCGTAAATATCCGGATTTATTAAATATCCGATCTACAGATAAAATCCCCACCTTTTAAATCCTGGCCACCGATTATTTAATCCCCTTCATTAAATAATCTCGGGAATAAATTCCCAATTTTAAATACACATACAATTAATTTCCCCCTTTATTCGTACGTAGGAGAATTCAAATTTCCGTCACCGGATAATTAATTACTTAATTAATTAATTATCCCCTACGAGATAACCCACCTTATCTCCTACGGGTGCAAGATATTTTGCACGGATTCCGATGCGTGACTAATCCCCGCATCGCTAAGGATCCCGTTCCGGGAGATCCCGACATCGGATTTCGAATCCGATCGCACCGTCGGTCATCGTTTTTCGCGCTCTATCGCAGAAAAATACACACACCCCGCCCGGCCGACTTTGAAAATTAAATAATTTTATTTCGCTTAAGGCCTAAGCAATTACATGTGAGTCAAAAATACCCCTAAGGGTCGGATCACTACAGCATGGATCACTTCAACATGTAAGCTTTAACAACAACATGGACGACTTCAACATACAAGCTCTCAATCCACAAAGAGATATACAATTCATCATATAAGTCTTAATCCATGTAATTTAGACCATTTCCCATGCTTACATCTCAATCATAAAGTTGTACATTAACTCATGCATGCATACTAACAAATAGAGTTAGAGAACCGTCTGCCGATTCTGGAGACCAAAACAACCCACCTGGAACTTAACGATCTGATGCCCGATCAAGCCGACTTTTGGCGTGTAGAATCCTTGACTCCTCAGGAAAACAATACCGCAGAGAAATCGCCCAAATCCGACTATTGGATTGGGCGCAATTGCCAAATCAACGCTCGCTGCGCAATCAAATTCTAGAATTTCAGCATGAACTTAGGGATTAAGGGGATAAAATTTCTGCATTATACAAGTCCAAAGGAAGCTCCAAACCGTAGTATTTATGTTTCCATAATCAAATAAACCTTTTCTAAGCGTCATAAACTCATCCTAAATCCCTTTTAATTAAACAAAACCATAACTATGTTCTTACTGTCCAAAAACAGGGAATTAAATTTTAGCATGAAGTTCACAAAATTATAGAGGTCAATCCATAGGGAATTTCTCACAGGTTTCAAAGGAAATTTTCTTATCTACATCTTAAAAAGACATCCATACTTTGAAATCCTGAAAAAGGACCAAACATTCCATAGTTATCCTCAAACAAAG
>JAQOTM010000437.1:0-30434 GCA_029168755.2 Tillandsia fasciculata | reverse complement strand
ATTACTTAATTAATTAATTACCCCTACGAGATAAATCCAAAAACTGCCGGATATTTTTACACGGGTCCGATGCACGCCCTAAGTCCCGCGTCTTCAAAGTCCCCTTCCGGGAGATCCGTACATCGGATTCCCGATCCGATCGCACCGTCGGTCTTCCATTTTCGGAGCCCTTTGCCAGAAAAATACACGCACCCCGCACACGACCGACTTTCAAAATTAAATAATTTTATTTCACTTAAGGCTTAATTAATTAACATGTGAGTCAAAATACCCCTAAGGCCGAATCACTACACCACTCACACTTTATAAAAAGTTTCGTCCCGAAACTTAAGTACAAACCTCACTAAACAATTCGGGAAACATTCCCTCATTTTCGATTCCAGTTCCCATGTCGCCTCGCGCTCTTCGTGGTTGCTCCACTGGACCTTCACATAGGAGATAGTTCGATTTCGCAACTTCTTGTCCTCTCTTGCCAAAATCCGCACCGGCGTCTCCTCGACGCTCAAATTCTCTCGCAACTCGATGGTGGAGGCATCCAAGGCATGAGAGGGGTCAGCGAGGTACTTCCGGAGCATTGAGACATGGAACACGTTGTGGACTCGTTCGAGGTTCGGCAGTAAGGCTAATCGGTACGCCACCGGTCCTACGCGTTCTAGGATCTCGAACGGTCCCACGTACCTCGGGCTTAGCTTTCCCTTTATGCCGAAACGTCGGTTCCCCTTGGAGGGCGAAACTCGGAGTAACACATGCTCGCCCACCATGAACTCTAAGTCTCGGCGTCTATTGTCCGCGTAGCTTTTCTGTCTGCTCTGGGCGGTCAGTAGTCCTTTGTCTAATCAATCGCACCTTTGCTTCGGTCTCCTCCACCAAATCTGGGCCCAGAAACTTACGCTCGCCCAAGTCGTCCCAGCATATGGGAGACCGACAGCGGCGCCCGTACAGGGCCTCGTAGGGTGCCATCTGAATGCTGGCCTGGTAACTGTTATTGTAGGCAAATTCCACTAGGGGCAAACACCGTGCCCACCCTTCGCCCAAGTCCAAAACGCATGCTCGAAGCATGTCCTCCACAATCTGTATCACCCGCTCTGATTGTCCATCGGTCTGCGGGTGAAAAGCCGTACTGAAGTGCAACTTGGTCCCCATTGCTCATTGCAGGCTTTGCCAAAAGTTTGACACAAATCGCGTGTCTCTGTCCGACGTGATGGATGTCGGTACCCCATGCAACCTTACTATCTCGTTGATGTATGTTTGTGCCAGTCGTTCCCGAGTCCACGTCGTGTGTATGGGCAGAAAGTGGGCCGATTTCGTCAAACGGTCCACAATCACCCATATTGCATCGTGTCCCTGTGGCGACGATCTCGGGATCCGTCACAAATCCATGGTAATCATGTCCCACTTCCACTCGGGCACCGGTAAGGTTGCAATTTTCCTGCCGGGCGCTGATGCTCGGCCTTCACCTGTTGGCACACCAGGCAGTGTGCCACAAATCGGTCACGTCTTCCTTCATCTTGGGCCACCAGAAGGTTGTTTGACGTCCTTGTACATCTTCGTTCCCCGGGTGCGCCGCATCGGGGCAGTATGCGCCTCCCGCAGGATTTCCTCTTTGAGTTCCGGTAGATCCGGCACGCAGATTCGTCCCCGAAATCGTATCGTGCCGTCGGAGTTTACTGTGAAATCACCCTCCTGGTCGGCGGTTATTCTACTTCGCACCAGCTGGAGTTGGTCATCAGTCGATTGCCCTTCGAGAATCCTGTCCAGCAGAGTGGTCTGACCACCAGTGGTCAGAAGTTGTGCGACTGTACCTGCCGGTACTACTTCTAGTCTTAACCGCGAAAATTCCGCAATCAGACTATCTTGCTGGGTGATGGCGCTTACACCTGCCTCCTCGGCCTGTCCCTTGCGACTCAGGGCGTCGGCCACCACGTTGCCTTTCCCGGGTGATAGTGGATCGTTAAATCGTAATCCTTTAGTAGCTCAAGCCACCGCCTTTGTCGCAGATTTAGCTCCTTTTGGGTGAAAAGGTACTTGAGACTCTTATGATCTGAGTACACATTGCAGTGTGCCCCATACAGGTAGTGTCTCCAAAGCTTGAGGACAAACACACCGCTGCGAGTTCCAAATCGTGCACGGGGTAATTCCGCTCGTACTCCTTGAGCTGCCTTGACGCATAGGCTATAACCTTTCCCCGTTGCATGAGTACTCCACCCAGTCCATTTCGCGACGCATCGCAATACACTTCATAATCCTCCCCTGGTTCTGGCAGGGCGAGAATCGGGGCTCGCGTCAATCTATCCTTGAGCTCCTCGAAGCTCCTCTGACATTTGTCCGTCCAGATAAACTTTTTCCCCTTTCTAGTCAAACGGTTTAAGGGGGTGGCTATCTTGGAGAAACCCTCCACGAAGCGCCGGTAATACCCGGCTAATCCCAGGAAGCTTCGAATCTCCGTCACCGTCGTCGGTCGGGGCCAGTCCGTCACCGAATCTATCTTCTTCGGATCCACCGCGACTCCAGCCGCCGAGATTACGTGCCCCAAGAAACCGACCTCACGGAGCCAAAACTCACACTTTTTGAGTTTGGCGTAGAGTTTCTGTTCCCGTAGGGTCTGGAGGACTGTGCGCAGATGTTCTTCATGTTCCTCGTCTGTACGGGAGTAGATGAGGATATCGTCGATGAAGACCACCACGAATAAGTCCAGAAGGGTTTGAATACCCTGTTCATCATGTCCATGAACACCGCCGGGGCATTTGTGAGCCCGAATGGCATTACCGTAAATTCGTAATGGCCATAGCGAGTTCGGAAAGCCGTTTTGGGGATGTCCTCCCCCTTAACCCGGACCTGATGATAGCCCGACTGCAGGTCAATCTTTGAAAACACCGTCGCCCCCTGTAATTGGTCGAAGAGGTCGTCGATCCTTGGCAGGGGGTACTTGTTCTTGAACGGTGACCTTATTTATCTCCCGGTAGTCGATGCACAACCGGAGACTTCCGTCCTTCTTCTCACAAACAGACGGGCGCGCCCCAGGGTGACGCGCTTGGTCTGATAAAACCCTTATCCAAAAGGTCCTCCAACTGTGCCTTGAGTTCCTTCAACTCCGCGAAGGCCATCCTGTACGGTGCTTTGGTGATGGCTTGGTGCCGGGAAGCAGCTCAATTGGGAAGTCGACCTCTCGCTCCGGCGGCATTCCGGGGAGCTCCGCCGGAAATACATCCGGAAATTCCCTTACCACGGGAATTTCGGAAGGCGAGGGAACGGGTCGGGTGGCTAAATCTACCGAGGCTAGATAGGCCACGCACCCGCTCCTCTATCAGCTTCCTACCCGCGACGCGGAGATGACAGCAAAAAGGAAGTACTTTTACTCCAAGTACACGTTTTCCGGGAATCCCGGCTTCTGTAGTTGCACCTGGCGCTTCTCGCAGTCGATGACCGCCTGATACTCGCTAAGCCAGTCCATGCCCAAAACCACATCGTATTCTTTTAGCGGTATGAACACCAGATCCCAAGGGCACGACAACCTTCCCAGTCTTATTGAGCACGAGGGTACCAGGCCAGTCGCCGCGATTGGTCCCCAGGTGTCTGGACGGTCATCATAACATCGAGAGGGCTACTTTCTATCACATGTGTTGTGCAAAAGTGCGGGAGATGAAGGAGCGAGTCGCTCCGGTGTCAAACAAGGTTTCGAGCTCGAAAATTAGAAACGGAGGTAATACCTGCTACCACTTCCTCTGGCGGTACCGCTCCGTGCTGATCCATGGAGTAGAGTCTCCCTCCGGGTTGCGGTCGCGATTCCCCTCCTGATCTTGGCGCCGGAGGGTGTGAGGGCATTCCCCGTCGGCGCTCTACCCCGTCCTGGTGCCTGCGCCGGCACGGTGGAAGCTGCGGAAGATGCCCTTCCAGTGTTCAGGGGACAGTTGAATCGGAAATGCCCCTGTTTGCCGCAGCGATAACAGTGGTCTTGTCTCTTAGGGCATTCCGTCACTGGGTGCGATGCTCCGCAAATAACGCATGGCTTGTTCGCTGGTCGTGGCTTCCCGGCAGGCGCACTCTTGCTTCCTGGTTGCGTCTTGGGGTACTTTGGGGGTCGGCTCCCACCAGAAGGGCCCC
The DNA here is from genome assembly GCA_029168755.2 of Tillandsia fasciculata. Lineage (NCBI taxonomy): Eukaryota > Viridiplantae > Streptophyta > Magnoliopsida > Poales > Bromeliaceae > Tillandsia > Tillandsia fasciculata. Next base: position 26,333 of record JAQOTM010000437.1, on the reverse strand, counting down.
CTCCCGGGTAAGTCTGTGTTCGCTTCTTCTCCCGGTTATTCTCTGATCCCCATGTCGAGCTCGGGTGATAGCGAACCCCCGCTCCACGATGGTGGCCCTGTCCACCACCTCCCGGAACGTGCGCAAGTCCGCTGCCTGAACCATCTCGAAGATGTCACTCCGTAGCCCATCAACAAAAAGACGGGCCTTGTGGGGTTCATCCCGTATAGCAAACGGGACGCAATTAACCAATCTTACAACATCCCTTTGATACTCCACGACCGGCGGTTCCCTTGTCTAATGTTCTTCAAGTCGTCTTCCAGTTGCCGCTTAACGCTATCGAGAAAAACGCGCCGAAGAGCTTCTCTCTGAGACCGACCATGTCGGTAGCGGGTCGTTTGTAACGGATCCGGACGTACCGTCTTCCACCAGATGCGCGCATTCCCTTCAAGAAAGTGGACAGCTAGTGGAACCCGCTCATGTTCCTCCATCAGTAGGTCCTCGAAGAGTTTTTCCATGGTATCCACCCACTTCTCGACGACCCACGGATCGGTCGTTTCTCCCTCGAAAGTGGGAGGGTCATGCTTCTTGAACGTCGGTTAAATTCGTCCTGATCCTTTCCCGCGTCGCTCGCTGCTCTGTGTTCCCTCCTGCGGTGGCGGACCCGCAAGAGTTGGGGTCGTTCCTGCCTCTCCCCTGTCGCTCCCAACACGGGCCCCGAAGTCGTCGGGTGGGTTCTTCCTTGGGGCGGGGGCTGTTCCGTTGTTGTACCACCCGCCCCTTGCGTTCCGTAGTGGGTGCGGTGGTTTCGGGCGGAGGAGTCGGATCGCGCTCGGCTGGCGCGGTCGCCTGTCGCTGCGTCAGTTGGCGAACCTGCTCCGTCAGTGTCGCTAACTGCCCGGCCATTTCCTCAGTTGTCGCCGGAGGAGCTGGTTCTCTGCGGCGCCGGGGCCCAGCTCCGTCTGCGTCTGCATCCTCGGTGGACATCTAGCCGGGCCATTGTTCGCTGTAACCAAAGAAACCATGTCAACCCTATGGTTATAACCCTAGCACCCCGTCTCACGATTACACCTATATTACGTTCCCGTTTCCCCGTACTCTCACGTACTACGCACCTATACCTTGGTTATCTCATGTCCAATTTGCTTGTGGCACCTTACACTGTGGATGTGGATCACGTCTACTATGGTTGTGGTTGCATTTCTCTGATACCATTTAATCTGTCACGCCCCCGGGGTTTTTGAGTCACGAAGCGAAAATTGCGTGTCCATTTTTTTTTTTTAATAAGGTAACATAACCTCATCCCCGTGCGTGCCAGACCGCCACATACACAAATTCTCTCCGCCAACGGACGGAGTCTCCTTTGTATATGCACGGCGTCTCATTTACAACATGCAATTCAATTACAACATCAAACTTCAACCAACAACCATACAGTAGACATACATCACCAATCAACACAAGTTTATAAAGCGGCGTCAACGTTTGGAAAGGATAAAACCCAGCGTTTGTAAATCCCGTGCCCACACGGCACCTTCGTTTTGAGAAAACATTTTCGCAATCATTTGGTTTATCATGAAAACGTGCCGCGTAAGAAAGACCACTAGAAGTATCAAAACATAAAAGTACATCTCATCCACAGAACTAACAATACATGTCCACAACTAAAGTAATCCACAACTAAAGTAATCCACAAGCAAATTAACTATTTAAAGCCTAAAGGGAAATGAGATAGAAAACCAAGTGTCCTGACTACGGTCCTCGCGACGCAGTCTCACCGCCATCCCGGCTAACGCACCTAGTAGCACCTGTCACGGAGTGGGTAAAGTCAGTGACAAACAAAGTAGATGTCTAATAATACAAAAGAAGAAAACGAACCGAATAACCCGAGTACACCGAAACCTTTCGTTGAAACCCTGTGCATATTTTAAACTGGGCACCAACCCCAGATTTATCAATTAAGTTGGGCACCAACCCCAGAGTACCTGTCGGAGAGACTAAAGTCCCCCTCGCGTGCACAATCACCTCTTTGATGCTTTTAACCCTTCGCGGTGCTGATGTGCTATTTTCAGCTGGCGCGAAGAGGTCCTCACGGCTCCCACTCCTTTGTGAGGCACACGGGTCAAAAAGACCACTCTTCCGGAAAAGTACACCCATGCGGAGGCCAATCCGCCTGTGTACGTGCAGCATCCGAAACCGGATTTGCCGAGATCGGCGTGTAGTGAGCCCCGCGACCGCAGCCGCTTCAATTGTTAGATAAAAACATACTTATGCGAAAGGTTAAACTGTCCATCTACTTTGTTAGGTAAATTGAGAGCATTTTTAATGATGATAGATGCACTTACTGCACTTGTTGCACTTATAGCAACCGTACCCACCTTGTTGAAAGAAGATCGGAACTCCTGAATCCTTTGCGCACCCCGCTGCGCACCTGGACCTAAAGAAAGTCCGCAAGGATAACCATGATCAGAAACACACACTAACATCTAACTCGGAAGAACCCAATTAAACTTTTGACGGAAAAGTCCCGGCACCGTCCGGTTGCCGAAACCGGAACCCCCCCCCCGCATCGCCGTCGCCGCCCGTCGGAGCCCCGCGCGGCTCGAACCCGCGCGGCGGGCTCCGCGGGCGGCGCCCGCGCGGCGTCCCGGCGGGTGCTGCCGCCCGCACGCGGCGCCGCGCGTGCCCGCGCGCGCCCACGCGGTGGGGCCCGCGCGGCGCCCGTGCGGGGTCGCCCGCGCGGCGCCCCGCGCGGTGCCCGCGCGGGCGCGCCCGCCGGCGCCCCGCGCGTGTCGGCGCGGTGCGGTCCCCGCGCGGTTGCCCGCGCGGGCGCGCGCGGGTGTGCCCGCGCGGCGCGCGCAGGTTGCCCGCGCGGCGCCCGCGCGGTTGCGGGCCCGCGCGGGTGTCGCCCGCCGCGGCCGCCCGCGCGGTGCGACCCGCGCGGTGCCCGCGCGGGTCCCGTCGCCGCTTGCGGCGGCGTCCGGCCGTCCCGGCTCTCCCTCCGCGCGATGCCCTAGCGGCACCGCGCGTCTCCGCCGTCCGTTCCGTGCCCTAGCATGATGACGATGACGGCGACGGTAACGGGACGACGGAGAACCCAAGAACTTGACAAAAGGCGACGGAAAAATCCCAAAAAAACTTCTAAAATTATTTACTCACCGAAAATCGTCGTGGAAGGTCGCCCGGTCGTGTTTTCGCCTTCGGATCGGTGGTTTGGGACGATCGGGCTCCTTCTCTTTTTCCTTCTCCTTCCTTCGGCTAGGGTTCCGTCTTTTTTTTTCTTTTTCCCTTTTCTTCTCTTCTCTCCGGTTAGGTTTTTTAATTTCTTTTCTATCTTCGGAACGGGTTTGTTTAAATACCCCCTTTTATTTAATTATTTATTTTATTATACGATACGTAGAAAGGAAAAATCCGTAAACATCCGGATTATTAAATATCCAATCTACGAGATAAAATCTCTACCTTTTAAATCCGGGCCACCGATTATTTAATCCCCTCATTAAATAATCTCGGAATAAATTCCCAATTTAAATACACAAACAATTAATTTTCCCCTTTTATTCGTACGTAGAGAATTCAAATTTCCGTCAACGGATAATTAATTACTTAATTAATTAATTATCCCCTACGAGATAACCCACCTTATCTTACGGGTGCAAGATATTTGCACGGATTCCGATGCGTGACTAATCCCCACGTCACTAAGGATTCCTTTCCGGGAGATCCCGACATCGGATTTCGAATCCGATCACACCGTCGGTCATCATTTTCCGCGCTCTATCGCAGAAAAATACACGCACCCCGCCCCGGCCGACCTTTGAAAATTAAATAATTTTATTTCGCTTAAGGCTTAAGCAATCACATGCGAGTCAAAAATACCCCTAAGGGTCGGATCACTACAAGAGTAGTGCTGGGTTGAGAAGTATACACAGATAATGTAGGGATATATATATTGCATAGCCGCATTTTGATATTGAGGATTTTAGTTTCCTAGCACTATTATTATTGCTTCCATTGGACCAAGTGGTGTAGGACACTTTTTCTCGGTGGTTGAACCCACTGGGAACTCAGTTGTAGTTCTCACACCCCTTGGGTGACTCCCCCCCCACAGGTTCGGGTATGGATGCAGCGATCGTGACGGTTCAGTTGCAGACGGCGAGGCATACGTCAGGGGCAAGGGCCCAGCAGCATAGTGACCTAGAGGGTCTAGTAGAGGTATCCCTTTTATATATTTCTTGAGTGAACTTTGTATGGTGAGGAATTATGTAAAGGAATTGTAATAATTTTATTTGCAAGTTCAGAAATGTAAAGTGTAATAAATTTAAGTTATGGTTCACTCTTGTATGCTTTCATTACCGCTTAAACTGTTGTTTATTAAATGAAAGTTTAAATTTGTAGTGATATTTAGTACTCTGATATTGAGCTTCCGCATACACTTGTTGTGTTATTATAGATGTTACCGTTCCTTTCGGGTAGTGAAAGGTCATACTCGATTGGCGGGTCTGTTGGCGTGCCCGAACCGTACAAATTGGCGGACTCGGGGCGTGACAGATTAGAGTGGTTTCAGAGCCTAGGAATAGTCCTAGGTGGTTAGCAACCTTAGGGAGACCCTAGGGATTAGCACGAGAGAGTGCGTGGATTGTTGGGCGAAAGTATTCGATTGGTTATTGTTGTTCCCAAAAAGGATGTTGGGATTGATCGAGGGCAACGAGTTTTCATTTTTCGGATATTATGTTGGGCGGCCGACAACGTAATGTTGGAGATGAAAAGGAGTACCCTCTTATACTTTCGCATTATTGGGTCGACGAGCCCTTTCGTCAGTATATAGACTGCGCGTTGCTCAAACGGCTAAGTTTGGGCTGGTTGTTTCGTTGTGGTGTGCATATTAGCGATGACGCCACATAGGGAGATGCTTCTGTTTGACTCGAGTCACGTGAGGGCTCGGGGTCAAACGAGGTACACGGGCTGCGATAGCAGGCGACCGCACTTGTTGGAGTGGTCCAACAGCAGGTCAAACTTCTTGCCGTAGGTGGAAATTTCCCGCCGACAGGAAGACAGATTCCGACGCCTAAGAGTGGCGTCAGCTTGACAGTCGGAGCAGATAGATGGGCTCTAGTGGCTGATAGCGCAGCCAGCTGAGGCTGCACAAACAACGAATGAGTATATGGCGTCGCCACTTGTAGGGGCGACAGTAAAGAGAGTGGCAGTGGCCGCCGAACTTTTGTCGGCGCACCCTGCACCTTCTGTAAGAGATGCCATAAGCTTGTGTCAGCTGGATGCTGGCAAAGTATAGTTGATGAGGTCCAGTGAGAGACCGACTCGTGAAACGCTGGTGATCGCCTTGTTGCGAGAGCCATGTTGCTATGTCCTAAAGGTTAGGACAAGAATGACTTGTGGGTCTTGTGGCGAAAATTCGCCCTGATAACGGTAGTGACCGTGTGGCCTATAATTGTGGCTAAATTGCTGCATTGTGGGGTTGGTAATACCCGGGATAGGTTTCGAGATTCGAAAACCTCGCAAGTGAGCGGGAGCTTTGCGGCACCGATTTGATGGATCGGCGTAACGGCAAGGATTGCCACCGTAGGATTCGCGTGTTGATCACCAGAGATGGTGAACAGTTGATGTGGTGCCTCAACCCAGTTGGGAGAGGTGTACAGGAGTCATGCGCGTGTTTAAGCAAGTTGCTTAAAATTTGGATTACGCAAGTTAGCGTGAGGGGGCGTAGGACGCCCAACTGTTTGGGTGCTCAAGGAGCACAAATATCGTTTAGCCAGAGAGAGCTGATTAGGTGGCGTATTAGCCTTTGCCCAGTGTGGCCAGAGTTGATATAGAGAGTTTAGGTCGTGGATTGTCGACTTGTTAGTTGATCTGCTCAGTGAGCATAGTGGTCGCGTGGCGATGATTAGCGGGTTCGCTTGGGGACGATCCGTGCCTGGACCATGTTTGTTGGCTATGGGCCTGTCGCCCAGTGGGCAGGCGCAGTCAGCTGTGCGAGACAGCGGCCCGAGACCTGATGGCGGGGCATGATAGAGATTTGGTCGGGACGGTAGTCCGAGCGATGATCCGGGAACGTGGAATGCCACGTGTGAGCATTGAGGCTATTAGTACACTGAGAGTGTGATATGACCAGGCCGTAGAGCTAGTGGTGATTGAGGTGCTGTAGCTCCTAGTGGGAGTGTTGGTGTAGCAATCCTAAGTGGGGATCTACCCGTTTGATGATTGGGTCTGTGCGCTAGTGAGAGCCATTATACAGTGTCGGATTAGTTTGGGCTATAGGCCTCTTTTGGACCGTGGTGTGTGGACCTATTGGTAGTCCGAGACATCGGGTTAGCTGATAACCCGTGGACTTAGAGCGCTAGCTGCGTGTGAGGTAGTTGAGGACTTGTGGATTGGCCTTTGCGCTCCACATTAGGCAGCGGAGTGACCGGAAAATGCGGTAAATGTAATTAGTTGCAGATGCAACCTCTTTGTGAAAAATAAAATGACCGCGAAATTAAAGTGAAAATTTCGCAAGAAAAGGCTTGGTCATTTGTGGTAATTGAGAGAGCAAGTGCTCAAATGTGTCTCTCACCTACTTGGTGAAAGTGGCCAGACACCAGGTCTGAGTTGTCCCTGAGTTGAGATAGGGATCCAGGAATGAGCGAGTTGAGATAGGGATCCAGGAATGAGCTGCTCGTGTAATTGTGGGCGAGCAGGCAATGTGATGCCGGTCACGAGGTTCAGTGAGCCCAGTAGTGAGGGCAAGCTTTCCCCTCTTGATCAAATAGGAGTCGAGATGTCACTCAAGTTTCGAGGACGAAACTTATTTTAAGGGGGGTAGAATGTAGTGAACCGGAATTTTGGTATATAAATAAATGTAAATAAAATGGTATGAAATGCTATTTTATTGAATTTATTGAGGTAAAAGATGACCTGGAAACGAATTGGGCCCAAATCGGGATTAAAATAAGAGATCTGGAATTTTATAGGAGAAAGTGGGCCCAGATTGTAAGTGGAAAATTCACAGTGTCGAAAAATTCCGAGAAAATTACGGGAGCTCCGTAAATATATTTTATGCCCACAGTAAAAGTTTCGCGTTGATCGGACACCCGGATTGAGAGAACGGGCTCCGCCAGCGAATTCAAATACAGTGGGACTTTTGGTAAACCAAAAAGGGTCCAAACTGAAAAATTTAAGTACCAGGGGGTAAATCAAGTTAAACTGTGGTAGCCCGTCAAATTTGAGCGAAAACGGGCGAAAAACGGGTGAGGACGGACAAAAACGGGCGAAACTGGGCTTGGGCCAAAGTTTCGGGCGCCTGAAAGTGAGTTCCGGGCGCCCGGAAGTTACTGTAGCATACCCGGTTTTCGGGCTGCAGCGAACCGGTCCGGGTACTGTAGCGAACCGGTTACTGTAGCAGCCCGGTCCAGAATAGTGCGCCCGAAAGTTACTGTAGCGCGCCCGGAAAACACTGTAGCGGGCCCGGAAAACACTGTAGCGGCACGGATCCCGAGGCATCGGGCACGGATCCCGAGGCATCGGGCGCGGATCCCGAGGCATCGGGCGTGAATCCCGAGGCAATGGGCGCGAATCTCGAGGCATTTCTGCGCGCGCGGCGCGCAGTGGCGCGCGGCCCGGGGCGCGCGGGGTGGTTGGGAGCGCCACGTGGCGTCTCCCCATTGGACGCCCTGACCGAGGGAGCGGGGCGCGTCGGGAAGGCGCGCGAGCACTGGCACGGCGTCAGCTGGCAGGGCCACGTGTCGGCCTCCCATTCGCGCGTCAACGCGCGATGTGACGCGTCACTGCGGCCGGCGTCAGCACGGGGAGGTAGTGCGGTCCACGTGGCGACCAACGATTGGCCGCCGATGTTCGGTTGTCGCGGTGCACGGGTCCATGGACACGTGTCGGCCCCTGGGTGGCTGAGCGTTGCTGACGTGGCGCCTTGCTGGCAAGGCGTGGACCGTGGACCGCGGCTGGGGTGGTTACTGTAGCCGCCCGAAAACTTTCGGGCGCCCGAAAGGGTGCGCCCGAAAGTTCGGGCTTGTCCTATTTAGGCCCGAATGGCCCCATTTTCCTCCTTTTCTCCCTTTTGGCTTCACCCGAGCGTACCAGGAAGGGAACCGGGCGATTTCGCGGGGGGTTTTCGTGGGCGCACGAGCGCGCCGTGGGCTCCGTGGAGCGCACAAGATGTACCAAAGAGACTATTGGAGGCGATGGACGGCACGACGTTGTCGAGGTAGGCCCCGTGTGTCGTTTTTGCGGTATTTTTGGCACAGTTTTGAAGTTCCCTTTTGGATTTTGGATTTGACCCCATGCCCACGTGCGTGGTAGGGACCCAACTTTTCGGTGCCGTTTTACTGCGCGAGTTTTGCGGGCGTTTTGGGCACACCTCGTTTTGCGTGCCGCTCGAGGGGAAACATGCACCGTTTTGCGTGCGGATTCGACAAATATGCACAGTTTTGGGCGCATGCTTGAAATACATGCACCGTTTTGCGTGCAAAGTTGGAAAAGGAACGTGCACCATTTTGCGTGCCAATACGAGGTATGTGCTCGTTTTTGCGCGCAGGATGGACTAACGGGCATCGTTTTTCGTGCAGACTCTAACAATACGTCTCATTTTACGTGCAGGGTCAGAAAAATGTGCACCGTTTTGCGTGCAACCCTACAGTAGTGTGTGCATCGTTTTGCGTGCCAATACGGGGTATGTGCTCCGTTCTACGTGCGGGTTGGACCAATGCGCGCCGTTTTACGTGTAGATTCTAATAATTTACATCGTTTTTCGTGCAGGGTTAGAAAAGTGTGCACCGTTTTGCGTGCAGCCCTATAGTGAAGCGTGCACCGTTTTGCGTGCAGATTTGAGGTACGTGCACCATTTCGCGTGCAGATCGTGTTGTCGCGCATCGTTTTGCGTGCCAACTCTAATATTGTGCATCATTTTTCGTGCAGGGCTAGGAAAAATATGCACCGTTCTGCGTGCAACCCTACAGTCTGACGTGCACCGTTTTCCGTGCAGATTTGAGGTACGTGCATCGTTTCGCGTGCAGATCGTGTTGTCGCGCAACGTTTTGCGTGCCGACTCTAATATTGTGCATCGTTTTTCGTGCAGGGTTAGGAAAAATATGCACCGTTCTGCGTGCAACCCTACAGTCTAACGTGCACCGTTTTGCGTGCAGATTTGAGGTACGTGCATCGTTTTGCGTGCTGGTTGAGTTGATGCGCGTCGTTTTGCGTGCAGGCTGAGATAGCGTGCACCGTGTTGCGTGTGGGTTTTTACTGACGCACACCATTTTGCGTGCAGGTTTGGAGAACGTGCACCGTTTTGCGTGCGGACTCGAGGGATGCGCACCGTTTTGCGTGCAAGCTCAAGGAAACCAGTGGAATCGCGTGAAGACCAATTGCAAGTGTCTACAAGCAATTGGGGATGCTACAAGGTGGGGAATTCTGCCGAAATTGGGTGACCTCTCCCCTTTCTCTTTTGCTTTTCGATTCGAAGCATGATAGTAGTCTGTTAGAGGCGTTAGGTAATTACGATTATGATTGCCTGTGTAGATGGATTCAAATGGAAAAGTGCAACTGTTGGTTGCCAAAGATATATGATGAATATGCATGCGTAGAAGTAATTACTATTTGATGAATGAAATGAAAATAACTGCATGCATGAAAAATGATTTGTTATTATGATTATGAGCATGTTAGGGTATAACCCTAGGAATCACGTGACATAAGGGAGCAACAGTTGTTGGTAGTAAGACTAGGAGAAAACCTAGTATAGGGGTTTGACGAGTGACATCAACTTAGGAGTTATCCTAGGGAGGACGAGTGGCATGGTCTTAGGTGACAACCTAAGGACACTGGATAGAGTGATCAACATAGAGTCAGAGAACTCTAGGATGTATATGACATGGAACTTAGGTAAAGGAAACCTAAGGAGAACTAGTGTTCAACATAGAGTCAGGGAACTCTAGGACAAGTATGACATGATACTTAGGTAAAGGGGACCAAAGTTGACCTAGAAGAGTTTAAACTCACAGACAGAAAAATAGAGTCAAGTTGACTCTAGGATTCAGTAAGGAATCAAGAGAACGGAAAGTAGATCAAGTGAGGTGACATGAAAGGAAAAATGTGAAATAGATCAAGTGTGGAGATATGAAAGGGGAAACAGGAAATTAGAGTCAATGTAATTCTAAGTTAATAGTGGAACAGGAAAATAGAGTTAAGTTAACTTTAGGATTCAATGAGGAATCAGGAAAGTGGGATAAGATCCCAAGGTTAAAGAGTTAATCAAATATAACCCTAGAAAGTAATAGGGTGTCTGGGCAAATGGATAATAACTTTAACTTCAATTGAGTTAAAGAAATAAAAGAGAAATGTCTAAGAGTCCAGGAGACTCCCTAGTTATCCTTATGGCAAGACCTAGGATAAGAGAAAAAATTGTTGCAAAAAGGCAAAGATTTAAAAGCAAGCTAAAAGTGGCTAAAAGTATAAAGAAAATGTAAATGGCGCCTTCGAATTTGAGACTCGTCAAGTGGAGCAGGACTCCCTGGGCAGTGACCCGTCGGACGAGGTACTTTCGAAGGGCTAAAAGTGAAAGCAAGGAGCTAAATGCTCAAAGGAAAGAGAAAGAGATTTGCCAGTGGCAAAATGGGAGCTATAAGCTCAAATAAGAAAGGAAAACAAGTGTTCAAAGGCAAAGAGGCTAAGAACTAAAGTAAAAAGAAAAGAAAGAAAATATAAAGATAAAACAGGCGAACCTACGGTGAAACCAGCCCATGTTGGAGGTACGGGCAGTATCCCTCTCCCGGGTAGAGACCCGTTCGGGACGTTTCTTCCGTAGGACGGGGTAACACTTGCGGGTGTTATCGGCAACCTTAGAAATCTTATCTTATGGTAGCAGGACTACCGGGCTGGGGCCCATTGGATAAGAAATTTCTGATGGTTAACTTGAACTAAAGCACCAGAATCTAAAGAATAAAGAAAAATAGAGAGGCCAAGGTGGCCGGGTTAGTTTAACCCTGTGTACAGCGGCATAGTGGCCAAGTTGGTACTTAGCAGCCTAGTGTGGCTATATAGAGTAGTGCTGGGTTGAGAAGTATACACAGATAGTGTAGGGATATATATATTGCATAGCCGCATTTTGATATTGAGGATTTTAGTTTCCTAGCACTATTATTATTGCTTTCATTGGACCAAGTGGTGTAGGACACTTTTTCTCGGTGGTTGAACCCACTGGGAACTCAGTTGTAGTTCTCACACCCCTTGGGTGACTCCCCCCCCACAGGTTCAGGTATGGATGCAGCGATCGTGACGGTTCAGATGCAGACGGCGAGGCATACGTCAGGGGCAAGGGCCCAGCAGCATAGTGACCTAGAGGGTCTAGTAGAGGTATCCCTTTTATATATTTCTTGAGTGAACTTTGTATGTTGAGGAATTATGTAAAGGAATTGTAATAATTTTATTTGCAAGTTCAGAAATGTAAAGTGTAATAAATTTAAGTTATGGTTCACTCTTGTATGCTTTCATTACCGCTTAAACTGTTGTTTATTAAATGAAAGTTTAAATTTGTTGTGATTTTTAGTACTCTGATATTGAGCTTCCGCATACACTTGTTGTGTTATTATGGATGTTACCGTTCCTTTCGGGTTGTGAAAGGTCATACTCGATTGGCGGGTCTGTTGGCGTGCCCGAACCGTACAAATTGGCGGACTCGGGGCGTGACATATTCTGTTTAATGACGACAGTCCGGATCAGACTAATCCAGTCCGGGCCGTTGAGCCCGAAAATTCCAGATAAGGTAGTTTTTTATTCTTATCTCTTTCCAAAGGTTTCTAACCTATAAATAAATCCTAATATTCATCTTTTAAGGGTTAAGGTTTTAAAGATAAATCCACATATAGAGAAGAAAGGAAAACACGATTAATTCATGTTTCTTCGTCTATATTGATCAATTTGATTCTAGGGTTTCCAAACTCCTAATTCTTGTAGGATCAAATTGATGAATACTTAGATGGTGTTTTCTGATCTATCCTTGATCTAAGTATTCGGCGGATTATCATCACCAAGAAAAACAACGATTTCCCAAAATCGGCATCGTCGATCCGATGGGTTGAAGGCGTTCCGTGGATTCGAAACGTGTTGCTCGTGGATTCGAGTGGCATTCGTGGATTCGAACGTGTGCAGTGGACGTGTAGTCGGTGAGCGCAAGATCCGAAAAAGTTGAAGGAGGGATTGGAGTCCGTGGAGTCGGTAATCACCTTGTTATTCTTCTATTCTTAGTGGATTGTTATTGCGTGTTGGTCCTGTGGTTTTTTCTCCTGTGATGGAGTTTTCCACGTAAATCTTGGTGTGATGGTTTTATTTTCCGCATTTATTTTTAAATTGCATTGAGATTGGTATTTTGGATATTGCACCTATTCACCCCCCCCCCCCCCCCCCTAGGTGTTTGATAGTACTTATTTAGATCCTTGGGGATCCATAAACCTACAATTGGTATCGGAGCGGGTTTTAGGTTTTTCTATCATGTCGGGTGAAAGTGGTAATATTAATAGACCTCCTCTTTTCGATGTGACCAATTATGCTTATTGGAAAGTCCGGATAAGAGCTTTTCTCATCGCAATTGATGAGCGGGTATGGCAAACCGTGGAATACGGTTGGGAGCATCCAATTGAGGAAGTAGGAAATACTACTACCCCAAAACCTCGCTCTAGATGGTCCAGAGAGGAGATCGAAAAATCTTCTTACAACGGGAAAGGTATGAACGCTTTATTTAATTCTCTTTCCTCAATCGAGTTTACACGTATTTCTGCGTGTGAAACTGCAAAAGAGATTTGGGATATTCTTCAAATTACACATAAGGGTACTAATCTTGTAAAAATTCAAAAGCTCCAGATGCTTACAAGTCAATTTGACTCTATTCATATGGATGAGCATGAATTGTTTACTGATTATTATACCAGACTTCAAGATATAATCAATACATGTGCTAATTTAGGAGAAAAGATCCCGGAATCAAAAGTTGTAAGAAAGATTCTTCGGACTCTTCCGGAACGGTTTAGGGCAAAGGTTGCCGCCATTGAAACCGTCAATCATCCGAATGACATGAGAATAGAGGAATTAGTAGGTGCTTTACAAACATATGAAATGACTTTTCCTACTAATCAAGTTTCTTCCAAGTTTTCTTCTAAGTGTGCAGAAATTGGATTCAAATCAACGAAGGAAGAAGATAGCGAATCAAACTCCGACGATGAAATATCTTTTGCCGATTTTGAAGAACAACTCACGCGGATCACGAAGAAATTTCGTCGGAATTTTCGGAAGAATCGAACCGATAGATCTTCATCCTTGAAACTATCTAAAGGATCATCGGGTTCTAAATCCTCTAAACTCAAAAGATTTGCAAAACCTTCTAAAGAAAAAGAAAAAGATGAATTCGAAGGGAAAATCCAATGCTACAGATGTCACGCCCCGAGTCCGCCAATTTGGTCAGTTCGGGCACGCCAACAGACCCACCAATCGGGTATGACCTTTCACTATCCGAAAGGAACGGTAACATCCATAATAGTACAACAAGTATATGTGGAAGCTCAATATCAGAGTACTAAAAATCACTACTAATTTAAAACTTTCATTCAATAAACAATTAGTTTAAGCGGAAATGAAAGCATACATGAGTGAACCATAAATAAACTTTATTACATTTCATCTCTTAACTTGCTATTGAATAAATATTACAAATTTTTACAACTTTTCCTCACCATACAAAGTTCACTCAAGAAATATAAAAAGGGTACCTCTGCTAGTCCCTCTAGGTCTCTATGCTGCTGGGCCCTTGCCCCTGTCGTATGCCTCGCTGTCTGGATCTGAACCTGAAAAAATGGTCACCCGAGGGTGTGAGAACTACTTAAAGTTCCCAGCGGGTTCAACCACCGAGAAAAAGTGTCCTACACCACTTGGTCCAATGGAAGCAATAATAATAGAGTGCTAGGAAATAAAAACCTCAATATTAACCTACTGATATGCATATAATAGGTCACTACACTATCTGTGTATACTCATCGACCTAGTACTACTCTGTCTACCATACTAAGCTACTAACCACCAACTCGGCTACTATGCCGCTGTATACAGGGGTAAACTAACCCAGCCACCTTGGCCACTCACTATTCTTTTCATTCTTTACATTATGGTGGTTTAATTCAAGTTGCTAAACCCTCGGAGATTCCTGCCCAAATGGCCCCAGCCCGGTAGTCATGCTACTATAAGACAGGAATCTCTAAGGTTGCTGATAACACCGCTAGTGTTATCCCGTCCTACCGGGGGTACTTGTCATACAGGTCACTGCCCGGGAGGGGGACACTGCCCAGCTCCAACAAGAGTACTCTGGAACCTGTCATACGGGTCGCTGCCCGGGAGAGGGACACTGCCCAACTCCGACAGTTGTAAGTTCACCCCCGGAGGTACGCCCATTTTATTTTTTTCTTTTCTTTTCTTTTCTTTTCTTTTCTTTCTTTTTCTTTTCTTTTCTTTTCTTTCTTTTTCTTTAGCCCTTGGCCTCTTTGCTCTTAAACACTTGCTTTTCTTTTTTATTCGAGCTTATAGCTCCCTTTGCCACTAGCAATCTCTTTCTCTTTCTTTTAAGTGTTTAGCTCTTTACTTTCACTTTTAGCCTTTCAAAAGTATCTCGTCCGACGGGTCACTATCCAGGGAGTCCTTCTCCACTATAACGAGTCTCAAATTCGAAGGCGCCATTTACATTCTCGTTATGCTCTTTTAGCCGCTTTTAGCTTGCTATTAAACTTTTGCCTTTTGCATTAATTATCTCTTATCCTAGGTCTCGCCATAAGGATAACTAGAGAGTCTCTTGGACTCTTATCATTTCTCTTTCATTCATTTTACTCAAATTAAAGTTAAAGTGATTGTCCATTTGCCCAGACACCCTATGACTCACTCTAAGGTTGTATTATTTGGCTTTTTAACTTTGTGATTACCCAAACTTGTCCTTTGAGTTTGACTCTAAGTTAATCACTTTGCTATCAGTTTAATTCTTTAAACTTTGTGGCCACATACTCTTTTCCCTGTTGAACCTGGAGTTACATTCACTCCATTTACCTGTTCCACTTTGCATTTAGAGTTATCTTGACTCTAATTCATTTTCTGTGAGTATAAACTCCATTAGTTCACCTTAGGTTCTCTTACCTAAGTTTCCTATCATGTTTAACCTAGAGTTCCTTGACTCTATGTTAAATAGTCTATTCTCAACCCTTTAGCTTACCTTAGGCTTTCTTTACCTAAGTCTTATATCATGCTCATCCTAGAGTTTCTTGACTCTATGTTGATCACTCTATCCAATGTCCTTAGGTTATCTCCTAAGATAATGCCACTCATTCAATCTTAGGATAAACTCCTAAGTTTGATGCCACTTGTTAACCCTGAGTCTAGGTTCTCTCCTAGTCTTACTACCAACATGTCCTTTTTTCTTATGCTTTCACATGATTCCTAGGGTTATACCCTAACATGATCACAGACAACAAATAATTGATTCCCCTTTTTACGCATGCAATTTTTTTCATCTCAATCATAAATAAAATTTATCATCAACGAATGCAAATATCATCCATATTTGGCAATTTAGAAAAATCCACTTTTTCATCAGTATCCCTCTACGCATGCAAGTTTATCTTCTATTTTTGACAATTAGAAAAAGAAACATTATTCTCTAAGTCCATTTACACAAGCAATTAATCATCTATTTAGATAAGTCAAAATTGCATCTTCCCCTATGTTCACTTGAACATGCAATTTATCATTTCCCTTTTGGCAACAAAAAGTTGCACTTTCATCTGTGTTCATCTACACATGCAAGTTCATCTCCTATTTTGAATAAATCATGATCTAGTACCTTCCTCTAAGTTCCTCTACACATGCATATTTATCATCTATCTTCGGCAAACAACAGTTGTACTTTTCATCTATGACCATTTGCACATACAAGTTTATCTTTTATTCTAACAATTAGAAAGGTCTACTTCTCTCTATATCCATCTACACATGCAATTTCAATCATGATTACCCAATGCCTCTAACAGGCTACTATCATGCTTCTAGATCGAAAAGCAAAGGAGCAAGGGGAGAGGTCACCCAATTTCGGCAGAATCCCCCACCTTGTGGTGTACCCAATTGCTTGTAGACACTTGCAATTGGTCTCCGCGCGATTTCTCTTATTTCCTCGAGCTTGCACGCAAAACGGTGCACATCCCTCGAGTCCGCATGCAAAACGGTGCACGTTCTCCAAACCTGCATGTAAAACGGTGCACGTTATTAAAACCTACATGCAAAATGGCGCGTGCCATTTCAGCCTGCACGCAAAACGGTGCGCGTCAATTCAACCTACACGCAAAACGGTGCACGTATCTAGGATTTGCACGCAAAACGGTGCACGTTTTTCTAACCCTACACGAAAAATGATGCATAACATTAGAGACAGCACGCAAAACGGTGCGCGATAACTCAACCTGCATACAAAACGATGTAAGTACCTCAAATCTACACGCAAAACGGTGCATGTTTTACTATAGGGTTGCACGCAAAATGGTGCAGATTCTTCTAACCCTGCATGCAAAACGATGCGCAAAATTAAAGACTGCATGCAAAACGGTGCACATCAATTCAATCTGCACGCAAAACGGAGCACGTATCTCGGATTTGCATGCAAAACGGTGCACGTTCTTTTTTCACTGTTGCATGCAAAACGGTGCACGTTTTTTGAGTTTGCGCGCAAAACAGCGCATATTCGTCGAGTCCGCACGCAAAATGATGCATGTCTTCCACAAGCTTGCACGCAAAACGATGCGTGCCAAAACGCCCGGCGACACTCCGTGCAGCAAAACGGCACAGTAAAACTCTGTCCCTAACACGCACAACGGCATGGGGTCAAATCCAAAATCCAAAAGGAGAACTCAAAACTGTGCCAAAAATACCGCAAAACGACATACGAGACCTACCTCGACAACGTCGCGCCGCCCAACGCGTGCACACGCGTCATTCGGCTCCTTAGAACACCTTGCGCGCGCTCCACGGGGTCCTCGCTGTGCCGTTGCACCCCACGAAATCCCCTCCCTCTCTTTCCCCTTGGTGCTCGGTTGGAGAAGAAAAGGAAAAAGGGAGAAGAAAATGGGTGCAGTTTGGAGAAGGAGGGTAAAAAAAAAAAAAAGAGAAGAAGATGGGGGGGATATTTCATGGACCAACTACACGGAGCCCCCCAATGGGGGCCCACCATGTGGCGGTCCACTCCACTCTGTTGACGCGCGCCAGCACAGGCGCGCGCCCCCTGCGCCACACGGGCGCGGTACACCGCGCGCCACACGGGCGCGGTGTGATGATCCGGACTCCCGCAGGTACTGTGCAACATTAACAGTGACTATGGAGCTTATTCGGTGAAACAGAGCTTGTAGAATCAAAATTGGACATTTAACATAGACTCTGCGCGAAAATCAGAGCAAATGGAATTTTCCGGGAGCTTTCGGCAAAATTTCGGATGAGAATTTGGCGAAACGGATGTCGTATTTGGACTCAGCGCGCGAAAACGAGCGAAATGGTATATTTACTTTAATTTTTCGGCACAATTTACTGTTCATGCCGGAATTACTGTTCCGGCCGCCGGAATTACTGTTCCGGCGGCCGGCGGCGACCGGCGGGCGGCGGCGCACGGCGGCGGGCAGCGGCGCAGCGGCGGGCAGCGGCGGAGCGCGGAGGAGCGCGGCGCGGGCAGGCGCGGGCAGGGGGCTCGGGTGCGCGGTCCATGGGCCAAGCGTGCACCGGGAGCACCGAATACCCCCCCGTGCCACGTGGCGGCTCCCGATTGGCTGGATGGCTTCTAGAAGCACGTGGGAAGGCGACACGTGGCAGCACCCCGTTGGCTGACAGGATCCGGAACCCGACGCGATCGCCATGTGCACCACGTGGGACACGTGGCGAAATCTGAGTGGGCTTGCACCGGGCTGTTCCCTGTTATGTGGACACGTGGCGCATTCTGGATGGTCAATTTGGCTGTTTCCTGTTCGGATCGGATCCCGTGTGGGAATATTCCCTTTTGGCCCACTATATAAGAGGTCCCCCACCCCCTCTCTTTGCACCTCGTTTTGCGTGCCGAAGAGAGAGAATCAGAGAAAGTGTTCTATACCAAAGTTTTTCCTCTCTCTCTCCTCTCTCTCTCTCTAAAATCTCAGGATTTTAGGAGTTACAGATAGCAAGATATCTGCGACGCGGCGCACTGCGACGATTTTCTTTTTAGGCTCATTTCCCGTCGCAGTTCCGTCGAAAATTTACTGCGGGCTAACCAGGTGGAATTTTTGGACGATTTTTGTGGCAGCGCGACCGTAAGAGGTAGGGCTTCGATTTCTGTGTTGATCATTTTGCTCTGTTTCGTACTTTTGGCATAGTTTTCAAGTCCTCTTTGACCCCCCCCTTTTTACTGTGATGGTTTTTGGACAGCACCGACTTCTCCGATTTTTATCTTGACGTAGGAGCGTCAGATCGAGGCGTTTTAAGAGTCGATTTTGATCTACTCTTCGCGAGGAACGCAACCGTGATTTTTCTGGGATTTTAGGAGCTCATTTTAGAGGTGAAAAATTCCTCTTTTCCCGTGTTGTTTGAAAAACAGCAAATATTGTGCTTTTTGAGATTTGTATTCATACCGGGAGCGTTGATTTGCAGGATTTGAGGACCGTGGACAACCAGGAGACTACCTGGGGTGTATTTTGAGCTGCTCGAGGTGGGCGGTTGTTGCTTACCTCATTTTTGACAAGCTCAACTCACTGGGATTACTAGAAATCCCCTAAAATATGACATTAATGAGAACCATTGGGACAACTAACAGGACTACTACAGGACTACTAACAGGACAACTAACATGACAATTAATGAGAACCATTGGGACAAATTAACATGACAAATGACAAGGACCACTGGGACAAACTCCCCTAAAACTTAATATAACCCCACAAAAGATATGATGACTTATATTGGGACACTGTGATTGAGACAAAGGCTATGATCTCGCATGCAAATGACTTTTATTCAGTAAATCATTGTTTTAAACCTTTGACACTATTTTACAACTTTTAAAAATAAAGACAGTTGCATGCATGCCCGGACATCAGGTAAGGCCACTATTCATTGCTACACTATCATATTGGGATTTGAACATATTTCATTATTGTCCTTTGCACTCATATGTTGTTGCTCAAGTGTGAGCAGGGTTTGGGATAGTGTAGCCAAGGTTTGCTGGATTGTGGACTTGTGGGGTATTGCGGTGACCGCGGACAGTAGGCGGTTGACCAGATGTTTATCCTTGCATCAGATTGGGGTTGAGTTTGTTTATTTATTGCATCAGTTGGGGATCGGGTTTTCCTAGTGGATGGTTTTCCCACTTTGATCATAGTCATGATCCAGTCCTGCTGTGTTTATGGCACTTCTGATACTTATTACTGAGACATTTTACTCGTGTGGGTCGCTCCCCTCGAGTGCCACTCCGGAGTGTGTTGCAGACATGCTTAGAGTCCTTGAGACTCCTATCCCCTATCGGTGTTATGCATACCCGATTTGCAACTATCCCCTATCGGTGATAAGGCATTGGCCAGCACACCCATTTGGCAAGGCACAGCAGGCAATACCAGTTTTACTAGTGACACTAGACTAGTTATTTCAGGCAGGCAGGTTTGGTATTGTTGCATCCAGTCATTTCGTGCTACATGCATGTAGATGCATAGTGGTGATAGTTCCTTTCTTTACAGCAGCTTTATAATTTACCACTGTTCTTTCATGTTGCCTCTAGTAGTCCTAGTGGGTGCGTCAGAGTTGAGGTTTTACCCACTAGGGGAGGCTACTGGTTTCATCTGGTAGTTCTCACCCCCATTGTTGTTTTTCTCTTTCTTCTTCTTTATTGCAGAGTCGTCTGCGGTAGCCGCTAGGCCATCGGCAGCTGATAAAGGTAAGGGGATCGCTGAATAGATAGATCTCCTGTGAGGCTGAGAGCTATTAGACAGATATTTCACCCTCCACACAGACTGTGATATTCTCCTTTTATTTTGGGTCTGGCTTCCGCCAGCTGGATGTACTATTTGGGTGAGCTGGGAGATTATTGTACTTATTACAGTTTTATTTGTATTTCCAGTCTGAAATCCTATGTGGTTCTTCTATTTAGCTCGATATTATGCTTTTATGTTCATATTATATCGGAGCAGATTACCAGCGCTTCGTGTACACGGGAATCCCGTGTGGCACGGCGATCTGTTGGCGAGCCCGGGTTCCGGGGCGTGACAGATTAAAGTGGTATCAGAGCTTAGGGATAGGTCATTGGGACTTAGGAACCCTAGGCTTTTGCAGACCCTAGGATAATAGGGTATGAGAGACGTGATGATTTTGCGGAAGTCGTTGGGTTACTTATTTAACTCTTCCAGTAAGTAAGAAGGATCGACTTAGCCTACTTCTGGTGACAGTTATGTTGGCTGGGCAGACAACATAAAGTCACAGAAATAGGAGAAATGTCCTTTGACTTTCGCTAAGATTGGGTCGTGTGGGGTGATGATACTAAGTATGGTTTCTTGTGGTAGGATGTCCTCGCGACGTAGAATATTGACGCGTTCTCAGCTGATTCCCCTGAACCCGATCAGGAGAGTCCGAGCAGGGCGCAGAGTGAGGTGCAAGAGTTGCAGGCTCAGATGGCCCAGATGTCTGAAGCTGTTCGGCGTCAAGAGGAGGCCATGAGCCGGCTGACGCAGATGTTAGAACAGAGGGCGCAGCCTGTTGTAGCACCCTCTGAGAATTCTCCCGTACCTTCTTCCCCTGCCGTGAATCCCCCAGTTGTACCAGTGACCCCGGCATCCCCTGTTGCTCAAGGAGCAATCCGGCCATTGACTCCTGCAGAGGAGCATGAGTTTGCTGACAAACTTACTCGATTCTGTAAGCGGGGACCGCCCAGATTTTCAGGGCGGAATTATGATGACCTGGATCTCTGCAGAGCTGTGGTAGAGTCATTGGTGACTTCGGGGGAGCCTGTACTATGTTTCGGGAAGTGGTTGTGCATGATTGGACACAAGTGTTGGACCTCGAGCCTTACTGATCACGTGGGTGATCGGCTGACCCCGTCGGATGTTTAGAGGTGGTTTTGCGCGAAACGGTTATCAAATTTGGATTCAGCGCGGAAAAACGCTTGGAAATGCTTTTTGTTTGCTCAATTCTGATTCCGGATGTCCAAAGCGGACTCCCGGAAGTTTTGGCATTTTTGGCGCTTGTGGGAGCCTCCGGCAAATTTTGGAGGCGGAATTTGGCAAAACGGACCTCGTTTTTGGAATCAGCGCGCGAAAACGGTCAAGACGGGCTATTTACTTGTGATTTTGAGCTTGCGGGTACTGTTCACGCCGGAACAGTGTCGCCGGCGATCGCCGGCGGCGGCCGCGGCGGCGGGCAGCGGCGGCGGGCGGCGGCGCCGCCGCAGGCAGGCGACTGAGGGCGCGGGCAGGCGGCAGAGGCGCGGGCAGGAGCGCGTCCACCGCGGGGTCGTGCACCGGAGGCTGGCCACGTGGCGTCTTCCGTTGGCCGGCGCAGCAGACGCGGTCCACGGAGTTTGGCCGGGTGCACGTAGACCGGTTGACACGTGGCAGATTTGGTTGGTTCGGTGTTGTGCTCCCGGTCCACGCAACCTGCGGAGTGGTTGACCGGGGCAGGTGCCGTACGGGCAGGTGGCCGGGAAGCACGGCGACTGCGCGGTGCACGGCGCGGCGTGCGCGGTGCACGGCGTCCGGGACACGGGCGCGCGCCATTGTGCGGCGCAATGTGCTCCGGGTGCAGCGGGCGTCGGCGGTGTGGTGGGCTGGGCTGTGTGGTGGACCGGCCGCACTGTGCGCGCCCGGAAATCATGGGCCGGGCCGCACTGTGTGCGCCCGAAACTTTTCGGGCGCCCGGAAAATGGGATTTTTGGGTATTTCTTCATTGTTCTTTTCAGCCTATATAAGCCACACCCGAGCTCCACTCTTTCCTCTTTATCTCCCAACCCATTCACCTTCAGCCCGAGCTCCCTTGAGCAAAGATTTTCATCTCTAAGTGCTTGATCTCCCTGCCAAGTTTCAGGATTTTAGGAGGCACGAATCCCGAGGTTCCCCATTTTACGGTGCGGCGCGACGTTGCTTTCTAGTGTTCTTCTTCGGCGCAGCGACAGTGTTTTAGCTTCCCTGGGCTACCCCGAGATCATTTTGCTGTGATTCTTGCGCCGGCAGATCCTAAGAGGTAGGACTTCATCTTTCGTTTTGGTCGCACTTTCCCGTTTCGAGGTTTTGGCACGGATCCCGAGGCAAACTGACCCCATTTTCTGTGTGGACTTCCTTGACAGCAGCGGGGTATTTTGGCCATATCTTTGCGCACGAGCGTCAGATGGAACGAGCTTATACAACTTTTTCATCTACGGATCGCAAGGAACGCGCTCGTATTTTTATTGGATTTTTGAGATTTATTTCGAGGTGAAAATTACTGTTTTCTCAGTGAACAGTGCGCAGTCTTTTTCCACAGTTTTTGTTTGAGTGTGCCCCTTGCCGAATTTTTATCTTGACTGTACAGAACTCAGATTTGGGCGTGCAAGGTACCGTTGCGAAGCTATCGACGCGAGGATCGCCGTGATATTTTTATTGGAATTTTCTGGGCACTTTCTGCAGGTGATAATTTAACAGTTTTGAATTCGAGGTTGTATGTGGTTAATGCAATAATTGGGAGCCTAAGTGTAATTAGTGAGCTTTGTATTGTATCAGGAATATTACGGGTGTGCTAAAATTGTGGGAGCAAGGATTTGAAGTTTTGGTATTTTCAGCTGTACGGACTTGGACAGTTGCACTTCAGGTGGGTGGTTGTTGTTTACCTCTATTTTGACATGCTCACTAGGATATAGTAGTAGTGATCCCATTATCTGGACATGCATGCTTAAAGTAATATAAAATTGTGAGCCCTTCATATGGAAATTACTATTGTGGATATTTGATAGTGGTTGGGACTTATACATGTTGGTATGGATGGAATGTTAGCGTTAAACTTGCATGTGGAATGGAATATATTTATTTTGGACTATATGATTATCCTGTTAGTGGTTGGTACTATTTGAGGATTTTATGACATGCATAGGTGGATAGTGATGCTTTATTATGGAACATGGATTATAGACATGTGTGGTTGGATAATGTTTTAGCATGATGGTTATATCTATGCGGAGCTATTAATTGTTACACATGTGGAACCACTATTGGACACCTTTTCCTTTATTTCCTTGAGAACACTTGCATGCTTGTATGGACATCTAGATAGGCCATCTTTTATCGCTACACTTTCATGCTGGAACTTGACTTAGGAGAAACCTTGTTTGCTTCTTTTCTCCTTTTCGTTAGTCAGGTGGTTCTTGTTGCTCGGGTTTGAGCAGGGGTTTGGGATAGTGTAGCCGGGGCCTGGATTGTGGATTATGGGTTTTGTGGCAACCGCGGATAGTAGGCGGTTGACCAGATGTCGGATGTGGGACATGATTGTGATTGTGGGTTATTCCGGCGACCGCGGATATTGCGCGGTTGACCGGAGGTCGGTTGTGAGACCTGGTCGTGGATTTTGGGGTATTGCGGCAATCGCGGATATTGGGCGATTGACCGGATGGTTACTTTTGCATCTGATTGGGAATCAGTTTTCTTTTAGTGGAGGGTTGTGTTCCACTGGGGCTTTATAGTTGTGAACCAGTCCTGCTTGTGATACTTATTTCACCGGCGCGGTTATTGCCCGGTGATGCTTTCCTCGTGTGGGTCGCTCCCCTCGAGTTCCCCTCCGGAGGCCGGGTCAGACAGTTATTGACGGTTTTGCTATCACATCGGCGCGGCTTATTTGCCCGATGATGAGGGCGGCAGCAGGAGTTTTGCTATCACATCGGCGCGGCTTTCTTGCCCGATGATGAGGGCGGTACAGATTGGGTTCATCTGGGACGGTTGGTTATTGTTTCTTACGGTTATTCCAGTCTAGGACTGCATTTTAGAGGCATAGTAGTGGTAGATTTCCCTTTTTCAGCAGTTTCATTTCTTACCACTCTTCTTTCCTTTTCGCCTCTGGTAGACCTAGTGGGTGCGTCAGAGTTTGAGGTTTTACCCACTAGGGGAGGCTACTGGTTTACTAGTAGTTCTCACCCCCATTCTTCTTTCCTCTTTTTTCTTCTCCCTGGTTTTGCAGTGTCTTCTGCGGGTGCTGCTGGACTTTCAGCGGCGGGTCGAGGAGAGAGGACGGCTGAGTAGATAGATCTCGAGGCAGGATGAGCGTGTTAGCTGGACTGTTGGTGTACCCATGTTTTCCTCAGACGGTTGTACTTTTACATTTGGGACTGGCTTTTGCCAGCAGGTTGTATTTATTTTGGTGAGCTGGGAGAGACTGATGTATCATTTATACAGATGTATTGTATTTTATTTCCAGCTTCAGTCTGAGATGTATTAGTTTTAGTTCAGCTCTGTTTTTATGCTCTTTTATTGTATTTCTTATATCTGAGCAGGTTACCAGCGCTTCGTGTACACGGGAAATACTGTGTGCACGGCGGATCTGTAGACGGGCCCGGGTTCTGGTTTACACCCGGGGCGTGACAGATACTCAACCTTGGGAGATCGGGACTTGGCTTTCTTCAATGGAGAAGTTATTTCGAGACTTCTTCATCGACCCGAAGTACAGGGTACATATGGCTGTACACTGCTTAGACGGGGATGCTGATGCATGGTGGCGCCGGGTGGAGCCCCGGAATTTCAGATCACTCGACAGCTACCCTGGTCAGAATTCAAGAAAATGATCCTGGATACGTACTTCTCCACGAGTGTGAAGAAAAAGCTGGAAATGATTTGAAGAATCTACAGCAAGGCGACCGGACAGCATTAGACTACTCTAGGAGTTCACGCGGTTGCTCAACTGCGTGCCTTATGTCGCCAGGGACGGACCTCACCAAGTGAGCTCTTTGAGTCGGCCTGCGCCCAGAGATCTATACGTTGGTGCATGCTCAAAGGCTACAGACCTTGCAGTGAGGCAGCAGAGCATGCACAGTGGGGTTGAGAGGGGAGACCGTGTCATCGCCAGACGTGGGGGCTTAGTCACTCAGAGTTCTGACAGAAAGCGACCAGCACAAGACGACGGGGGACAGGCCATTTCTTGGAGGCCGCCACGACCGCTACGGGCTCATTTTTCCGGCCGCAGGCGTTTGAGCGGCGAGGGGCCTGGTGGATCCCAGAGGTCACCCACCGCAGCAGCACAGCAGCAACAGCAATTCGCATCAACAGAGATCGCAGGCGCGGCAGCAAGGGCCTCCGCGACAGAGGCAGCAGGCGGTAGCCCCAGGCTATGTTAGGTGCATTTTTGTCAGGGACAGCATAAACTCTGATACATGTGATCTGAGGTTTGGCCGCTGTTATCGAGTGGACAGTCTGGCCACCTCCGAGCTGCTGCCCATATCACCCATCGACGGCTCCATCTCAGCATCTGCTCCTTCTTTCGTCTCAGCAGTGGTCGACAGCTCAGCGACCATATGCTCCAGCAAGCAGGCCATCTTCTTCCGCGCCCACGGAGTATCGCCCTCCAGCTCAGAGTGGGCGAGGGTATGCTGCGCAGGTAGAGGACTCTTCCAGCAGCAGAACACGTGGTGGCAGGTATCACCTTACTTCTGCATTAGGACTCGTACATTATTTGATACTGGAGCATCGCATTCTTTTATTAGTAAATCATTTGCATCATTACATGGGATAGAGGTAGGATTTACCACGTGCACGAGACGGTTCAGATTCCCGATCACACTTTGCAAATGGAGGAGTGCTGTTGGTCCTGCCCGATGCATTCGAGCTGGATTCTGCCAGCAGACCGATTGGTCTTAAGACAGTTAGAGATCTTTGATGTAGTCCTCGAATAGACTGGCGTGGCTCGGTACTTTGCGACTATTGATTGGGGCCGCAAAACGTCACTGTTTAGAGAGCCGGGCCAGGAGATGTTGGTGATACCGGGGATGTCAGAGTGCTTTCTTTGCCTCTATGGTTTCACTTCCCGAGCTAGGCATATGATCCATCATGGATGTGTAGCCTTTTTGGCTAGTGTGTGAGGGGGCCCTCCGGCGCGCCGGAACTCGAGGATATCCCGTTGCCCGCGAGTTTCCGATGTCTTTCCACTTGAGCGACTAGTATGCCGCCAGATAGGGAGATTGAGTTCGTGATTGACTGTTTCCAGGACTGCGCCATCTCTAAGGCTGCCTTACCGGATGGCACCGGCTGAGTTGGCGAGAGGCTAAGGCGCAACTTCAGGATTTGATGGACAAGGGCTTTATTAGGCCGATTGTGTCGCCTTGGGGA
>JAQOTM010000360.1:168389-220802 GCA_029168755.2 Tillandsia fasciculata | reverse complement strand
AAATAAAGAACGCTCTTATGCGTACTTTCTAGTAGGCATAATTTGTTCCATTGAAGAACGGTGGTCTATTGGTGTTGCCACCATCGACCAATGTTTACAACCCTATTCCTGCTCTGATACCAATTGTTGGGTTATATATATTAATGGATCTAAATAGGAGAAAAACCACCTAGAGGGGGGGTGAATAGGTGTAAACAATAAACACACCAAAATCGTTGCGTAAAAATAACCCAATGCGGAAAATAAATAACACGCAAGATATTACGTGGAAAACTCCAATCCAGGAGTAAAAAACCACGGGACCGATCACACGGTGAAATCTACTAAGATTAAAACACGTACAAGGTGATATAACGCACACACACGACTCAACCTTTTCCATACACTCCGAGTAGATCTTCGCCGCTCGCTCCACAGCGCACCTCGAATCCACGAAGGCGTCCAACGCCGAATCCACGGCGTGTCATGTCGAATCCACGACGCCAGACCGAATCCACGGTCTCACCCAAGTAGCACGTCTCGAATCCACGAGCGCACCTCGTCTCGAATCCACGAAACGATAACACCTTGAGTCCACAAGGCCACGCGAATCCACGCGCCGATTTCTTGGGAAAATCGTTGTTTTGTTGGTGATGATATTTTGAATACTTAGATCATCATAGATAGACAAGGAAGCACCCTCTAAGTATTCATCGATTTGATTCTTTCAAAAGATATAGATTTTGAAACCCTAGAATCAAACCGATCAATAGAGAAAGAAAACCTAAAATAAAGAGGTGTTTACCTTTTCTTCTCTATGTGGATTCTTACCTTTGATCCCCCTTGGGATAACCCTAAAAGATGGTATTAGGATCTATTTATAGGCTAGAAACTTTTGGAAAGAGATAAGAATCAAAAACTAACCTTTTCTGGAATTTTTCAGGACGGCGATCCGGATCGGATTTACTGCGATCCGGATCGTCGTAACGTGATAGACAATTCCAGAAAACCAAGGGTTCGGGATCCAGATTGTAAAGCCCAATCCGGATCGTACATATAATTCAGCAAAATCCCATGTTCGGGATCCGGATCGGAATGGCCTTTGATCCGGATTGGATTTGCCAATGAACAACCACCCTTCGGGATCCGGATTGGATTGTCTGATCCGGATCTTGAACATGTCCCATGTCCAGTTTTTGATTCTTTGGCCATAGAAAATATTCCAAAGTGTTTCTAAACTATAAGAAGTATTCGGATCATCAAAAATCTTTAGTTAAACGTACCTGATCCTTTTGAATTCTTCTTTCTTGAGATTGAGGTATATGAACCAAACTCCTTCATCTTCAATCTTCAAGACTTAATCCTTTTCACGAAATACGCCAACACAAAAATCCTTAACACATATTGGGACTTGACTTAGGAGAAACCATCTTTGCTTCTTTTCTCCTTTTTTTGTCAGTCGTGCGGTTCATGTTGCTCGGGTTCGAGCAGGGTTTTGGGAAAGTATAGCTGGGGTCCTGGTGTCGGGGACAGATTGTGCTGGATTGTGATAGCCAGGGTTTTCGACGGCCGCGGATATTGGGCGGTTGGCTGGGTGCGGGTTGTTGCACTAGGTTGTGGTTTGTGGGGTATTGCGGCAACCGCGGACATTGGGCGGTTGACCGGAGGTTGCTTATGCATCAGATTGGGTATCAGGCTTCTCTAGTGGAGGTAGTTTTCCACTTACTGTTTACTGTTGCATCAGATTGTGATCGGGTTCTCCTACAGTGATAGGTTTTCCCACTTTGATCTGAGTCATGATCCAGTCCTGCTGATTTATGATACATGTTACTGAGATACTTTCCTCGTGTGGGTCGCTCCCCACGAGTGCCACTCCGGAGTGCGTGGCTGACAGACTTTGAGTCCTTGAGACTCCTTTGCTTCGGTGTTATGCGTAGGCTGGCATACCCGTTGCGGCAGGCAGAGCAGGCAGTACCAGTTCTACTTGTTTCACCAGATTGGGTTTATTCCAGACAGTTATTTTATTATTGCACTCACGTCGGGGAGACTGAGTGGAGTCTAGTGGCTGTGTGTAGACCAGTGCTAGTGATGTTGGGAACTGTTTGGGGTTTGACGGTGGTCCCGTGGTCGTTGTGAGTTCTTTGACCATTGTGTGAGAGGTTGAGCATCTGGAGTCTATCCGTTCTGAGAGAGAGGGCATGGATTTTGACTATAGCCTGCATGAGCCACTACTCGATAGCGAGTTAGTCCGTTTGGACGCCCTACGTAATTCATGCCCGTCAGCAGGAGGTGGTTGTAGGTGGGCGCAGGTTTGACTGGACCCGATGTGGCAGTCAGCTCGATTGGGTCGATTGAGCACCACGTGTGCGAGTGTTGCATATCTTTATCAGTGTTTTCCCATGTGAGCTTTTAGTTAGAGGCATGGTAGCTGTAGAGTGTCTCCAGCTTCTTCTTTCAGTTTTACTACATTGGTTATCTTTTGCCTCTAGTAGTCTTGGTGGGCAGATCGTCTGGCCTAGTGGCGATACCCACTGAGAACTCCCTTTTTGCGTAGTTCTCACGCCCGTTGGGGGTTATCCCCCTTTTTGTCCTTTCTCTCCTTTGTTTGCAGTGTCTTAGCGGGTGTTGCCGTTTCTGTGGTTGCTGTTCGGGTTGAGGGAGTCGCGAGCTAGATCCAGACCCACCATTGGAGAGTAGCGGTACCCCCTTTTGTGGAGATCTTCAGCATAGTCGGCAGATTAGTTTTTATTTTCTCTTTTGAGAGACTGATGTAGTGAGGATATGATGTATTGAGAGCTGGTACACTGATGTTTTATTTGAGATATCTTCCTGTTGAGCTATGAGTTTTTGTATTCGAGGTTATTGTATGATTATCATTTTTGGGAGATGGACCTTGTTGTTTTATCTTCAGCTGTACAGTGGTTGATTTTATTTCTTTAGCAGTTTTATCTTTTAGCTCTGATATCTGTTTAGCTGTAGCTCTTTTTGCAGGTAGGACGCTTCGCCTATGCGGGTTTGGCATAGGTGGCGGATCTGTTGGCGAGCCTGGGTCGCAGTTTCGACCCCGGGGCGTGACAGATTAGAGTGGTATCAGAGCCTAGGTTGTAGGTCATGGTGGACTTAGAAACCCTAGGCTTGTGGTTGGACCCTAGGATGACTTCGTGAGAGTCGTGACTTGTAGCGAGAGTCCTGATTGAGTCTTGCTCCTCTCCCAAGGGACGGGAGGGGTGATTGGCATGTTTATTCTCCTAAGTAGTTATGTTGGCTGCAGACAGCATAACGCTGTGGAATGGGTAACATGCTCTAGTCTTTCGCCGGATTGGGTCGAGCGTTGTTGTGTGCTGATTTGTGGTTTCGTCGTGGCGAGCGGTGTCTCCCCGACGCTGGGTTTGGGACCCTTGTGCATCCTGTCATGGCAGTTGAGCTTGAGCGGTTGGTTTTGGGCTGGATACCCGGATTGAGGTCAGAGAGTTCCGGACCCAGATGACAGGATTGTTAGAGGCATATCAGCGATGGAGTGAGCAGCTAGTTTGGTGACACTATTGTCAGAGCAGTGGGCAGCCCGACAGTACTTTTCTTCTGAGACCACCAGGATGTAGTATACTCAGCGGCAGGGATTTCTGTAGTGCCAATGGAGCGAGTGGCCCCCTCCGTGCCAATGTTTAGTGCCAAGGCACTGAGGCAGGGTGGATGGTTGACAGCAGAGGAGCTGTGGGGCATGTTTGATTAAGTGAGCCAGATTGGCAGATGAACCACCCCGACTCGTAAGATTGAGCTTGGAGCCTTTGGAGGCAGAGTCGTGGTAGGGGGTGATGGAGGACAGATCGGCAGGCAGAGGCATTTTCGTTTTGCTTTCCTGGATGGTGGATATCCTTGTGGATGGTTAATGTAAAGCTTACCCATGGGAATGTTACCCTTTGTGATTGATAGCATTCATATTTGGGGTATAATGTATGTGATTGAGGGGTGAGCTTAGTAAGGATAATTGTATAAGAAATTGCGTGAATTAATGGTATTTTGTCTTATGACGGTTGCAATAATGGATTTCTGAGATGTTGGAGATCGGGTGGACCCCAATGGCAGTATTAGCATCTATCAGAGTAGCGCAGTGGTAGCGTGGTTTGGCTATCTGCGGAAGACCGTATCCGTCGCCGCAGTGTGAGCAGAGACAAAGGTTGTGCTCCCTTTGTGTTTGGTTTGTATGTTTTCTGGCAGACTGAGCGACAACCGCTTGCATCATGTGGATGAGTTGTGCTGCCTGGTTGGAGGGTGCCACGGCAGTGGATCGGGTTGTTGCAGGTGTGATTTCATCACAGCAGTCGGAGTTAGTGCACTTTGCTTTCCGGCATGGACTAGAGGCAGAGTTGTTACCACGTGCACTAGAGGTACAGGATACCATCGGTGTTGTGCATGTGAAGGAGGCTTGTGGATTATGTCCAGTGTCGTTGAGACCATGAGTTATACCGGCAAACCTTTTGATATGGGTGGCAGTTCGATGTTTTGACCCAGTGCTTGGGATTGGTTGGCACAGCACCACTGGATGGTTAAGTGCAGAGAGAGTGATGATTGTGACTTTTGCGAGGCAGACAAAGGAGGCTTGTTATGGGGAGATTGTTCGAGCACTCAGGTTTTAGCGACTGTGTGAGAGGAGCTAATGGCGGCACCGGGACCAAAGGATATTTCTATTGCTGCGAAATCCCGGGGGTTGGTCCACTCGAGTTGATGATTATGCCGCCTGTTAGGGATATTGAGATTGCGGTTGATGTGGTTCTGGAGACGGCACCAACCTCAATAGCACCGCTTGGATATTATCTGTAAGAGCTGGGAGAGTTGATCGCACCGGTGCAGGGATGTGATGGATCGAGGGTCTGTTTGACCTAGTGCCACGTTGTTGATACACGACGATGAGAGACCTTTGGGATTGGAGCCAGGCAGGTCCTGGTATTATTTAGAATCTTTTGATGGAGCTATGTTCCGGCAGTTATTGTATGATGCCTGCACCAATGTGGAATTTCAGCTGAGGGCTTCGTCTAGATGGTGTTCAGGTCATGGTAGGGGCATTATGAGTACGGTGAGGCCAATGGAATGACTAATGCCCTGTTGCCTTTAAAATTGAGGAATTCTATGTTCCAATTGGCCTTGAACGGTTTGATAGCGGCATCCTCCAGGGATATTTTGGTTTTACCCCCCCTCCCTGAGTGATTTAGAGCTTGTGCAGCATTTGTAGATGGTGTGTCAAGGTCTGTGAGGAAGGAGCCTTATGCCAAGTCGTTGTGGTACAAGTTTTAGCTTCGAGAGCATATCTTCCTGGATTACTTATTCTATCCGTAGGGGCGGCGGTGGAAATCCGGCCAAAATGGATGCTATTTAAGACTGGCCGAGATCGACGGTTATTGTTGGGGTGAGGAGCTTGTGGACCGGATAGTGCCAGCAGAGCTTGATGAGCGGGTGATGAGATTGGTATCAGCACCGATTCTAACCTAGTCAGTGGTGGGAGATGGATTTGCGAGTTATAGTGATACCTCCCGTAGTGGCTGTAGAGCTACCATTGGATTTTGTTGAGCATCCAGTATCACCCCGACAGAGCCACTGTGGTGGCGGATACCTGGAGCAGAAGAGCTATTTGGGAGTCGAGTTTGACGGTTCCATAGCTGGCGCTGTGTGGGGCCTTTCTAGTGTGCAGGGTTTGAGTTGTGTCCCAGAGGATCCCTTTTGATGAAAGGCTGCGGCTGAGCAATCCACTTGGGTGGTTGAGTTTTGGGGGTGACCGAGTGTGAACCCCTGCTTGTTAGGGCCCCTTCTTCTGTGCAGGTGTTTGTGTGGATGTGTTTCGGGTCGCTTGGGTTGAGTTGGCTCTTAGGAGTGATGTTAGAGCGTGTTGCTCGGACTATTTGTTCCTTTCCCCCCGCCTTTTGTCGGAGTTTTTGAGGTTTTTCTGCATCTCAGCTCAGGAGTGTTATGCTTTGGACCCCTCGCCCGTGATTGACTCGTTCCTTTTGAGGTCTGTGAGAGTTTGGATTTCGAGGGGCGCCCGTTGCGAATTCCGGCTCGTGAGGTGAGGGAATTGCGCAATCGGGCTATGCCGTTCTGATTGTTGCTGATGTTGTTGCTGAGGAGTAATCACAGGGAGTGATTGGTGACTTGGAGCTGGGAACGGCGGCGTTGAGTATCAACCCCTGGTTTCTGAGACATCTTGGGAGTTGCTTTAGTTTTGAGGACGAAACTTTCTTTTAGTGGGGGAGGATGTGGTGACCCGGATCTTTGCAGGGCTTCTGCAGTGTGACCAGCAGCTTCTCGAAGCCGACGTGGCATGTCGGCGGTGTTCGCGCGCCAATTTGGACACAAGAGATGGACTCGGGGCTTAAAATGGATTACGTGGGTAATCGGGGGACCCCGTCGGATGTTTAGAAGAGTTTACGCGCATAATGGATATCAAATTTAGGCTCGGCGCGAAATTCGAATTAAAAATACCTTTTCGGGAGCCTCCGGCAATTTATAGGATTGGAATTTGGCAAAACGGACGCCGGATTTGGATTCAGCGCGCGAAAACGGTCAAGATGGGCTATTTACTTGTATTTTTCGGAGACCGGACGACAAAACACGGATTTCGAGGCCTTGAGGTACTGTTCCGGTGACCGGAGATGCACCGGCGGCGGCGGCGGGCGGCGGAGCGCGGCGGCGGGCTGTGGCGCAGTCGGGCGGTCCACCGCGGAGGCGTGCACCCGGGAGCAGGACAGGTGGCGGCTCCCGGTTGGCCGGCGCAGCAGGCGCGGTCCACGGGAGACGCGCGGGTGCACGGTAGACCGGCGGGGGACACGTGGCATCTTTCTACTGATTCGGTGCATTGGACTTACGTGCACCGGGCGCGGCGAGCAGAAGGGCTGACACCTTGCGCCCCCCTATTGGACGGGGTACTGTGCGTGGCAGGTGGGGCGACGTGCGCTGGCAGGCGGGCAGGTGGCCGTACGGCGGGGCAGGTGGCCATACACGCGGGGCAGGCGCGCGGCGTGCGCAGGGCAGGCGCGGTCAACGCCATGTGGCGGAGCGCGGGACGCCGATTTTACTGTTGCCTGTTCGGCGATGATGTGGCGCGCTGTGGGCGTTTCGGGCGCTTGATGGACGGCCGAGATCTGGGTACTGTGCGCGCCCGAAAAGTTTCGGGCGCCTGAAAAACCGGACAAATCCGGAATTTTGGCAATTGTTTTCTTCAGCCTATTTAAAGGCAGCCCGAGCCCTCTTTTCAGGCTTTTTCCTCTCAGCCCTTGCAAGATCTCCCCGAGCTCCCTGTTGATGATTTGTTCCTCTTTAAGTTCTTGATCATCCTGCAGCATTTTGGTATTTTTGGGTGCACGCATCCCGAGGTTCTGGATTTTACGGCGCGGCGCGACGTTGCATTTCCTGTGTTCCCCTTCGTCGCAGCAGCAGTGTTTTGGCTCCCCTGGGCTACCCCGAGATCCTTTTTCTGTGATTCTTGCGCCAACAGACTCCTAAGAGGTAGGGCTTCATCTTTCGTATTGATCGTACTTTCCCGTTTCGAGGTTTTGGCATGGATCCCGAGGCAACACAGTGACCCCTTTTTCTGTGTGGATTTCTGTGACAGCAGCTGAGTGTTTTGGCCGTATCTTCGCGCACGAGCGTCAGACGGAAACGTGCTTTTACAACTTTTTCATCTACGGATCGCAAGGAACGCGCTCGTATTTTCTTGGATTTTCTAGAGATTTATTTCGAGGTGAAATCCCTGTTTTTCCCTGTGAACAGTGTACAGTTTTTAGCACAGATTTTTGTATGAGTGTACCCCCTTGCCGAATTTTTATCTTGACTTACCGAACTCAGATTTGGGCGTGCAAGCTACCGTTGCGAAGCTATCAACGCGAGGATCGCTGTGATATTTTTATGGGAATTTTCTGGGCACTTGCTACAGGTGAAAATTTAGCATTTCTGGGACTGTTGTTGTATGTGTGTGTGAGAGCAGATTTTGGAATGTTTGTGTAATAGTGGGCTTTGTATTGTGCCAGGAGAGTTACGGGTGTGCTTAACTTATTGGAGCAAGGGATTAGAGTTATCTGGTATTTTCAGCTGTTGAGACTTGGACAGTTAGCACTTCAGGTGGGTGCCTTATTCCCAGAACCGGGGGACGGTTCTCTAAATTTTTATATGTTAGCATTGCATGCAGGTGTATGGTACAATAACTGGGATTGATCGGTAAGTTTAACAATGAGGATTTTATGAAAATTGCAAGTGAATTATTCATAGTATGACAATGGTATTAATCAAACATTCATGTTGATGACTAGTGGAAGCTTACCTAAGGCAAGGTTACCCTATATGATTGATTATCATGCCATGTTAGCACATAACCCTTTTATGAGGCTGGTTTATGCAATGGGATAGGATTATGTAGTTATGTGCAGGTTCTACTCTGAGGAGCGATTATGGATCGAGAATCATGGACAGGTATGGTCATTGAAAATTTTGGCATGAGGTTTATTTTTCTTTATTTTGCTTTGAGGACAAATGCATGCTTGTATGGACATCTAGATAGGCCAACTTTTACTGCTACACTTTCATATTGGGACTTGACTTAGGAGAAACCATCTTTGCTTCTTTTCTCCTTTTTTTGTCAGTCGTGCGGTTCATGTTGCTCGGGTTCGAGCAGGGTTTTGGGGAAGTGTAGCTGGGGTCCTGGTGTCGGGGACAGATTGTGCTGGATTGTGATAGCCAGGGTTTTCGGCGGCCGCGGATATTGGGCGGTTGGCTGGGTGCGGGTTGTTGCACTAGGTTGTGGTTTGTGGGGTATTGCGGCAACCGCGGACATTGGGCGGTTGACCGGAGGTTGCTTATGCATCAGATTAGGTATCAGGCTTCTCTAGCGGAGGTAGTTTTCCACTTACTGTTTACTGTTGCATCAGATTGTGATCGGGTTCTCCTACAGTGATAGGTTTTCCCACTTTGATCTGAGTCATGATCCAGTCCTGCTGATTTATGATACTTGTTACTGAGATACTTTCCTCGTGTGGGTCGCTCCCCACGAGTGCCACTCCGGAGTGCGCGGCTGACAGACTTTGAGTCCTTGAGACTCCTTTGCTTCGGTGTTATGCATAGGCTGGCATACCCGTTGTGGCAGGCAGAGCAGGCAGTACCAGTTCTACTGGTTTCACCAGATTGGGTTTATTCCAGGCAGTTATTTTATTATTGCACTCACGTCAGGGAGACTGAGTGGAGTCTAGTGGCTGTGTGTAGACCAGTGCTAGTGATGTTGGGAACTATTTGGGGTTTGACGGTGGTCCCGTGATCGTTGTGAGTTCTTTGACCATTGTGTGAGAGGTTGAGCATATGGAGTCTATCCGTTCTGAGAGAGAGGGCATGGATTTTGACTATAGCCTGCATGAGCCACTACTCGATAGCGAGTTAGTCCGTTTGGACGCCCTACGTAATTCCTGCCCGTCAGCGGGAGGTGGTTGTAGGTGGGCGCAGGTTTGACTGGACCCGATGTGGCAGTCAGCTCGATTGGGTCGATTGAGCACCACGTGTGCGAGTGTTGCATATCTTTATCAGTGTTTCCCCATGTGAGCTTTTAGTTAGAGGCATGGTAGCTGTAGAGTGTCTCCAGCTTCTTCTTTCAGTTTTACTGCATTGGTTATCTTTTGCCTCTAGTAGTCTTGGTGGGCAGATCGTCGGGCCTAGTGGCGATACCCACTGAGAACTCCCTTTTTGCGTAGTTCTCACGCCCGTTGGGGGTTATCCCCCTTTTTGTCCTTTCTCTCCTTTGTTTTGCAGTGTCTTAGCGGGTGTTGCCGTTTCTGTGGTTGCTGTTCGGGATAAGGGAGTCGCGAGCTAGATCCAGACCCACCATTGGAGAGTAGCGGTACCCCCTTTTGTGGAGATCTTCAGCATAGTCGGCAGATTAGTTTTTATTTCCTCTTTTGAGAGACTGATGTAGTGAGGATATGATGTATTGAGAGCTGGTACACTGATGTTTTATTTGAGATATCTTCCCGTTGAGCTATGAGTTTTTGTATTCGAGGTTATTGTATGATTATCATTTTTGGGAGATGGACCTTGTTGTTTTATCTTCTGTTGTACAGTGGTTGATTTTATTTCTTTAGCAGTTTTATCTTTTAGCTCTGATATCTGTTTAGCTGTAGCTCTTTTTGCAGGTAGGACGCTTCGCCTATGCGGGTTTGGCATAGGTGGCGGATCTGTTGGCGAGCCCGGGTCGCAGTTTCGACCCCGGGGCGTGACACGGGTAGTCGGCAATGAGCCGGGATCCCAACAGGGAATCATCTGTCTGTATCTATCAATCAGGATCAATCATGCATATCTGAATAGAGCAGTATGACGAATGACATGAAACTAGCAGAAATAATCAATCATGACATCTATACACCAAGATATGCAAGCTGACAAGCAGATGTATATAAATATCGTGTGTCTAAGGGATCAATATCTATCAGGAAAATCATGCGGTGTATAGATACAATCATCAGGACTAATCATGAACAGGTAAAATCAAGCACAGGTGTACATGCGATGTCTAAAGAAATCAATATCTGTCAAGATAGGTCATATAGATAAAATCAGCAGGGCTAATCAAAAACAGGTGTCCGACTGGACTAAAGCAACCAGAGGGCCGAAGAGCTAAAGCCCGGATCGAAGATAACCCACCTGGATGTAGGCAGATCCTCGAACTCCCGCTCGGCTACTGGGAGGCTGGCGCTGAACAACTGGGCCCTGAATACACAGCTATAATCAGTAATAAACTCACACAAACCCATCCCGACGACACAACAGTAACGGAAAGCTTAAACGGGTCAATAAAGCCGATTTGCGGAACGAAATCCAATTCCCGATCAACGAGAGCCCACGGGACTCTAACACAATGTCCAGTTAGTGTAAAAACACTGTCTAAAGGTAGTCATCATGTCCAATATCCAGTTTGATCCATAATCCATTTTTAAATTGCATAAATATACTATGTTACGACTTATTTCGACTCGTTCTTGAAATCCGGGAATCCAACAATGACGCCGTAAGTTTCAGCGCGTTTGTTTCGACAAGACGAAGGCCGTGCTCACAATTTTGGGCTGGCACGGGGCCCGAGGGCTAAGTTGGCCCATAAACATTTTAGGGTTCAAATAGCAACTTGTAACATCTTAATATTTACTTGATCATTTAAGCAGCTAACTGGAGCACAGTGTTAAACATGGACTTGGGACAGTGGGGCTCACCTGAGGCGCGCCGGAGTGTGGCCGGAGAGGTCGCCGGAGCAACACCCAAAGCCGGCTAGAGCTCGGATTGGTCAAGTCTCAATGCAGCTCAGTCCTTCCTGCAACAAGGGTGAGCACTGGTCAGAGGTGTGCCCCAAAAACGAGATGGTCCATGCTGGGTCGAGCCCCGGCGGCCGGAGGCGGCGGTGGCCGGAGACAAAGCCCGAAAGGGTAATTCGGGTGCAACTTTTGGAACCTAGTTACAGGGGGGTCTCTGGCCCAAAATAAAATGATGGGGAGCAAGATTAGGGCATTTAGGTCTCACCTGGGTGGTAGCCGGAGCCCCGGAGCGGCGGCAATGGCGGAGCTCGAGTTCGACGGCAACAATGGTGCAACTTCAGGGTTCAACAATCCGACGTCAAAAAAATACATGCAACCTAATGTAACGTCTCTAAATACTCAGATATGCTTACCTGGGTCGCGGCGCAGCGGCTGGGTGCGGCGGCGATCGCCGGCGGCCAAACCCAATCGAGCTCGGGTAAGGCGGAGGTGCTTTAATGGCGGAATCCTAACCGAAGCTCGAGAGGGCTTCCAACTTGGACCAGGATGCTCCCTCGGGTTCTGTGAGGCTTACCAGGGGTATGCCCGGCGGCGTCGGGCAGCGGCGGAGCCAGGCGGTGATGTTTGGGCGTGAAGAAGGCGACCACCGAACTAGGGCATGCTCGATCTGGCTTGATCTTCAACCGATGGTCCTCCGGTTTTGTGGAAGGGTTGCAGTCGATCAGAGGAGGGGTCCTAACGTGGCCGATCCTGATTTCGACGGTCAGATGGAGCCCGCGCCTGGATCTGGTTGAAACTAGGTTTCCGGCTGCTTGGTTGCCCCGGCCGGTTAACCGGTACACCGGGGACCTCGGGCCTGCACGCGGGTGATCCTCAGGAGGTCACTAGATGACTGCAAAGGTTCGTGGGAGAGTTTAAACCAACTTTTTACATAAACTCACCTCGCCGGAGTTTGGAAGGAGAATGGTATCTCCCGCGGCGGCGCGCGGCGGCGGCTGGGGCCGGGTCCACCACAGCTCGGTTGCGGCTCCACGGGGGACTCCACAGGAGAGGGGCTTGATCGACTAGGTCCCTCTCGAGTACCTCCTTCCCAACAACCCGAGAGAGGATGGTTTCGTGAAGCCTTTCTTCTCCGGCGACTGGGGAGGCGGCGGCCGGCGCGGCTACCTCCGAGGAGTGCGGCAGAGAAGGTGTGGATTTGGTTGGAGCTGCGGCTGGGGCTGGGCTCAGGGTTTAGAGTTTATGAAACCCTAGCTCGGATTTGGGTATTATATAGTGTATAACAACATTGCAATGTAACCCCTCTAAGCCAGTTATTTCAAACCCAGTCCCTCACAGTAAAGTTATCTCACACTTAGGTCCCTTCCCCAGCCGTGGCACGCAAATCGAGACATGAAATATAGGGGGTTTTGCATAAATTACTGCATTTTCCTCTTTTTTCATGCTTTTCGAGGCGTTTTAGTGGTCAATTCGAAAAACGGACTTCGCCACGACGTCCGGCTCGACGAAACCTATCAGGTAGCGATTTTTGTTTCTCGAGAAAACTCCCAGATAAATTCTCGGTCCATAAAATACTGCACAGAAATATAGTTATCGCGCTTTTCGAGACTCTAGGGTCGTCAAACGAAAATTCCGTCAGCGCCATTACGTTCAGAACGATGAAACCATTCAAATCCACTATTTGAAGTGCTATGATCGGTTTCCGGATGGCGAGTTGGCCAAGGTTGGCACTTAGGGGTTTCGAAAATTGGGGTTTACTGTTCACTTACTGTGCACTTTATGTCGCAGGTCCCGCCCGCTTCTTCGCTGATTTTTGGAAGATCCGACCGTTGGATCTGAACATGCTTAATATCATTTTCGATCAGTTTGACGAGACGGTCGCACTGGCCATCTCGGATTTTTGAGATTCGTCTCGGATTGAAAAGCGATATTTCTGCCTCGTAAATTGTGCAATTATACCACAGAAAAGGGTCAATTAGACTTTTATTCATCTTCTTTTATTTATTTACAATCATTCGAATTCTTACATTTTAGCTAGATGCTCAATTGTTATTTAACAATTCGAAACAGAAATTAATGTTCATTTCCAATTGAATTAATTTCCTTTGATGTGAAAACATACTTATGATCATAGTTAAAGTAAAAAATAATGCAATACACGCGAACCTCAAAGCGAAATCTGCATTAGGTTCCTCAAAATCTGCATTTGGTTCTCACATGGACCTCAGAGTGAAATCTACATTAGGATTTTTCACCTCAAAATCTGCAATATCACATTTGTCTTCTTCTTTAAATGAACACTAGATTGGGATGAAATCTATATTAGGTTCTCACATGGATCTCAGAGCAAAAGCATTGTGGGGCTCCTCAAAATTTCGTCGAACATTAGGTTGTCACATGAATCCCAAAGCGAAAGCATTGCCTGGATTCTCAAACTAAAAAACAATGCAATACGCATGAACCTCAAAATCTACATTAGGTTCTCACTTGAACCTACATTAGGTTCTCACATGGACCTCAGAGCAAAAGCATTGTATGGTTCCTCAAAATTTCGCCGAGCATTAGGTTCTCACATGAACCCCAAAGCGAAAGCATTGCTTGGTTTCTCAAACTAAAAAACAATGCAATACAAATGAACCTCAAAATCTACATTAGGTTCTCACATGAACCTCGGAGTGAAATCTGTCTAAGGATTTTTGTCCTAAAAATCTGCATTATCACAATTGTCTTCTTCTTTATATGAGTGCTGGATTGGGATGAAATTTACATTAGGTTCTCGCATGAACCTTAGAGTGAAAGCATTGTGTGGTTCCTCAAAATTTCGCCGACCAAGGTGCGTTAGGTTCTCACATAAACCTCGGAGTGAAAGCATTGCATCGTTCCTAAAAAATTCGGCGAACATTAGGTTTCACGTGAACCTCAGAGCGAAATCTGCATTAGAATTTTTTTTCCTCAAAATCTGCGTTATCGCATTTGTCGCCTTCTTGCGAAATCTGGATTAGAATTTTTGTCCTCAAAATCTGCATTATCACATTTGTTGTCTTCTTTAGATGAACACTGATTGGGATGAAATCTGCATTAGGTTCTAAAATGAATCTCAGTTGCATAGTTTAATTGCACGTGCCACTGCTTGAGGTCATGAGTATGTACATGCTACTACAAAGAATGCATTTACTTCTTTATTAGAACTAAAATGAAATCTGAAATGCCAGTATGTGATCATGTTAGTGGAGGAAAGTCGGAAGCTGAAAAAAAGGAAAGTAGGAAGTTCAAAAGGTGTTATTGTGCGATTCTTTTGTGTTGCCTTTTTTTTCTTCCTATGGCGATGATGAAAATGCAAAAAAAAAAAAAAAAAAAAAAAAAAAACAACTTTGGATGGCTTATTGTTTGGGCAACCATATGGAGATGGTTGTTGAATCTATTGAGGCCTATTTACTGACAAACTACTTTTGGAGTCATGATGATAATACAAGAGAGGAGTAGTTTTGGGTGTCCTACTCTTTAGGCTTGACTACATGTAGATTTTCTGAGCCAAAAACAAATCCACTTCTTAGAAAAATACATATGTATATTGAGAGAAAAGTGAAAATTCCTCTTTGTTAACACTATTTTTCCCTTCTATTCTTTTGTACGCTCTCTTTTTTTGTTCATGTTTTCTCACTCTATTTCTTCTTTCTTGCAAATTTCTATGGATGATT
Organism: Tillandsia fasciculata; assembly: GCA_029168755.2. Lineage (NCBI taxonomy): Eukaryota > Viridiplantae > Streptophyta > Magnoliopsida > Poales > Bromeliaceae > Tillandsia > Tillandsia fasciculata. The sequence continues at coordinate 205,858 of JAQOTM010000360.1, read as the reverse complement.
TGATGTTGGAGTCCACTTTGTGCATAAATCATTGAAGGTGAATTACACCATAGGTTTCCAAACTTCATTTGTTTTAAGCCTTACATTGTCCCCTCTATGTTCTTCCTCCTATTCAAATTGTATAATTTCCCACTTTGATTAACTTTTATGTAGGCATAGCTGACTGATCACTATTTTCTTTTACTTCCTTTTACTGTATGTGGGTTCCTCTCTTTGATTTCCATATTTCTTCTGGATTTGATTTTTCTTTTATTCGTTTTTGAATTGTTTGTTGCTTCTTCCTCCTTGAGATTACTTTTAACTAGATACTCCATTGGGGTATATTCAACTGATTTGTCCATGCTATTTACCAATTCCAAACAGAAATTAATGTTCATTACCAATTGAATTGCTTTATTTTGACATCAAAACATACTTATGATCATACTTCTCAAAGTAAAAAAATAATGCAATACACATGAACCTTAGAGCGAAATCTGCATTAGGTTCCTCAAAATCTGCATTAATCAAAAGCATTGCGTGGTTCCTCAAAATTTCACCGAATATTAGGTTCTCACCTGAACCCCAGAGCGAACGCTTTGCGTGGTCCCTGAAACTAAAAAACAATGTAATACACATGAATCTCAAAATCTGCATTAGGTTCTCACATGAACTTCGAAGCGAAATTTGCATTAGGATTTTTTGTCCTGAAAAACTGCATGATCACATTTGTCTCCTTCTTTAGATGAGGACTGGATTGGGATGAAATCTACATTAGATTCTCACATGAACCTTACAGTGAAAGCATTGTGTGGTTTCTCAAAATTTTGCCGAGCAAGGTGCATTACATTCTCGCATGAATCTCAGAACGAAAACATTGAATGGTTCCTAAAAAATTCACCGAACATTACGTTCTGACATTACCCTCGGAGCGAAATCTGCATTAGCATTTTTGTGCTCAAAATCTGCTACATATATATATATATATATATATATATATATATATATATATATATATACAATTCTAAACATGAAATGCAATTCAATTAACATAATGTTTTCTTGGTATTTTTGGCTCTTTAGTGTTCAATGTGACGCATCGCGAAGGGCGAAAAATTTGGGACGAAGCAATCATTTCTCAAATACAAGAGGTAACTAATTTACCAAAGTTTGCTTGCAACATATTTGAGTGATGAGTAATAATTTAAGCACATCTCAATTCATGTTGGAATCGGATTCTTACTTCTTCCCTGCAATCCGTAACTCGGTCAGCGTAATACTCTTGACGGAATACACGTCGATCAAGCCGACCAGCTTGGCCTATTCTCCGACATAACCGCCGTGCTAACCGATCTCCACTGCAGCGTCGTGAGCGCCGACATGTGGACTCACAATGCCGGGGTTGCGGCCGTTGTGCACGTAACCGATAACCGCTCTGCGGAGCCCATCAAAAAACACCATGCTAGGCTCTCGACAATCAAAAGGCTCCTCAAAAACATCCTCGAGGGGGATAGCGAATCTGAAGTCGCGAAAACTTCGGTCTCGATGGACTTGACTCACACCGAGAGGAGGTTGCATTAGATGATGTTCGATGACAGCGAATACGAGAGGGTTTGTGAGGCATATGATAAGAGCTCCTCCGCTAGGCCTCAAGTTTTACAATTGGATTACGCCGAGAGGGATTATACTGTGATTGTAGTGGCCCTAGTTCCCATGCTGTGTATTTCCGATGAATCCACGGTTGGAACACCTAGTATTGGTGTATCTGGCCCACAGTGCATCAATCGGATGCTACTGATGGACCCTGTGTGCTTTTATTTGATGTATTGGCCTTCGGCTAGGTTTGCCAAAATTTCTGGAAAGATTTAGGCCAAACAGAGGTCGTAGATGGATTCAGCACGGAAAAACGCTTGAAAACGACTATTTATTTGCTTAATTTGGAGTCCGGATGCCCAAAAACAGACACCCGGAAGTTTTTAGTGGAAAATGGTGCATGGGAGGGGCCGTAGACCGCCGGGATGCCACGTGGCGGCCTGTCATTGGCCGGTTCAGGATGCGTGGTCCACAGAGCTGCGCGGCGGGGTGCACAGACCCGGCGCATGGACACGTGGCACCGCCTGATTGGAGGGCCCAGGGCGCGCGGTCTACCGGGTGGAGCGCGGCAGTGTATGGACCAGGCGGGGGGACACGTGGCAGTCCCCGGTTGGTCGGTGCACTCGGCGCGGTCCACGGAATTGCTTGGGAAGGCGTGGACCGGGTGCAGGGGACACGTGTCACGCCCTGATTGGCGGGTGCAACGTGCGCGGTGCACCGGGCGCGCGGCAGGTACCTCGAGCCGCGTGCGCACATGTGACCCACATCGCGCTGCCGGGCGGGTAGCGGGTCAACCGGGCGGGACACATGGCGCCCGCTCATTGGCGGGCGCCACCGCCTTACTGTTAGGGTGGAAGGACACGTGGCGAGTTCTCCGCGGTCCGCGCCAGTGTTCCCCGTTCAGAGGGACACGTGGCAGCTTCTGAGTGGCCCTGCACCGGTGTTTCCTGTTCGGTGGGACACGTGGCAGCACGGGAAGGTTTCGGGCGTGAACAGTGTTGGGCCGGGCCCAACACTGTAGCCACCCGAAAACTTTCGGGCGCCCGAAAACTTTCGGGCGCCCGAAAGTTGGGCCCGAAAGTTGGGGCCTTGTCTTTTTGGGCTGTTTTTCCATGGAGCCTATAAATAGGCCGGTTTGGACCGAGTTTTTCACCCCTTTTTCGTGGGATTTAGCTCTTGAGCCTTTTATGAAAGATTTTCCTCTCCCTCTTGCCAATCTTCTGGTGAAGTTTCAGATTTTCTGGAAGCCGCGACGACAGCATTTCCTGCCTCGTAGTGCGGAGCGACAGTATACTATTGGAGGCCCATTTCCGTCGCAGTTTAGTCTGGGAGACCTGCAGAGCTACCCCGACCTCATTTTTGGACGATTTCTTCGACAGAGGTTGCATGAGAGGTACATCTACGTTTTCCGTGTTGATCATATTTCCCAGAAATGAGCTTTTATAAGGGTTTGGGGTACATTTTTACACCTCTTTGCTACAGTCTGGAATCCTGACAGCAGTAAATTCGCAGAATTTTATCTTCGCATCTGGATATCGGATTTCGACGATTCAAGAGCCTATCGACATCTACACTTCGCGAGGATCGCCGTGATATTTTTATTGGAATTTCTGGAAAATAATTTTCAGGTGAAATTTGCGCAGGAACAGTAACCCTGCATGCTTTTTTTTTTTTGGGACCTATTGTTATGTGTAAATAGTTTGTAATTGAGAGTTGTTGTTGTACCCAGGACTGTAAGAGTGTTACGGAATTTGAGTTGGCGTATTTCGTGAAAAGTATTAAGTCTTGAAGATTGAAGATGAAAGAACTTTGGATCATATACCTCAATCTCAAGAAAGAAGAATTCAAAAGGATCAGGTATGTTTAACTAAAGTTTTTTGGTGATCCGAATACTTCTTATAGTGTAGAAACACCTGGAAGAATGTTTAATTGCATAAACATCAAAAACTGGACATGGGACATGTTCAGGATCCGGATCGGACCTTGCAATCCGGATCCCGAAGGGTGTTGTTCATTGGCAATTTCAATCCGGATCCTAGACCATCACGATCCGGATCCCGAACATGAAAGTTTGGTGAATTGTATGAACGATCCGGATCGGACTTTGTGATCCGGATCCCGAACCCATGGATTTCTGGAATCGTCATTTTGTTACGACGATCCGGATCGCACTAATCCGATCCGGATCGCCGTCCGTAAAATTTCCAGAAAAGGTTGTTTTTGATCCTTATATTCTTCCAATGGTTTCTAACCTATAAATAGACCCTATATTCATTTTTCTAGGGTAATGAAATAGAGCCGTCATAAAAATATCATCTTATAGAAAAGATCCACATATAGAGAAGAAAGGAAATCAATAGATTTATTCTATGTTTCTTCATCTATATTGATTGATTTGATTCTAGGTTTTCCATACTCAGATTTTGAGTAGAATCAAATCAATGAATACTTAGATGGTATTTCCGATCTATTTCTAATCTAAGTATTCGGCGGATCATCACCACCCAAAAACAACGATTTACCCCAAATCGGCGCGTGGACTCGCGTGGCCTTGTGGATTCAAGGTGCAACCGCTCTCGTGGATTCGGAGCGAGGTACGTTCGTGGATTCGAAGCGTGCTACTGGGTGAAGACCGTGGATTCGGTCGGACGTCGTGGACTCGACGTTGGACGCTGTGGATTCAGCGTTGGGCGCGGATCGTGGATTCGAGAAGCGTCGTGGAGCGAGCGGAGAAGATCTACTAGGAGCGTATGGTAAAAGGTTGAGTCGTCTGTGAGTACGTTATATCACCTTGTACGTGTGTTAATTCTAGTGGATTTCGCCGTGTTATCGGTCCCGTGGTTTTTTACTCCGGTTTGGAGTTTTTCCACGTAAAAATCTTGCGTGTTATTTTATTTTCCGCATTGGGTTTTATTGCGCAATGATTTTTTGAGTGTTTATTGTTTACACCTATTCACCCCCCTCTAGGTGTTTTTTCCCCTATTTAGATCCTTATTAGTATAACCCAACAAGTGGTATCAGAGCGGGAATAGGGTTGTAAACAATGGTTGAAGGTGGAAACATCAATCGACCCCCTTTCTTTGATGGAACAAATTATGCGTACTGGAAAGTACGGATGAAAGCCTTTTTAATTTCCATCGACGAAAGGGTGTGGCAATCAATTGAATTAGGATGGTCTAATCCAACTGAAATTATTTCTGATGTTCGCACCTTAAAACCTAGGTCGAAATGGACCAAGGAAGAGATAGATTCATCTTCTTACAATGGCAAAGGAATTAATGCTCTATTTAATGCTTTGTCACAAACTGAGTTCTCTCGCGTCTCGGCATGTGAGACTGCGAAAGAAATCTGGGATGTTCTTCAAGTTACGCATGAGGGAACTAACCTTGTGAAGATTCAGAAACTGCAAATGCTTACGAGCAAGTTTGACTCTATCTCTATGGCAGAGAATGAATCTTTCACTGACTATTACACACGATTGCAAGACATCGTAAACTCATGTGCTAACTTGGGAGAGAAGATTCCAGAATTTAAAGTTGTAAGAAAAATTCTAAGAACTCTTCCTGAACGATTTCGCCCGAAGGTCGCAGCCATTGAAACAATTAAACACCCGGACGAAATGCGTGTAGAAGAATTAGTAGGTGCTTTACAAACTTATGAAATGACATTTCCTACTAACTATTCTTCTGGAAAGGCATCCTCTTCTAAGTCTTCAGGTTACGCATTGAAATCAACTAAAGAAGAAGACGCGGATTCATCCTCCTCGGACGACGACGAGAACCTATCTATGGAGGACTTTGAGAAGCAGCTCGCTCTCTTGACAAGGAAGTTTCGCCGCAACTTTCGAAGGGGAAATTCAAGCAAAACTCCATCCTTCGGAAAGTCGAAGAAAGGCAAGGGTTCTTCAAGCTACAAGTCAAGAAAGCAAGAGAACTTCTCAAAGGATAAGAAAAGTTCAGAGGGACAAGTTCAGTGCTTCAAATGTCGAGGCTACGGCCACATTGCAACGGAGTGTCCCAACAAGAATCCGGCAAAGAAGAAGGCGATGCAAGTCGTTACTTGGGATGACAACTCCACGTCAAATGAGTCATCCTCAAGTGATGAAGAAGACAACGCGACAGCTTTCCACGCGTCCACTACATCTTCACCCTTCATGTGCTTAATGGCAAGTACATCCGATTCATTGTCCAACTCCTCCCTGTTGAAAAGATTGCAACGGACGATGAATCGAGAATTCTGAAGGTGAAGATTTTGCTCTAGCCTACCATAACTTTTGAGGGATTCAAAGAAACTGGCTAAGCAAAACAAGGGGTTGAAAGGGAGATTGCAGGATCTCGAAGAAGAAGTAAAAAGGGTAACCTCTCTCTCAACCGATCTTGAAGTGGAAAGGGATAATCTGATTAAAACAAATGTTTCCCTTCAAGAGTCCAATGAGCAACTCGAGAAGAATTATATGGATATGGTGAACAAAGCGAATTACTTCTTGAAGCTCAACGGCGAGGCTCGACAGGAAAAATTGGAAATGACAGAGACCATAGGCCAACTGAAGGATGACTTAAAGAGATTTTCTTCTGGAAGGAGTAAGTTGGACAGACTTCTTGGTCTTGGTCAAACAAATAAGTTCGGCCTCGGATACACTCAAACTGGAGACATTCCAAGTTCGAGTGGGACAGTATTTGTGCCTCAGTCGGTATCTCCTCCTCCGACACCGGAATTCACGACAAGCAACGACAACAAGCCTACTTCATCCTCCTCGGGATCGTCAAGAACTAAGGTATGTTTTCGTTGTGGCATTTCAGGGCACATAAGGAGAAATTGCAAGACGGGAGCCAAACGCACACCTCAAGCACCTCTTGCAATGACTACCAAAAAGGTGATTCCTCAAAAATCAAATGCAATCATTTGAAGGAAAAGAGCCTTGGTAGTACACCGCTCAAGACGACATCATCAAGGAGCAGCAATCTTCAACAAGACGCTTTCACCTAGGAAATCAACTTCACGATCATTACCGACGCATTCCAAAAAGGTTTGGGTGCGCAAAGGTGAAATTTTCCCTTGTCTTGTTACCAATGTTTCCTTGCATGCATATGATAGTTCGTCTTGGTATCTGGATAGCGGGTGTTCCCGTCATATGACCGGTGACAAAAACTGTTTTCAAACATTTGAGAAAAACTCCGGAGGACTTGTTGTTTTCGGAGATGGTCGGTCTTCCAAAATTGTTGGAAAGGGAACGGTAGCTATTCCAGATGGCCCGGTTCTAAATAATGTGTTATTTGTTCATGGCCTTAAGACTAACCTCATAAGCATAAGTCAACTTTGTGATAATGGTTATTCAGTTAATTTTTCATCTGATAAATGTACTGTAACTGACAAGAACCATGCTTTCTTTTTAAAAGGGGTTAGATCAGAAAACAATTGTTATGTAGTTCCTCATAAGATTTCTGAAAAATGTAACCTAGCATCTTTGAAAAATGAAACACTTTGGCATGAAAGGCTAGGTCACATAAACTTTAAGGAACTTGCTAGAATTTCAAACAAAGATGTGGTCAAGGGGGTTCCGAAACTTTCTTTTGAACAAAACCTTGTGTGTGGCGGTTGCCAAAAGGGAAAACAGTCTAGGACTGCACACAAGAACTTGAACCACATAGGTACAAAACGGCCTTTGGAACTTTTGCATATGGACTTAATGGGGCCAACTCGTCAACCATCTTGGGAGGTAAATGGTATATTTTCTTATTGGTTGATGATTTCTCTAGATATACTTGGGTAGCATTTTTAAAAGAAAAAGCTGATACTTTTGATTCTTTTCTCGAAATTTGCAATCGTATTATGATTGAAAAGAATGAAAGGATTACTCGAGTTAGAAGTGATAGAGGTGGAGAATTCATAAATTCCAAATTCATTGATTTTTGCACTTCTAACGGCATTAAACATGAATTCTCCGCACCTTATACACCTCAACAAAATGGTGTAGTCGAGCGCAAAAACAGGGTCGTACAGGAGATGGCACGTGTTATGCTTCATAGCCGGAACTTACCTTTATATTTTTGGGCTGAAGCGGTGAACACTGCTGTCTATGTTATTAATCGAGTGTATTTGCGCCCGGGGACTTTGAATACACCATATGAACTATGGTTTTGTAGAAAACCTAACATCAAATATTTTCGTATCTTTGGGAGTCGGTGTTTTATTTTACGTGATCGCGAAAATCTTGGAAAATTTGACTCTCGAAGTGACGAAGGGATTTTCTTAGGTTATTCTACAAACAGCAGAGCATATCGAGTTTTTAACTTAGAATCTAAGACGATCGTAGAATCGATAAATGTTAAGGTAGATGAAGCTTTTCACTTTGAATCTGAAAAATCTACCCTCGATATCTCTCTTGATGATGATACACCTGCTAATGCAATTCTTTCGATAATAATGATGCATCTAACGGTTCTTCAAGTTTATCTGATGTGCAGGAATCATCTCGTGTACCTCCGTCTACTCCTCTACCTCAAACGTTACGCATCTCCAAGGATCACCCTGAATCGAACATCATTGGAGATCCACAAGAAGGAGTTAGAACACGGAGACAATTGGTTTGCGGATTTGCATGCTATGTATCTCAAATCGAACCAAAGAATGTTGATGAAGCTCTCCAAGATGATTACTGGATTAAAGCAATGCAGGAAGAGCTCCATCAATTTGAGCGAAACAAAGTCTGGGAATTAACGAAGCCTCCGAAGCAACACAATGTGATAGGTACCAAATGGATCTTCAAGAACAAGAAAAATGAAGAAGGTACTATCATCAGGAACAAAGCAAGGTTAGTTGCTCAAGGCTACTCTCAAGTAGAAGGTATAGACTTTGATGAAACTTTCGCCCCTGTAGCTAGACTCGAGTCCATTCGTATATTGTTTGCGATTGCTTGTCATTTTAAAATCAAATTATTTCAAATGGACGTTAAGAGCGCCTTTTTAAATGGGTTTTTAAATGAGGAAGTTTATGTGGCTCAACCGAAAGGTTTTGTGGATCATAAACTACCTAACCATGTTTTTCGTCTGAAAAAGGCTCTTTACGGTCTGAAACAAGCACCGCGAGCATGGTACGAAAGGTTGACAAAGCACCTTTTGGAAAAGGGCTACACTCGAGGGGGAGCTGACAGGACTCTCTTTGTGAAGCATTATCAAAACAATTTCATAGTTGCTCAAATCTATGTCGATGACATTGTATTTGGAGCAACAAGAGATAATGATGCTTCTAAATTCGCGGAGACCATGGAAAGCGAATTTGAGATGTCCATGATGGGCGAATTGACTTATTTTCTTGGATTACAAGTTAAACAAAACGATGAAGGAATTCACTTGTGTCAATCCAAGTATGCACTGGAGTTGGTCAAAAAGTTTGATCTTGAAAATTCTAAGGATTTTCCGACTCCAATGGGAACTAGCCATAAGGGACTTGGAAGTGAATCACATAGTGAGAATGTAGACGAGAAACTGTATCGCAGTATGATTGGAAGTCTACTATATCTCACGGCTAGTCGCCCGGATATATCCTTCAGTGTTGGGATTTGTGCGAGATATCAATCAGCACCGAAGGAGGTTCACCTGAAAGCGGTGAAACGGATCATCCGGTATATCAAAGGTACAATCAATTTCGGAATTTGGTATCCTATGGGAACGACTTTGGATATTGTTGGATACTCAGATGCCGATTGGGCTGGATCGGTGGATGACCGGAAAAGCACGAGTGGTGCATGCTTCTATCTTGGCCATTGCCTTGTTGCATGGCACAGTAAAAAGCAGAATTGCATAGCACTCTCGACTGCCGAAGCGGAGTACATTTCTGCAGGAAGTTGTTCAACCCAATTGATTTGGATGAAAAGCGTGTTGAGCGATTTCCGGATTTCAGCATCTTCGGTAACCATTTTATGTGACAACACTAGTGCTATTAACATTTCAAAAAACCCTGTGTTGCACTCTAGAACAAAACATATTGAACTTAGATATCATTTTCTTAGAGAGCTAGTTGAATCAAACATTCTTCAACTGTCATATATTTCAACTGAGGATCAATTAGCTGATATCTTAACAAAACCTTTGGATCAAAAACGTTTTATTCACTTGCGTAAAGCAATTGGCATGCTTTCCTTGAAATAACCTCTTTTGAAACCTTTGCTTAGGTTAGGTTTTGTTTTTGTTTTTGTTTTTGTTCTTTATCTATGTTTGTACATAGGACATTAATTGAGCATAAATCATAATTGACTTTAATTGCATCCTTTTATGCATTTAGAAATTTATTATGCTTTTGATATCATAATATTTCAATGTTGCAATGATCATTTACGTTAATTAAACCATCTTTTAAGTGATCAAAGTCAATTTCTCTCTCAATGATCTCTTGGTATAGTCATTATCTTATTTGATTGCTTAGTCGAGTATGAATGCGAGATCAATTTTTGGTTGAATACCTTATATATTAAATAATTGATAGCCAATTGAGGGGGAGTCAAAGAAATGTAAATGCTCAAAAGATGTGGAAAGAGTTACATCCCAATGAGGAGTGTGAAAACTACCACCACATGGAGAAAAGAAAGAAAAAGAAAAAGATACTCCATGAATGAAAAGCAAATTTTTGTTTTAAAAATTGTTGATGAAATGCATATTGAAATACTTGACTCAGTCGTATTTCATGGTTGGTATAAGGTGGGATTTTTGATAAAAGATGCTCAAAGAGCCACTCCTTCAACAGATTGTCTAGATATATTATCTAACTTATCTGGGATTTCAAACATCTATTGATCTTGGTATTTCATTTTCTTTACAAAATTGATGATTTGATAAAGGCATTACACACGAGCTAGGATTAGCTCGCTTGTGTTCGGCTTGATAACAGCTCGAATATATATAATATATATATATATATATATATATATATATATATATATATATATATATATATATATTACTGTTTAGATTTTAGCCCATTAATTTTTCATAAATTTTAATTATTAGATTAAATTAAATTTTTAATTTTTTTTCAACTTTATACATAATAGTAGAAATGAAAAAAACTTGTTGTTCGCGAGTCAGCTCGTGTTCGGCTCGTTAATAAACGAGCCGAACACGAGCCGAATTTTCAGCTCGATATTTAAACGAGCTAGCTCGTGTTCGGCTCGTTGACACCCTATACCAAGTTATTGGTGCTATTAAATTTTCTACCCTTAGATCAATCCCTTTGATCATTTCACCTGTTATACTTTACTATTGTCACGCCCCGGGTGTAAACCAGAACCCGGGCCCGTCCACAGATCCGCCGTGCATGCGGTATTTCCCACACACACGAAGCGTCGGTAACCTGCTCAGATAAGAAATAATAATAAAAGAGCATAATAATCAGAGCTAAACTAAAACTACTGTATCTCAGACAGATGCTGGAAGTAAAAGGTACAACAGTAAAATAAAATACAGATGTCTCTCCCAGCTCACTACTATAAATACAAACAGCTGGCAGAAGCCAGTCCCCAAAAAGAAATACAAGAAAACTGTCTGAGAAGTCCTGGTACCCAAAAATCTCCAGCTACGACCCTCGGTGGCTCTCTATCTAGTCCGCAATCCGCTTACCTCGATCAGTTGCTGACGGCCCAGCAACTCCCACTGAGGACTCTGCAAAACAAGGGGAAAGAAAGGGACAAGAAAAACAATGGGGGTAAGTACTACTATAAACAGTAGCCTCCCCTAGTGGGTAAAGCCTCAGCTCAGATATGCCCACCAGGTGATCAGAGGCGAAAAGGGAAAGGAAAAGAAAGGAGATGCAGATAAGTAAAGCGACTGATAAAGTGCTATCCCTAATATGCCTCTACATGACCAACCAATAAGGATGGAGAAAGTGATGCATCAGAATCAAGAAGCCTGTCATAATGACCCAATCTGACAGCCAGTGAACACTGGCACTGCCTGCTCTGCTGTCGAACTCAAGAAACCAGCATGGTGCCCGGCGCTCACACCGTGGAACTCAAGAAACCAGCATGGTGCCCGGCGCTCACACCGTGGAAAGCCTACTCCGGAGTGGCACTCGAGGGGAGCGACCCACACGAGTAAAGTATCACTGTATCAAGTATCACTGTATCAAGTATCACTGTATCACCACTGTCTCATAATAGCAGGACTGGATCGAGACTCAAAGAAGTGGGAACAACCCTCCACTAAAGTAAGCCCGATCCCCGAACACCCAATCTGATGCAATAGAAACAATCCGGTCAACCACCCAAGATCCGTGGTCGCCGCAACCCCCTGACAACCTCAACCTGTCCCAAATCCCCAATACCTGCCTACACTGTCCAACATACGCTCGAACCTGAGCGATTAAGCCGCTAGTGCCAACAATGAAAGAAGAAAAGAGAAAAAGCATGGTTTCTCCTAAGTCAAGTCCCAAAATAGTGTAGCAGTAAAAGATGCAATAATTATGTGACCAATTTAATCATGCAGTGTTCCAATATTTTGTCCAATTTCCAAGTATAAACAGTTTGAAGTGACATAAGCTAGGGTGACCGTCTCACATGAACAAACATCAGTTTTGCAGTCCTCTATTTCTATTTGTCTCCAAGTATACAATTCCAAATCAATAAGCGATTAAATCGAGTGATTAATCTAACAATAATTTATTAGAGGTCTGATAACCAATAATCAATTTCCTAGAGCATGCAAGTCTACCAATCAACACATTTGGCATTGTCATAGCAAGGGTACTCTGATATTCCTAGTGGGCATACAAAGAGAGGAGTACAACAACCACCCACCTGAAGTGCAACTGTCCAAGTCCGTACAGCTAGAAAATACCAAAACTTCAAATCCTTGCTTCCACAATTTCAGCACACCCGAAATATTCCTGGTACAGTACAAAGTTCACTAATTACACTTAGGCTCCCAATTATAGCACTAATTATCACATACAACCCCGAATTCAGAACTGCTAAATTATCACCTGCAGAAATTGCCCAGAAAATTCCAATAAAAATATCACGGCGATCCTTGCGTCGATAGCTTCGAAACGGTACCTTGCACGCCCAAATCCGAGTTCTGTACATCAAGATAAAAATTCGGCAAGGGGGCACTATCACACTAAAATCTGTATTAAGGACAGATTACTGTTCACAGAGAAAACAGTAATTATCACCTCGAAATAAATCTCACAAAAATCCAATAAAAATACGAGCGCGTTCCTTGCGATCCGTAGATGAAAAAGTTGTATAAGCTCGTCTCCGTCAGACGCTCGTGCGCGAAGATATGGCCAAAATACTCCGATGCTGTCCTCACATTCCTCACAGAAAAAGGGGGACCCTTGTTACCTCGGGATCCGAGCCAAAGAAGCAAAATCAGAAAGAGTGATCAAAATCAAAGTTGAAGCCCTACCTGTTAGGAGTCTATCGGCGCAAGAATCACAGAAGAAGGAGCTCGGGGTAGCCGGGGGAGCTAAAACACTGCTGCTGCGCCGAAGAAGAACACAGGAAATGCAACGTCGCGCCGCGCCGTAAAATCGAGATCTCGAAATCCGTGCCCCCAGAAAATCTGAAACTTGGTAGGATTAATCCTCACTTCATGGGGAAGAAATCATCCTCTCACCTCCCCTTCGAGCTGAGGCCTCGAAGGGGTCGAAATTCCCATTTGAAGAGCCCTCGGATAGCAAAATAGAGGAAATCCAGAAAAATCCATTCGCTGCGCCCGGTGCACGTGAGCCCACCAATGGTGGCGCGCCACGTGGCCCCAACGACCGTGCACCGCCCGTGCACCGCGCACGCTGCTCCCGCCCGCACGTCGCGTACGGCACCTGCTCCACCCGTTGCGTGGACCGCGCGCACAACACCGACCAATCACAAGCCGCCACGTGTCCCACCGTCGGTCCACCGTGCACCCGAAGAACTCCGTGGACCGCGCGCTGTGAGCCGACCAACCACCATCCGCCACGTGGCAGCGCCCTGGTGCACGGCCGCCGCCGTGGACCGCGCGCCTGCCCGCGCGCCCGCGCGCTGCCCGCGCCCTGCCCGCGCCGCGCGCCGCCGCTGCTGCTCGCCTGCCCGAGGCCGCGCCGCCGCCGCGCCGGTGCTGCCCGCCGCCGCCGCCGGCGCCGGCGATCGCCGGAAAGCACTGTTCCGGCCGTGAACAGTAAAAATACTGTAGCAAGCTCCGAAAAATCCAAGTAAATAGCCCATCTTGACCGTTTTCGCGCGCTGAATCCAAATACGGCGTCCGTTTTGCCAAATTCCAATCCTAAAATTTGCCGGAGGCTCCCGGAAAGGTATTTTCATTCCGAATTTCGCGCCGAGTCCAAATTTGATATCCGATTTGCGCGAAAACTCTTCTAAACATCCAACGGGGTCTTCCGGTTATCCACATGATCTATTTAAGCCCCGAATCCATCACTTGAATCCAAATTGGCGCGCGAACACCGCCGACATGCTCGGTAGGCCTCCCGAAGCTGCCGGTCACACTGTAGAAGCCCTGCAAGGATCCGGGTCACCACATCCTCCCCCACTAAAAGAAAGTTTCGTCCTCGAAACTAAAGCAACTCCCCAGGAGTCTCAAAAACCAAAGTCAAAACCCAACACCGCCGTCTCCAGCTCCCAAGTCACCTATCACTCCCCGTGATTACTCCGCAACAACCACAACAGCAACAACCAGAACGGCAAAGCCCGATTGCGCAATTCCCTCACCACACGAGCCGGAATTCGCAACGGGCGTCCCTCGTACACCAAACTCTCATAGGGCTCAAAAGAAGCGAGTCGATCACGGGCGAGGGGCCCAAAGCATAACACTCCTGAGCTGAGACGCAGGAAAAACCTCAAGAACTCCAACAAAAGACTGGGGAAAGGAACGAACAGCCCGAGCAACATGCTCAAGAATCACACCCAAGAGCCAACTCAACCAAAGCGACCCGAAACACAAACACACAACACCTGCACAGAATAGGGGCCCCAATAAGCAGGGGTTCACACTCGGTCGCCCTCAAAACTCAATCACCCAAGTGGATTGCTCAGCCGCAGCCTTAAACAAAAGATATCCTCTAGGACACAAACTCCAACCCTGTACACCAAGATGGCCCCACACAGCGCCAATTATAGAATCAACAAGCACAACCCCAAAGCTCTTCTGCTCCAGGTATCCGCCACCAAAGTGGCCCTGTCGGGGTGATACAGGATGCTCATCAAAATCCAAAGATAGCCCTACAGCCACTATGGGAGGTATCACTATAACTCACAAATCCATCTCCCACCACTGACTAGGTTAAAATCGGCGCTGGTACCAAACTCGTCATCTGATCATCAGGCTCTGCTAGCACTATCCGGTCCAAAAGCTCCTCACCCCAACAATAACCGTCGATCTCGGCCAGTCTTAAATAACATCCATTCTGGCCGAATTTCCACAGTCGCCCCTATGGCTTGAATAGGCAATCCAGGAAGACATGCTCTCGAAGCTAAAACTTGTACCACAACGGCTTGGCATAAAGCTTCTTCCTCACAAACCTTGCCACAGCATCTACAAATGCTCCACAAGCTCTAAATCACTCAGGGAGAGGGTAAAGCCAAAATATCCTTAAAGACCGCTGCTATCAATCCGTTCACGTCCCACTGGAAAACAGAGTTCCTCAATCTTAAAGGCAACAGGGCATTAGTCATTCCATTGGCTTCACTGTAAATCACAAATCCTTCCCCCATAACAGGGAGGGCAAGGATTGGAGCGGTCATCAATCTCTGCTTCAGCTCCTCAATCACGTCTATTGCACCCCAAACATGCCAATTAGTAAACACACAGGGTAACATCCCCCAGAGATAAACTCACATACTCCATCCACACGGATATCCACCAACCAGGAAGGGAAAACAAAAATGTCTCTGCCGGCCGATCTATCCTCCAACATCTGGCACCAAACGCCTCTATCCAGAACATGCCTCTGACGGCAGATACCCATCCAAAAGAACTGCAGCGCCAGCTCCATAAACACTGCCTCCACCATCGAAGCACCCCAAAGTCCAAAACCTGCAAAAGATGGTCCGAACAAACGGAAAGGTATCCTGGCGCAATCCACTCTCAGCCACGCATATCCTATGCGCCTCGTTCCTCAAATCATAGAGCGCGCAGTTTGACAACTGCGTAAACCCTTTTGACACTAAGAGGCTCTCAAGCAGTCTCTCCATCACCACCAACCACGATCCTACCCCAAGAGGCTCCAAACATAATCCTAAGGATCGGGGTGGTTTATCTGCCGAAACTGGCTCAACTGCTCAATGGTGTCCCATAACTCCTCAGCTGTCAACTATCCACCCTGCCTCGGTGCCTCGGCACTAAACATTGGCACAATGGGGCTACTCACTCCATCAATACCACAGAAATCCTCGCCCTTGAGGATACTGCAATCGGGTGGTCTCAGAAGGAAGCACTGTCGAGCTGCCCGCTGCTCCGACAACTGTGTCACAAAACCAGACGCTCGCTCACTCTGCCGCTGAAAAGCCTCAGACAATCCTGTCACCTGGGTCCGGAGCTCTCTGACTCCAATCTGGTATCCGGCCCGAAACAACTAGCTCAGACCCAACTGCTGCACCATAGTGCACCCGGGTCAGGGCCCAAAGTCGGGGAGACACCGCTCGCCACGACAAACAGCAAATCAGCACATCCCAAACACTCGACCCAATCTAGCGAAAGTCAAAGACATCCCCCTATTTCTGTAACCTTATGTTGTCTGCAGCCAACATAATGTTCAACAGAAATAGACTATGTCGATCCCTCTTCACTCACAGGAAGAGTCAAAATAAAATCACCGACTTTCGCAAAATGTCACGCCACTCACGCCCTATCATCCTAGGGTCTGTCCAAAAGCCTAGGGTTTCCTAAGTCCCAACTGACCTATCCCTAAGCTCTGATACCAACTTAATCTGTCACGCCCCGGGTGTAAACCAGAACCCGGGCCCGTCCACAGATCCGCCGTGCATGCGGTATTTCCCACATACACGAAGCGTCGGTAACCTGCTCAGATAAGAAATAATAATAAAAGAGCATAATAATCAGAGCTAAACTAAAACTACTGTATCTCAGACAGATGCTGGAAGTAAAAGGTACAACAGTAAAATAAAATACAGATGTCTCTCCCAGCTCACTACTATAATACAAACAGCTGGCAGAAGCCAGTCCCCAAAAAGAAATACAAGAAAACTGTCTGAGAAGTCCTGGTACCCAAAAATCTCCAGCTACGACCCTCGGTGGCTCTCTATCTAGTCCGCAATCCGCTTACCTCGATCAGTTGCTGACGGCCCAGCAACTCCCACTGAGGACTCTGCAAAACAAGGGGAAAGAAAGAAACAAGAAAAACAATGGGGGTAAGTACTACTATAAACAGTAGCCTCCCCTAGTGGGTAAAGCCTCAGCTCAGATATGCCCACCAGGTGATCAGAGGCAAAAAGGGAAAGGAAAAGAAAGGAGATGCAGATAAATAAAGCAACTGATAAAGTGCTATCCCTAATATGCCTCTACATGACCAACCAATAAGGATGGAGAAAGTGATGCATCAGAATCAAGAAGCCTGTCATAATGACCCAATCTGACAGCCAGTGAACACTGGCACTGCCTGCTCTGCTGTCGAACTCAAGAAACCAGCATGGTGCCCGGCGCTCACACCGTGGAACTCAAGAAACCAGCATGGTGCCCGGCGCTCACACCGTGGAAAGCCTACTCCGGAGTGGCACTCGAGGGGAGCGACCCACACGAGTAAAGTATCACTGTATCAAGTATCACTGTATCAAGTATCACTGTATCCACTGTCTCATAATAGCAGGACTGGATCGAGACTCAAAGAAGTGGGAACAACCCTCCACTAAAGAAAGCCCGATCCCCAAAACACCCAATCTGATGCAATAGTAACAATCCGGTCAACCACCCAAGATCCGTGGTCGCCGCAACACCCTGACAACCTCAACCTGTCCCAAATCCCCAATACCTGCCTACACTGTCCAACATACGCTCGAACCTGAGCGACTAAGCCGCTAGTGCCAACAATGAAAGAAGAAAAGAGAAAAAGCATGGTTTCTCCTAAGTCAAGTCCCAAAATAGTGTAGCAGTAAAAGATGACAATAATTATGTGACCAATTTAATCATGCAGTGTTCCAATATTTTGTCCAATTTCCAAGTATAAACAGTTTGAAGTGACATAAGCTAGGGTGACCGTCTCACATGAACAAACATCAGTTTTGCAGTCCTCTATTTCTATTTGTCTCCAAGTATACAGTCCAGAATCAATAAGCGATTAAATCGAGTGATTAATCTAACAATAATTTATTAGAGGATCTGATAACCAATAATCAATTTCCTAGAGCATGCAAGTCTACCAATCAACACATTTAGCATTGTCAAATCAAGGGTACTCTGATATTCCTAGTGGGCATACAAAGAGAGGAGTACAACAACCACCCACCTGAAGTGCAACTGTCCAAGTCCGTACAGCTAGAAAATACCAAAACTCCAAATCCTTGCTTCCACAATTTCAGCACACCCAAAATATTCCTGGTACAGTACAAAGCTCACTAATTACACTTAGGCTCCCAATTATAGCACTAATAATCACATACAACCTCGAATTCAGAACTGCTAAATTATCACCTGCAGAAATTGCCCAGAAAATTCCAATAAAAATATCACGGCGATCCTCGCGTCGATAGCTTCGAAACGGTACCTTGCACGCCCAAATCCGAGTTCTGTACATCAAGATAAAAATTCGGCAAGGGGGCACACTCACACAAAATCTGTATTAAGGACTGATTACTGTTCACAGAGAAAACAGTAATTTTCACCTCGAAATAAAATTCACAAAAATCCAATAAAAATACGAGCGCGTTCCTTGCGATCCGTAGATGAAAAAGTTGTATAAGCTCGTTTCCGTCAGACGCTCGTGCGCGAAGATATGGCCAAAATACTCCGATGCTGTCCTCACATTCCTCACAGAAAAAGGGGTCACTTGTTGCCTCGGGATCCGTGCCAAAACCTCGAAACAGAAAGCGCGATCAAAACAAAGATGAAGCCCTACCTGTTAGGAGTCTATCGGCGCAAGAATCACAGAAAAGGAGCTCGGGGTAGCCCAGGGGAGCTAAAACACTGCTGCTGCGCCGAAGAAGAACACAGAAAACGCAACGTCGCGCCGCGCCGTAAAATGGAGAACTCGGGATTCGTGCCTCCAAAATCTGAAACTTGGTAGGATTGATCCTCACTTCATGGGAAGAAATCATCCTCTCACCTCCCCTTCGAGCTGAGGCCTCGAAGGGGTCGAAATTCCCATTTGAAGAGCCCTCGGATAGCAAAATAGAGGAAATCCAGAAAAATCCATTCGCTGCGCCCGGTGCACGTGAGCCCACCAATGGTGGCGCGCCACGTGGCCCCAACGACCGTGCACCGCCCGTGCACCGCGCACGCTGCTCCCGCCCGCACGTCGCGTACGGCACCTGCTCCACCCGTTGCGTGGACCGCGCGCACAACACCGACCAATCACAAGCCGCCACGTGTCCCACCGTCGGTCCACCGTGCACCCGAAGAACTCCGTGGACCGCGCGCTGTGAGCCGACCAACCACCATCCGCCACGTGGCAGCGCCCTGGTGCACGGCCGCCGCCGTGGACCGCGCGCCTGCCCGCGCGCCCGCGCGCTGCCCGCGCTGCCCGCGCCGCGCGCCGCCGCTGCTCCGCCTGCCCGAGGCCGCGCCGCCGCCGCCGGTGCTGCCCGCCGCCGCCGCCGGCGCCGGCGATCGCCGGAAAGCACTGTTCCGGCCGTGAACAGTAAAAATACTGTAGCAAGCTCCGAAAAATCCAAGTAAATAGCCCATCTTGACCGTTTTCGCGCGCTGAATCCAAATACGACGTCCGTTTTGCCAAATTCCAATCCTAAAATTTGCCGGAGGCTCCCGGAAAGGTATTTTCATTCCGAATTTCGCGCCGAGTCCAAATTTGATATCCGATTTGCGCGAAAACTCTTCTAAACATCCAACGGGGTCTTCCGGTTATCCACGTGATCTATTTAAGCCCCGAATCCATCACTTGAATCCAAATTGGCGCGCGAACACCGCCGACATGCTCGGTAGGCCTCCCGAAGCTGCCGGTCACACTGTAGAAGCCCTGCAAGGATCCGGGTCACCACCTTTATTAGAAGAAGACTTGGAAGAATTTTGATTAGTTTTCATCTAATAAGTTTGTCTACAATTCTCTACACTCTCTCTCTAGATTTCTAACGGTTTCAATGGAGGTAACCTTTGCCCTAAACCGTTCCGGAAGAGTCCGAAGAATCTTTCTTACAATTTTTGGGATCTTTTCTCAAAATTAGAGTGTATTAATTACATCTTGAAGTCTAGTGAATAATTTTTAAACAATTCATTCTTTTGAATATCAAATTGACTTGTAGCATCTGGAGCTTTTGAATTTTTACAAGATTAGTACCCTCATGTTAATTTTGAGAATATCCCAAAATTTCCTTCGCGGTTTCACACGAGGAAATTCTTGTAAACTCATCGAGGAAAGAGAATTAAATAAAGCGTTCATACCTTTCCCATTGTAAGAAGATCTTTCGATTTCCTCTTTGGACCATCTAGAGCGAGGTTTTGGGGAGTAGAATTTCCTACTTCCTGAACCTGCAAATTTTTCACGGTTTGCCATACCCGCTCATCAATAGAGATGAGAAAAGCTTCATACTTTCCAAATGCATAATTGGTCTCAAAAAGAGGAGGTCTTTCCACTTTCATGATAGATAAACCTAAAACCCGCTCTGATACCAATTGTAGAGTTATTTAGGATCCACAAGGATCTAAATAGGTACTATCAAACACCTAGAGGGGGGTGAATAGGTGTAATATTATAAAAACCAATCTCAGTGCAAAATAAAAACCAATGCGGAAAATAAAAATCAACACACCGAGATTTACGTGGAAACTCCAATCCAGGAGAAAAACCACGGGACCAACACGCAATAACAATCCACTAAGAATTGAAGAATAACAAGGTGATTACCGACTCCACGGACTCGACCCCTCCTTCAAGTTCTTCGGACCTTGCGCTCCACCGATTGCACGTCCACTGCACACGTTCGAATCCACGAACGCCACTCGAATCCACGAGCACACGTTTCGAATCCACGAAACGCCTTCAACACACCGAATCCACGGTGCCACGTCGAATCCACGACGCAAACTCAGCCGATAAGAAATATAGGCTTCGATGGTGATCCTTTGCTTAGATTATCATTGAAGAACCGTAGAAGAAATCTCTAAGCAAAGATTAGATCAATTCGACAAAAGATAGATCTTGGAAGAACCGTCGAATTGACCTAAAAGAGGCTAAAGAGAAGAACGATAAAAACCAGCCTCTAGGGTTGCTCTCGAGTGTTTTGAATTAATCGGTATTGGTCAATTTCGTCGAGAAACCCTAAGTGTCTATTTATAGCCCTTGGAAACATATTAGAGTCGGTTTAGGAAACTTTTCCCGAGGTAACATTGTGTACCGGTACCACTTATCATGTTCCGGTACTCAATGGTGCAAAACACAGATTTTTCTATTGTGTTCCGGTACGCGAGTCTGTGTTCCGGTACGCAATACAAATTTCAGAAAATTCTGTGTCGGGTTTGAGGAACTTCAAGTGTGGTTCCGGTACTCAATGTAAAAACTGATTTTTCCAAGATAAACTTTATCCAAAACAGACCAAGTACCGGAATCCAAACTTAAAACAAGTTGTAAGTTAAAACCAAGTTCCTAAAACCAAGTCTAAACCGGTTTTCATTAATTTCCTGTTTCCAATGATTATAAATGAACTTAAATCACCATGATCTATATTTAATCATACCTGAGAGTTGACTTGGGCTCATGTTGAATCTTCAATGAGTCTTCGAAGGCTGATTTGACAATTTGATCCCTTTAAGACTCCGACTCAACTCACTGACTTGACTCACGAAATATGCCAACACCAAAATGCCGTAACACAGCTGGGACCGCCGTCACTCCATACGGCTCCCACAACGACACCCCACTCATAGACGAGCAGAGCCGACTGACGCGGCAAGGTCCGAGAATCCCGATAGACCGGTGCCTAGAACCCCAATCAAACAAGAACAGACTCTGGGCTCATGTCACGCCCCGGAGGTCTCAGGATAAGCGGAAAACGTGTATATATATTTTTTTTTTTTGAAATCAGATAATCAACAACCTCGCCTGCCGGTGCGTGCCAGACCCGCCACATATACAAATTCACCCTGTACACGGACAGAGTCTCCTTTGTATATGCACGGCGTCTCAACTACTTTTACATGAATCACATTACACGGCATTGATCACACAGTCACAGAGAATAAGTACAACAAGTATTAACATTGAAAGAACCTAGGAGTTCGCAAACAGTGTCCACTCGACACCCAAGTTTTTAAAACATCTAACATTCACATGCAGGCGGCTACATTGTTTTGAAAGGATAAATCCCCAGGGTTTTCAAAGTGGTGCCCACACGACACCCTATTTTTGAAAAGCATTTTCGAAATTCTTTTTCATCGTAAAACGGCCGCACAGTTAACATGAAACATAATCATAACTAAACATTTAAAAATACATGTCCACATATCCAGCATGATCCACATATCCACACAAAATAACCAAAAGGGAAAAGAGAGAGATAACCGAATAAGAGTTTGATCAAAAGGCCTCATACGGCCAAACCTAAAGTCCGCGATGCCTCACCACCGTCCCACCGTACTTACTTAGATGGACCTGTCACGGAGTGGGTAAAGTCAGTGACAAATAAAGTAGATGTTTAACAATAATAATCAAGAGTTTGGAAAGAGTTACGCCGCACCGGAACCTTCGCTATCCTTCGCCCTGAAACTTACTTTAATTACTTTGTTTACTTTAGTTACCACCGTCACGTCAGGGTAGATCGATGATCTCCCCACGTGACACGTCCCGTCAGGGTAGATCGATGATCTCCCCACGTGACAATTGAAGCTCTAACCCTCTCACGATGCGTGGGCGACACGTTTGGCCATCGTGATAAGGTCCCCAAACAACACACGTGGGGCACACGGGTCATATAGACCACTTCTCCGGAAAAGTACACCATTGCGGGGGCCTATTCCGCCGGTGTACGTGCAGCATTCAAAATGGGATGCCGAGGTCGGCGTAAATTAATTATTTGCGACCCTTGGTCGCCTTAAACATTAACAAAAGAACAGTACATAATAAGCGAAGGGTTAAAACATTAGCATCTGTCATCTACTTTATTAACCGGTT
The DNA here is from genome assembly GCA_029168755.2 of Tillandsia fasciculata. NCBI lineage: Eukaryota > Viridiplantae > Streptophyta > Magnoliopsida > Poales > Bromeliaceae > Tillandsia > Tillandsia fasciculata. The sequence continues at coordinate 183,007 of JAQOTM010000360.1, read as the reverse complement.
AGCAATAAACATTTTAGTGATATGTTGCACTCAATGCACTTACAGCACTTGATGCAAAGGAACCCACCTGGTTGAAGATAACCGACTGCGCCCGCGTCCGTCCTAAGCAAAACGGAACTCCTCGCGGCCTACTAGAATATCCAAAAGCACCAATTAACACATTACCCTAGTCAGGTAAAATCAGTGGTCCCAACCACTGATACAATAAACCCACAAAGCCAAAATCATCATACCTAGAGGACCGCGACGTCAATCGAAAACCAACAAATCAAAACCATCGAGTAAAACCGATAACATTGAAGACTAACAACAACCGGACCGCGACTACTTCGTCGCGGACTCCGTCGGAACCCAAAACCGCTAACGGAAACCAACAAAACCCATTCCTCAACCGATAGCCCACTCGGGGCGTCAAAGGTTAAACCAGGAGGGCCCCGACGGCAAAAACGATGAGAAAAGAGTCCCGACGGCGCGCCCCCGACAATTTCGTCGAGGCGCGGAGCGTCGGCGAAAACGACACCCATCATAATAAAATAGTGACCAAGAAGGTCCCAGGTGGCCATGACAAGAAAGCCACGGAAATAACGATCCCAACGGCGAAAACGGCGCTCAAAACGGTGGAAAAACGGGCAAAAACGGAGCAAAAGAACTCCGGGCTGTCGGGTGGTGCACAGGCCAGGGCGTGGACCGGGTTTACAGCTCGGGCGGCCACGCGGCATGCGCCGGGTGCACGCAGGGAGCGTGCACCGCGCGTCTTGGGCCGGGCCGGTGCACGACACAAGCGTGCACCGGGTCTGCGCTTCCCGGGTGCGGAGGCGTGCGCCGGGTGCACGCCTAGAGCGTGCACCGCGCAGGCCGGTGCACGGTTGCGTGCACCGGGTCCGCGGTTTTCCGCACCGCGGGCGTGCACCGGGTGCACGCCACGGGCCGTGGACCATCCTGTACGGAAAGGCACAGTAAACCCTAGTTTTCGCCGTTTTCGCTCCCGTTTCGCGATTTCTTCTCCGTTTTCGCTCCCGTGCGATCCCGGCGACGACCCCGCGAACATGGTAACGACGGCGGCGGCCTCCCGTCTAACAACGGCGGCGGCGGCCTCCCGTTAACCCACTATGTCCCGACGAAGTCGCCCCAAAAATTCCCGAAAAATTCCCGGTAATTCTAACGGCTAAACCGACGACCGACGAACAACCAAAACGTCGATCGGAGGTCCGTCAAAAAGAAACCGATTAAAAACCATCGGTTAAATTCGATAAAAAAAAACACCGATCACCCCCAATCAAGAACAAGAAAGACACGGATCAAAACCCGACGAAAATCCGCGATGTACGACCTTACAAGAACACGAAAAACCCCCGATTAAATTCTACGAAAGGATCTACAACACTAACCTCACTTAATCGGAAAATAAAGAACCGATCTTGGTCCTCGCGTCGTCGGAGATCCGGATCCGCTCCCCGTAGACGATGGCGTCTCGTTCTCCGATCTCCGGCACGTAAAACGGGCGATCGGGTTCCTCCGCTTCTTCCTTCTTTTCTTCCGATTAGGGTTTCGCCCTTCTTCTTTTCTTTCTTTTCTCTCCGCTCTTACGGCTAGGGTTTAGAATTCTCTTTCCTTACGGCTAGGGTTTAGAATTCTCTTTTCTTAACGAGGGGAAAATACTTATATTATCTAATTATCTTAATATTTAATTTCCCCAATTTCTGTTATTTTCCAAATCGTACGTAGAGAAAAATCTAATTTCCCCATCACCGGATAATTAATTAATTAGCTTAATTAATTAATTATCCACACGAGATAACCCCCATTATCCACAAACGGGTGCAAGATATTTTGCACGGGTTTCGATGCACGACTAATCACCGCATCACTAAAAATCCCGTTCCGGGGGTTCCCGACATCGGATTTCCGATCCGATCGCATCGTCGGTCTTCATTTTTCGCGCTCTTCCGCAGAAAAATACAAGTGCCACACACACCGACCGACTAACCAAAAGTAATATTCCCGGGATACTAAAAGAACACTAAAATAGAAGGAGGGTTAAATATTACAAAATACCGTGTCATTACACCACTCACACTTTATAAAAAGTTTCGTCCCCGATACTTAAATACAACCCTCGCTAAACAGCTCGGGAAAACACTCCCGCATTTTCGATTCCAGCTCCCACGTCGCCTCGCGTTCCTCGTGGTTGCTCCATTGGACCTTCACGTAGGGGATGGTCCGGTTACGCAGTTTCTTGTCTTCTCGCGCCAGGATCCGCACCGGTGTCTCTTCGACAGTTAGATCCTCCTGAAGCTTGATCGTGGATATGTCCAGGGCGTGAGAGGGATCGGGTAGGTACTTTCGGAGCATCGATACGTGGAACACATTGTGTACTCGGTCCAGGCTTGGCGGCAAGGCCAAGCGATAAGCCACCGGACCCACGCGCTCTAGGATCTCAAACGGTCCCACGTACCTCGGGCTTAATTTCCCTCTCAGGCCGAAACGTCGGGTCCCTTTCGAAGGCGACACACGCAGCAACACGTGCTCGCCCACTGCGAATTCCAACTCCCGTCGCCTGCGGTCTGCGTAACTTTTCTGTCTGCTCTGGGCGGTTAGCAGTCGCTGCCTGATGAGGCGCACCTTTGCCTCGGTTTCTTCGACCAAATCCGGTCCTAACCATTTACGCTCTCCCAAGTCATCCCAGCACAAAGGCGACCGACAGCGGCGCCCGTACAAAGCTTCGTATGGCGCCATCTTTATGCTGGCTTGGTAACTGTTATTATAGGCGAATTCCACAAGTGGCAGATATTGAGACCATCCGTCGCCTAGGTCTAGCACGCATGCCCGCAGCATGTCTTCAAGGATCTGAATCACCCGTTCTGATTGTCCGTCTGTTTGCGGGTGAAAGGCCGTGCTGAAATGCAGCTTGGTCCCCATTGCTCGCTGCAGACTGTGCCAAAAACTCGACACGAACCGCGTGTCTCTGTCCGACGTGATGGACACCGGTACACCATGCAATCTTACTACCTCATCTATATAGGTTCGTGCCAGTCGCTCCCGGGTCCACGTCGTATGAATCGGCAGGAAGTGGGCGGATTTCGTCAAACGGTCCACTATGACCCATATCGCGTCGTGCCCTTGGGATGATCTCGGAAAACCAGTCACAAAATCCATCGTGATCATCTCCCACTTCCACTCCGGCACGGGCAACGGCTGCAACTTCCCAGCTGGGCGCTGGTGTTCGGCCTTCACCTGTTGGCATATAAGGCAGTGTGCCACGAATCGAGTCACATCTTCCTTCATCTTAGGCCACCAGAAGGTTTGTTTGACATCCTTGTACATCTTTGTTCCCCCGGGGTGCACCGCGTAGGGGGCGGTATGCGCCTCCCTCAGGATCTCTTCCTTGAGTTCTGGTATATCCGGCACACAGATTCGTCCCCGAAAACATATCGTGCCGTTAGCATTTATCGCGAAATCGCCTCCTTGGTCTGTGGGTAGCCTATCACGCACAAGTTGTAGCTGGTTATCCGTCGATTGCCCTTCGCGGATTTTGTCCAACAGGGTTGGTCGGACCACCAGGGTCATAAGTCGTGCGACCGTTCCTGCTGGTACCACCTCCAGTCTTAATTGTGCAAATTCCGCAATCAAACGGTCCTGTTGGGTGAGGACGTTCGTCACTGATTCCACCGTCTGCCCTTTGCGGCTCAAGGCATCCGCCACCACGTTCGCCTTCCCAGGGTGGTAATGGATGGTTAAATCGTAATCCTTTAGCAATTCGAGCCACCGCCTTTGCCGCAAATTCAGTTCCTTCTGGGTGAATAGGTACTTTAAGCTCTGATGGTCTGAGTACACGTTGCAGTGTGTCCCATACAGGTAGTGCCTCCATAACTTGAGGACGAAAACGACCGCTGCAAGCTCCAGATCGTGCACGGGGTAGTTCCTCTCGTACTCCTTGAGTTGCCTCGACGCATAGGCTATAACCCTGCCCCGTTGCATGAGCACGCCGCCGAGACCGTTTCGCGACGCATCGCAGTACACCTCGTAGTCCTCGCCAGGTTCCGGCAGAGCGAGCACCGGGGCTCGCGTCAACTTGTCCTTGAGTTCTTCGAAACTCTTCTGGCATTGCTCCGTCCATATGTACTTTTCTCCTTTACGGGTCAGGCGAGTGAGGGGCAAAGCTATCTTGGAGAAGCCTTCCACGAAGCGTCTATAATACCCTGCTAGCCCCAGGAAGCTTCTAATCTCAGTTACCGTCGTCGGTCTGGGCCAGTCGGTTACCGAGTCAATCTTCTTTGGGTCGACCGCCACCCCAGCAGCCGACACGACATGCCCCAGAAAGTCCACCTCACGAAGCCAAAACTCACACTTTTTGAGTTTGGCGTAGAGTTTCTGTTCTCGTAAGGTTTGGAGGACTACGCGTAGGTGCTTTTCGTGCTCCTCATCCGTACGGGAATAGATGAGGATGTCGTCAATGAAGACTACCACGAAAACATCCAAGAAGGGTTTAAACACCCTATTCATCATGTCCATGAATACCGCTGGGGCATTGGTGAGCCCGAACGGCATCACGGTGAACTCGAAGTGACCATAGCGAGTCCGGAATGCTGTCTTCGGAATGTCCTCGCCCCTAACTCGGAGCTGATGGTAACCGGACTGCAGATCGATTTTTGAGAACACCGTTGCTCCTTGTAACTGATCAAACAGGTCGTCAATCCGTGGTAATGGATACTTGTTCTTGATGGTGACCTTGTTTAATTCCCGGTAGTCGATGCACAGGCGAAGGCTTCCGTCCTTCTTCCTTACGAATAAAACGGGCGCGCCCCATGGCGACACGCTCGGTCTGATGAAGCCTTTTTCCAGTAGATCCTCCAGCTGTGCCTTGAGTTCTTTCAGCTCAGCGAAGGCCATCCGGTATGGTGCCTTCGTAATAGGTTTAGTGCCTGGGAGTAGCTCGATAGGAAAGTCAACCTCCCGTTCGGGTGGCATCCCAGGGAGTTCGGCCGGGAATACATCGGGATACTCCCTCACGATCGGGATGTCGGATGGAGAGGGGGTGGGTCGAGTCATTAGATCCACCGAGGCCAGGTAGGCCACGCACCCGCCTGCTATCAGTTTCCTTGCTCGTGATGCAGAAATAACGTTCAAGAAGGAAACACTCTTGCACGCCAAGTAAATATGTTTCGGAAATCCGGGCTTCTGCAGGCACACCTGACGTTTATCGCAATCGATCACCGCCTGGTACTCAGTGAGCCAATCCATGCCCAGCACTACGTCGTATTCTTTTAGCGGGATGACTACTAGGTCCCAGGGGCAAGACAGCCTTCCCAACCTAATAGAGCAGGAAGGTACGAGGCTATTTGCTTCAATTGATCCCCCAGGAGTTTGGACGTTCATCGAATAGTTTAAGGGTTTATCTTCTATCAGGTGCGTGTGCGCAAAGGCGCGAGAGATGAATGAGCGAGACGCTCCGGTGTCAAACAGAGTTCGAGCTTGGAATTCAGAAATCAGTGTCGTACCTGCTACCACGTCCTCCGGTGGTTCGGCTCCTTGCTGGTTCATTGAGTAGACCCTGCCCCGGGCTGTGGTCGCGCCTCCCCTTCCTGTCGGGGTGCCGTGGGGCGCGTGGGCGCTCCTGTGGGTGCCCTACCCCGCCCCTGCGGCTGAGGCGTCGTGGCGGAAGCTGCCAAGGATGTCGCCCCTATGTTGGAGGGGCAGTTGAATCGCAGATGGCCAGGTTTGCCACAGCGGAAACAATGGTCTTATCTCTTGGGGCATTCAGTGACCCGGTGCGCTCCTGCGCATATGATGCAGGGCTTGTCCGCTGGCCGTTGTCCTCCCGTCGGCGTACTCTTGGCCCCATGTCGCGTCTTGGGGTGTTTTGGGGGTCTGTTCCCGCCAGGTAAGCCCCCTCCGGGGTAGGACTGTGACCGCTTCTTGTCTCGATTGTTGTCCGATCCCTCCCGCCGGGCGCGTGTGACGGCGAAGCCACGCTCCACGATAGTGGCCCTGTCGACCACCGCCCGGAAGGTGTGTAAGTCCGCCGCTTGAACCACTTCGAAGATGTTGCTTCGCAACCCATCCACAAAGAGACGGGCCTTGTGGGCGTCATCCCGTATGGCGAACGGGACACAGTTGGTCAGTCTGACGAACTCTCGCTGGTACTCCATCACCGATCGATTCCCTTGCCTGATGTGTTTGAGGTCGTCTTCCATCTGTTGCTTAACACTATTAGGGAAGAACGCTCCAAATAGTTCCTCTCTAAAAACCGTCCAGGATGGGAGAGGGGCATTCGTAGCTGGGTCCGGGCGCACCGTCTTCCACCAGATGCGCGCATTCCCCTCAAGGAAGTGAACGGCCAAAGGTACCCGTTCATGCTCTTCCATCATCAAATCCTCGAATAGCTTTTCCATGGTGTCCACCCACTTTTCTACGACCCAAGGGTCGGTAGTTTCTCCCTCGAAAACGGGCGGGTCATGCTTTTTGAACTTTGCCAAGCTTGTCCTAGCTCGTTCCCGGTCGCTTCGCTGTCCCGCGGTCCCTTCGGTAACTGCGGTACTTCCGGGGGTGTGCACCGCTGCTGCCTCCCTCGCCGAGCCCTCTATAGTGGCTCCTATCGCAGGCCCTGTAGCTGCCATCGTGGGGGAGTCTGCTGAGGCCATGGGCTGCCCTGTCGACACGCCCGTCACAGTGGTCTGTCGGGGCGCGGTTGCCGTTGCACCGCCCGCGCCGGGGGGGTCCACAGTGGGGGCCGTCGGTTCTTGCGGTGGGGCCGGGGCGCCCTCTGTCGTTGCGGTAGACTGCCGCTGAGTTAGCTGACGAACTTGCTCCGTCAACATTGCCAATTGTCCAGCCATTTCCCGCAATTGTTGTCGGAGGAGTTGGCTTTCCGCGGCGGCTGGGGCCGTGCCTTCTGCCCCCGGGTTGTCGGCCGATGATCTGGTCCTGGCCATCTTCTGCTGTACACAAAGAAACCACATTAACCCTAGGGTTCCTGACCTGACACTCGACCTACAAAAACACTACGGTTACGACCCCTTTATCCCCGCACACTCACGTTCTAAGACACCTACGACCTGGTTATCTCATATCCAATTTTGGTGGTAGGATCATGCACTGCGGTTACTGGACACCGACTGTTGTGGTCAAAGCCGTTTTTCTCTCTGATACCATAAAATCTGTCACGCCCCGGAGGTCTCAGGATAAGCGAAAAACGTGTATATTTTTTTTTTTTGAAATCAGATAATCAACAACCTCGCCTGCCGGTGCGTGTCAGACCCGCCACATATACAAATTCACCCTGTACACGGACAGAGTCTCCTTTGTATATGCATGGCGTCTCAACTACTTTTACATGAATCACATTACACGGCATTGATCACACAGTCACAGAGAATAAGTACAACAAGTATTAACATTGAAAGAACCTAGGAGTTCGCAAACAGTGTCCACTCGACACCCAAGTTTTTAAAACATCTAACATTCACATGCAGGCGGCTACATTGTTTTGAAAGGATAAATCCCCAGGGTTTTCAAAGTGGTGCCCACACGACACCCTATTTTTGAAAGCGTTTTCGAAATTCTTTTTCATCGTAAAACGGCCGCACAGTTAACATGAAACATAATCATAACTAAACATTTAAAAATATATGTCCACATATCCAGCATGATCCACATATCCACACAAAATAACCAAAAAGGGAAAAAAGAGAGATAACCAAATAAGAGTTTGATCAAAAGGCCTCATACGGCCAAACCTAAAGTCCGCGATGCCTCACCACCGTCCCACCGTGCTTACTTAGATGGACCTGTCACGGAGTGGGTAAAGTCAGTGACAAATAAAGTAGATGCTTAACGATAATAATCAAGAGTTTGGAAAGAGTTACGCCGCACCGGAACCTTCGCTATCCTTCGCCCTGAAACTTACTTTAATTACTTTGTTTACTTTAGTTACCACCGTCACGTCAGGGTAGATCGATGATGTGATGACCTGGATCTCTGCAGAGTTGTGGTAGGGTCATCGGTGACTTCGGGGGAGCCTGTTCTGTGTTTCGGGAGGTGTTGGTGCATGATTGGACACAAGTGTTGGACCTCGAGCCTTATTGGATCACGTGGGTGATCGGCTGACCCCGTCGGATGTTTAGAGGTGGTTTCGCGCGAAACGGTTGTCAAATTTGGATTCAGCGCGGAAAAACGCTTGGAAATGGCTTTTTGTTTGCTCAATTCTGAGTCCGGATGTCCAAAGGCGGACTCCCGGAAGTTTTGGGCAGTTGTGGTGCTTGCGGGAGCCTCCGGCAAATTTTAGAGACGGATTTTGGCGAAACGGACATCGTTTTTGGAATCAGCGCGCGAAAACGGTCAAGATGGACTATTTACTTGTCGTTTTTGAGCTTGCGGGTACTGTTCACGCCGGAACAGTGTTTCCGGCGATCGCCGGCGGCGGCCGGCGGCGGCGGGCAGCGCCGGCGGTGGCGGCGCGGCCTCGGGCAGGCGGCATGCGGCGCGGGCAGGCCGCGGGCAGGAGCGCAGGTGCGCGGGCAGGGGCGCGGTCCACCGCGGAGGTCGTGCACCAGGGCGGTGCCACGTGGCGGCTTGTGGTTGGTTGGTTTTGAAGGCGCGGTCCACGGAATTTGGGCCAGGGTGCACGGTAGACCGGGTGGACACGTGGCATGAGATGGTTGGTGCGGTGCTGTGCTCCCGGTCCACGCGACTGGTGGGGCAGTTGACCGGGGCAGGTGGCCGTACGACGGGGCAGGTGGCCGTACGGCCTGGGTCAGCCGCGACGTGCGCGGTCCACGGCGCGACGTGCGTGGTGCACGATTTGCCGGGACACGTGGCGCGTCGCCATTCGCTGGTGCAGGTGCTCCGGGTGCAGCGGGGCTCGGCAGTGTGGTGGGCTGGGCCGTGTGGTGGACCGGGCCGCACTGTGCGCGCCCGGAAATCATGGGCCGGGCCGCACTGTGTGCGCCCGAAACTTTTCGGGCGCCCGGAAAAAGGGACATGGCTGGTATTTCTTCAAATGTTTTTCAGCCTATATAAAGTCCCCAACCCGAGCCCCTCTCTTTTCTCTTTATCTCTCAATCCTTTCACCTTCAGCCCGAGCTCCCTTAAGCAAAGATTTTCATCTCTAAGTGCTTGATCTCCCTGCCAAGTTTCAAGATTTTAGGAGGCACGAATCCCGAGGTTCCCCATTTTACGGTGCGGCGCGACGTTGCTTTCCAGTGTTCTTCTTCGGCGCAGCGATAGTATTTTTGCTCCCCTGGGCTACCCCGACATCATTTTCCTGTGATTCTTGCACCAACAGACTCCTACGAGGTAGGGCTTCATCTTTCGTTTTGATCGCGCTTTCCCTTTTCGAGGTTTTGGCACGGATCCCGAGGCAAACAGTGACCCCATTTTCTGTGTGGATTTACTTGACAGCAGCGGAGTATTTCGGCCATATCTTTGCGCACGAGCGTCTGACGGAAACGAGCTTGTACAACTTTTTCATCTACGGATCGCAAGGAACGCGCTCGTATTTTTATTGGATTTTTGTGAATTTTATTTCGAGGTGAAAATTACTGTTTTCTCAGTGAACAGTAATCAGTCCTTAACACAGATTTTTGCATGAGTGTGCCCCCTTGCCGAATTTTTATCTTGATGTACAGAACTCCGATTTGGGCGTGCAAGGTACCGTTTCGAAGCTATCGACGCAAGGATCGCCGTGATATTTTTATTGGAATTTTCTGGGCACTTTCTGCAGGTGATAATTTAACAGTTTAGAATTTGAGGTTGTATGTGGTTATAAGTGCTATAATTGGGAGCCTAAGTGTAATTAGTGAGCTTTGTATTGTACCAGGAGCATTGCGGGTGTGCTAATATTGTGGGAGCAAGGATTTGAAGTTTTGGTATTTTCTAGCTGTACGGACTTGGACAGTTGCACTTCAGGTGGGTGGTTGTTGTTTACCTCTATTTTGACATGCTCACTAGGAATATTAGAGTGATCCCATTATCTGGACATGCATGCTTAAAGTAATATAAAATTGTGAGCCCTTCATATGGAAATTACTATTGTGGATATTTGATAGTGGTTGGGACTTACATGTTGGTATGGATGGAATGTTAGCGTTTAACCTTGCATGTGGATTGGATTATTTATTTTGGACTATATGATTATCCTGTTAGTGGTTGGTACTATTTGAGGATTTTATGACATGCATAGGTGGATAGTGATGCTTTATCATGGAACATGGATTATAGACATGTGTGGTTGGATAATGTTTTAGCATGATGGTTATATCTATGCGGAGTTATTAATTGTTACACATGTGGAACCACTATTGAACACCTTTTCCTTATTTCCTTGAGAACACTTGCATGCTTGTTTGGACACCTAGATAGGCCATCTTTTTCTGCTACACTATCATGCTGGAATTGACTTAGGAGAAACCATGTTTGATTTCTTTTCTCCTTCTTATTAGACCTTTGAGTCTGGTTGCTCGGGTTCGAGCAGGGGTTTGGGATAGTGTAGCGAGGACCTGAGGGTTAGTGACAGGTTGTGTTTGATTATGGGTTGCGGGATTATAGCGGCTACCGCGGACAGTAGGCGGTTGACCGGATGTCGGATGTGGGACATGATTGTGATTGTGGGTATTGCGGCGATCGCGGATTTTGGGCGATCGACCGGATGTTCATTTTTGCATCTGATTGGGAATCAGTTTTCTTTTAGTGGAGGGTTGTGTTCCACTGGGGCTTTATAGTTGTGAACCAGTCCTGCTTTTGATACTTATTTTACCGGCGCGGTTATTGCCCGGTATGCTTTCCTCGTGTGGGTCGCTCCCCTCGAGTTCCCCTCCGGAGGCCGGGGCCAGACAGTTATTGACAGGGTTGCTATCACATCGGCGCGGTTATTGCCCGATGGTGAGGGCGGCAGCAGGAGGTTTGCTATCACATCGGCGCGGCTTATTTGCCCGATGATGAGGGCGGTACAGATTGGGTTCATCTGGGATGGTTGGTTATGGTTGCATACGGTTATTCCAGTCTAGGACTGCATTTTGAGGCATAGTAGTGGTAGATTTCCTTTTTCAGCAGTTTCATTTCTTACCACTCTTCTTTCCCCTTTTGCCTCTGGTAGACCTAGTGGGTGTGTCAGAGTTTGAGGTTTTACCCACTAGGGGAGGCTACTGGTTTACTAGTAGTTCTCACCCCCATTCTTCTTTCTTCTTTTTCTTCTTCCTTGTTTTGCAGTGTCTTCTGCGGGTGCTGCTGGGTTTTCAGCGGCGGGTCGAGGAGAGATGACGACTGAGTAGATAGATCTCGAGGCAGGATGAGCGGGTTAGCTGGACTGTTGATGTACCTATGTTTCCTCAGACGGTTGTACTTTTACATTTGGGACTGGCTTTTGCCAGCAGGTTGTATTTATTTTGGTGAGCTGGGAGAGACTGATGTATCATTTTTACAGATGTATTGTATTTTATTTCCAGCTTCAGTCTGAGATGTATTAGATTTTAGTTCAGCTCTGTTTTTATTGCTCTTTTATTGTATTTCTTATATCTGAGCAGGTTACCAGCGCTTCGTGTACATGGAAAATACCGTGTGCACGGCGGATCTGTTGGCGGGCCCGGGTTCTGGTTTACACCCGGGGCGTGACAGATTAGGTGGTATCAGAGCTTAGGGATAGGTCAGTTGGGACTTAGGAAACCCTAGGCTTTCGGCGGACCCTAGGATGTTAGTGCGTGAGAGACGCGACATTTTGCGAAAGTCGGTGATTTACTTGTTTGACTCTTCCTGTGAGTGAAGAGGGATCGACATATCCTATTTTTGTGGGACAGTTATGTTGGCTGCAGACAACATAAAGTTACAAAAATAGGGGGATGTCTTTGACTTTCGCTAGATTGGGTCGAGTGTTTGGGGTGTGCTGATTTGCGGTTTTGTCGTGGTGAGCGGTGTCTCCCCGACGCGGGCCCTGACCCGGGTGCACCTTGGTGCGGCAGTTGGGTCTGAGCTGGTTGTTTCGGGCCGGATACCCAGATTGGAGTCTGAGAGCTCCGGACCCGAAGGGTAGGTGTGTCGGAGGCAGATCAGCGGAGCAGTGACACAGTTGTCGGATCAGCGCAGTGGCACAGTTGTCGGAGTAGCGAGTAGCCCCTCCGTGCCGACGTCTAGTGTTGGGGCACCGAGGAAGGGTGGATAGTTGACAGCGGGTAAGCTGTGGGATTGCGACGATCGAGTGAGCCAGTTTTGGATGAGTCATTCCGATTCGTGGGATTGAGTATGGAGCCCTTGGAGGCCTTTTATGGCAAGAGTTAACGCAGTTGCTGAACTGCACGCTCCATGTATAGAGGGACGGGGCGCGTAGGATATGAGTGTCTGAGAGTGGATTGCGCCAGGATACCTTTTAACTTGTTGGGTCCCTCCAGTACGGATTAAGGACGCCTCATTGGAGTAGGCGCCGGGTATGGAGCGTGGCATTGTAGTTCCTTTGGATTGGGATCTGCCGCCTGAGGCGAGTTCTGATTGAGGCGCTTGGCGCCGGGTGATGGAGGACAGATCAGTCGGATGAGGCATTCTCGGTTTCTTTTCCAGGATAGTGGATTTCTGAGACTGTCAGAGCGCATAGGTTACAGCGGTCGGTGTGGTGGTAGGTTTGAGTTGTTCCGGGCTTTTGGGTTCGTATCTTTTTGATACGGGAGTTTTCCCTCTTGGAGGGTAGTGCTTGTACTTCTCTGCTTGGGTTAGGGGTAGGACGGTTACCTAGTGTTTCGGGAGGTTCATATTCCCGATCTTTGGCACGTAGGGGTGTGTGGTTGGTCCTGCCCGGTGCAGTTGAGTCCTCGATAGTACCGGTAGACCTGATGGTCTTAACCTAGTGGCGGGACTTGGTTTGGCACTTAGGACGGGTTGGGCTGGCTCGGTTTTCTTCTTTTCGCGGCGGTTGATTATGCCGCGAGGACGGTTTTCGTGGGAAGCCAGGCCCGGAGGTTTTGGTGTACCTGGGTTGCTTGAGAGTTATCTTCGCCTCTATGGTTTTGATTTTGTGCGGGAGGCGGATGTTTCGCAGTGGTTGGGTAGCCTTTTTGGCTGGTGTGGTTGAGGGACTTACATTGGATATCGCGGGAAGAAGAGAGGTACTTGGATCGGGCTAGTGTGCCGATGGACTTGTGGCTGGATTATCTGAGGCTGAGGAGGAGCGGATGCGTGTACCGATGTGGACTACTTGGTAGCTCGAGCGGTTAGTCCAGCTGTACTTGGTTGAGGTAGTACGGATTCCTGGAGTGCCCACCTTTATTTTGTTCTTGTTAGAGACCCGAGGATTGTATCGTGTCCCTGGAGGAGGTATTTGACAGCTTGGGAGCTTGAGTGGCGGATGATCGGATAATTACCCCCTCTATCTGGTTGAGATTCCGTGTTGAGGAACGACTTTAGTTTCGAGGACGAAACTTTCTTTTAGTGGGGGAGGATGTGATGACCTGGATCTCTGCAGAGTTGTGGTAGGGTCATCGGTGACTTCGGGGGAGCCTGTTCTGTGTTTCGGGAGGTGTTGGTGCATGATTGGACACAAGTGTTGGACCTCGAGCCTTATTGGATCACGTGGGTGATCGGCTGACCCCGTCGGATGTTTAGAGGTGGTTTCGCGCGAAACGGTTGTCAAATTTGGATTCAGCGCGGAAAAACGCTTGGAAATGGCTTTTTGTTTGCTCAATTCTGAGTCCGGATGTCCAAAGGCGGACTCCCGGAAGTTTTGGGCAGTTGTGGTGCTTGCGGGAGCCTCCGGCAAATTTTAGAGACGGATTTTGGCGAAACGGACATCGTTTTTGGAATCAGCGCGCGAAAACGGTCAAGATGGACTATTTACTTGTCGTTTTTGAGCTTGCGGGTACTGTTCACGCCGGAACAGTGTTTCCGGCGATCGCCGGCGGCGGCCGGCGGCGGCGGGCAGCGCCGGCGGGTGGCGGCGCGGCCTCGGGCAGGCGGCATGCGGCGCGGGCAGGCCGCGGGCAGGAGCGCAGGTGCGCGGGCAGGGGCGCGGTCCACCGCGGAGGTCGTGCACCAGGGCGGTGCCACGTGGCGGCTTGTGGTTGGTTGGTTTTGAAGGCGCGGTCCACGGAATTTGGGCCAGGGTGCACGGTAGACCGGGTGGACACGTGGCATGAGATGGTTGGTGCGGTGCTGTGCTCCCGGTCCACGCGACTGGTGGGGCAGTTGACCGGGGCAGGTGGCCGTACGACGGGGCAGGTGGCCGTACGGCCTGGGTCAGCCGCGACGTGCGCGGTCCACGGCGCGACGTGCGTGGTGCACGGTTTGCCGGGACACGTGGCGCGTCGCCATTCGCTGGTGCAGGTGCTCCGGGTGCAGCGGGGCTCGGCAGTGTGGTGGGCTGGGCCGTGTGGTGGACCGGGCCGCACTGTGCGCGCCCGGAAATCATGGGCCGGGCCGCACTGTGTGCGCCCGAAACTTTTCGGGCGCCCGGAAAAAGGGACATGGCTGGTATTTCTTCAAATGTTTTTCAGCCTATATAAAGTCCCCAACCCGAGCCCCTCTCTTTTCTCTTTATCTCTCAATCCTTTCACTTCAGCCCGAGCTCCCTAAGCAAAGATTTTCATCTCTAAGTGGCTACTAGAATATCCACTGGAGGCTTTATAGTTGTAGAACCAGTCCTG
>JAQOTM010000360.1:0-168289 GCA_029168755.2 Tillandsia fasciculata | reverse complement strand
GACGAAGTTGCCGCTGTCCAAAAATCCCAACAGCAAAAAGGGGTGTCAAATCACCTCGGGAATCGTGCCAAGAAATCGGAATCCAAGAAACCATCAACACGGAAAACGAAGCTGTAAAGTACCGGATTTTCGGCACATAAATAAATATAAATAAAGGTGGTATGAATACTATTGTTATGAAAGTTAGGGGAGTAAAGAATATGTGGAAGCGAGTTGGGCCCAAATCGGATAAAATATGGAGATCTGGAATTTTATTTGGGGAAAGGGTGGCCCAATTTTTAGCGAAAAATTCACAAGTGTCGGAAAATTCCGAAAAATTACGGGAGCCCCGTAAATATGTCTTAAGGCCACAGAAAAATTTCGCGTTGATCGGAGGCCGGGTAGTAAGAACGGGCTCCGCCAACAGTGTCGAAAATTCTGAGAAATTACGGGAGCTTCCGTACTTATGTTTTAAGGTTACAGTAAAAAATTTTGTGTTGAATCGGATACCCGGATTACAGAACGGGGTTCGCCATGAATCTGGATACAGGGAGGCTTTTGGTTGTCCAGAAATGGCCCAAAGTGAAAATTTAAATTTTTTCTGTGTAAACTAAGCTGAAACGAAGTCGCGTGTTCAAATTTGTTGGACGGAAACGGACGAAAAATGAACAGAAACAGACAAAAAACGGATTTTCCAAGGCGTCGGCGCGCGGATCGAGGCACGCATAACGTGCTGGCGCAAGGCGCGCAGCAGGCCCGCGTGGGCGCGTGGCGCAGGAGGCGGGAAAATTCAATTTTGATTTGAATTGGGACCGGCCACGTGGCGATTCCCCATTGGAGGGCTCGGTGGACCGGGTCCAACGAACTCCTTCCTCCTTCTCTTCTTTTTATTTTTTCTTCCTCCGTGCACCCATCTCCTCCTCCTTCCCTTTTCTTCTCTAACCGCACACCGTGTAGTGATCCGACCCTTCGGGTATTTTTGAACTCACATGTAATCGCTTAGGCCTTAAGCGAAATAAAATTTATTTAATTTTCTTAAGTCGGCCGGGACTAGGTGTGTGTATTTTTCTGCAATAGAGCGCGAAAAACGATGACCGACGGTGCGATCGGATTCGAAATCCGATATCGGGATCCCCCGGAACGGGATCCTTAGCGTTGCGGTAATTAGTCACGCATCGGGGACCGTGCAAAATATCTTGCACCCGTTAGAGATAAGGTGGGTTATCTCGTAGGGGTAATTAATTAATTAATTAACTAATTATCCGGTGAGGGAAATTTAAGTCCTCCTACGTACGAATTTAAGGTGATTAAATAACCGGTGGTCAGATTTTAAGATTTAATATCCCGTCAGCCGATATTTATGTGAGAGATAGAAACGGGGAGATTCGGGTTTTCCTACGTACGTAAAATTAAGGAGGTTAAAGATAGGGTTATCGGTAGGGATTAATTAATTAATAAATTAATTAATCGAACCGAAAATATCCGAAGGGATTTTTGGCGTGATTTTGGATAAGTAAATGGGAGAACTATTTATTCTCCTGTTTACCGAGCGCCGAGCGAAACCCTATTCTTATTTTACCGCCTCCTCAAACCCTCCTCTTTCGTGCTACCGAAACCCCCAACCGGTGAGGAAAAGTAAGAGAAAAGAGAGAACGGATCCATAACCGGAGAAAGGAGAAGGAACCAATCGTCCCAAACGCCGACCCGAGGGCAAGAAACGTGACCGGACACTTTCCCGAAGATCTCCGGTTAGTTTTATATTTTTAATAATTTTTTTCGAATTTTCCTAGTCGCCCGTTTTAGGTTTCTTGAATTTCTCCCCCGTCCCCGTTACCGTCGTCGTCATCGTAGTTATGTTAGACGAACGGAACGGACAAAGGAGGCGCGCGGTGCCACTAGGGCATCGCGCGGGGTGAAGGGGAGAAACACACGGACGACCGGGCGCCACCGCAAGCGGCGGCGGCGCCGCGCGGGTCACACCCGCGCGGGCGCCGCGCGGACACCGCGCGGCCACCGCGCGGGCGGCCCCGCGCGGGGTGCCGCGCGGGGTGCCGCGCGGGCGCCGCGCGGGCACCCGCGCGGGGAGCCGCGCGGGCGGCCCCGCGCGGGCCGCCCGCGCGGGCGGCCCTGCGCGGGCGGCCCCGCGCGGGGTGCCGCGCGGGCACCCGCGCGGGGTGCCGCGCGGGCGGCCCCGCGCGGGTGCCGCGCGGGCGGCCCCGCGCGGGCGGCCCTGCGCGGGCGGCCCCGCGCGGGGTGCCGCGCGGGCACCCGCGCGGGGTGCCGCGCGGGCGGCCCCGCGCGGGGAGCCACGCGGGGTGCCGCCCGGGCACCCGCGCGGGGTGCCGCACGGGCGCCGCGCGGGCGTTCGCGCGGGCGCCGCGCGGACCCGTGTCCGCACGAGCACCGCGCGAACGCCGCGCTGGGTGCTGTGAGGACGCCGTCCGCGGAGCCCCGCCATGCGCGGCTCCGACGGACGGTGACGGCCGTTCAAGGCATGGGTGCCCCGCCGGACAGCGGGACGGTGCCGGACTTTTGTAAATAATAATGTGGGGTATTTTTCTATTGCGATATGTTAGTATATTTTCTGACCTTAGTGTCCGTGCGGACTTTATATAGGTCCGGGTGCGCAGCGGGAGAGTGCAAAGGGCTCGGGTGACCCGTCTTCTCTCCAACCAGGTGGGTAGAGTTGCCATAAGTGCAACAAGTGCAGTAAGTGCATTTATCGCCATTAAAGTATTCTTTAATTTACCTAACAAAGTAGATGGTAAGCTAACCTTTCGATTAAAGATATTTTATCTGACAATTTAAGCGGCTGCGGTCGCGGTGCTCACTACACGCCAATTTTGGCAATCCGGTGACGGATGCTGCACGTACACTGGCGGACCGGGCCACCGCATGGTGTACTTTTCCGGAAAAGTGGTCTTTTTGACCCGTGTGCCTCACAAAGGAGTGGGAGCCGTGAGGACCTCTTCACGGCTGCTATAGGGGCCGCACTAGCCCCGTGAAGTGGTTAAAGCATCAAAAGGTGTTTGTGCACGAGGGGGGACTTTAGTCACCCCGACAGGTACTCTGGGACTGGTGCCCAGCTTAAAATATGCACAGGGGTTTAACGAAAGGTTACGGGGTACTCGGTGTATTCGGTTTGTTTTCCCTTCTTGTTACTATTAGACATCTACTTTGTTTGTCACTGACGTTACCCACTCCGTGACAGGTACTGCTATTAGGTGCGTCAGCCGGGGTGACGGTGGGACTGCGTAGTGAGGACCGTAGTCGGACACTTGGTTATCTTGATTCTTTTGACTCCAACTCATTTCCTTATGCATGAATCTTTATTTTGCTTGTGGATGGCTTAGTTGTGAACTTGTATTAGCTCTGTGGATGAGGTGTAGGTTATAGTATGATACTTTTAGTAGTGTTCTTATGTGCGGCATGTTTTCATGATGAGTTAAAGGATTGCGAAAATGTTTTCTCAAAATGAAGTGCCGTGTGGGCACGGGTTTTCAACTCTGGGCTTTATCCTTTCCAAACAGTGATGCCGCTTAATTAACTTGCTATAATTGATGGTGAACGTCTACGGTATGGTTGTTGGTTGGGAATTGATGCATAATATTTGTGATTGAATGACATGTTGTAAATAAGACGCCGTGCATATGCAAAGGAGACTCTGTCCGTGGACAGAGTGAATTTGCGTATGTGGCGGTCTGGCACGCACCGGGGTTGAAGATTATGTTTCCTTATTAAAAAGAAAAAAAAAATAGACACGTTTTTCCGCTTCACATGACTCAAAAACCCCCGGGGGCGTGACAGATTAAATGGTATCAGAGAGATACAACCACAACCATAGTAGACGTGATTTACATCCACAGTGCTAGGTACCACAAGCAAATTGGAAATGAGATAACCAAGGTGTAGGTGTAGTACGAGAGAGTACGGGGAAACGGGAACGTAACATAGGTGAAACCGTGAGACGATGTGCTAGGGATATAGCCATAGGATTGACGTGGTTTCTTTGTTACCAGCACGCAATGGTTCGGACTAGGTCGTTCACCGAAAATGCAGATGCGGACGGAGCGGCCCCAGCCGCCGCAGAAAACCAGACCCTCCGGCGACAACTGCAGGAAATGGCCGGACAGTTAGCAACGCTGACGGAGCACGTGCGTCAGCTGACGCAGCGACAGGCTACCGCAACCACCGAACGTCAACCGACCCCTCCGCCCGAAACCACAGCACCCACTACGGAGCCCCAAGGGGCGGGTGGTACGACGACGGAGCAGCCCCCAGCCCCAAGGGAAGTGCTCACCCCAACGACTTCGGGGCCCGTGTTGGGAGCGGCAGCGGGGGAGGCAGGGACGACCCCTACCCTTGGGGGATCCGCCACCGCAGGAGGAGCCGCGGAGCTGCGAGCGACGCGGGAAAGGATCAGGACAAATCTGACCGCGTTCAAGAAGCATGACCCACCCATCTTCGAGGGAGAAACGACCGACCCGTGGGTCGTCGAGAAGTGGGTGGATACCATGGATAAGCTTTTCGAGGACTTGCTAATAGAGGAACAAGAGCGGGTTCCACTAGCTGTTCACTTTCTGGAGGGGAATGCACGCATCTGG
Source organism: Tillandsia fasciculata (assembly GCA_029168755.2). Lineage (NCBI taxonomy): Eukaryota > Viridiplantae > Streptophyta > Magnoliopsida > Poales > Bromeliaceae > Tillandsia > Tillandsia fasciculata. The sequence goes on along the minus strand of JAQOTM010000360.1, from coordinate 163,706 downwards.
TGGAAGACGGTACGTCCGGATCCGACCACCAACGACCCGTTGCCGACATGGTCGGTCTTTAGGGAAGAACTCTTTGTGCGTTCTTCTCTGAAAGCGTCAAGCGGCAGCTGGAAGACGATTTGAAGAACATCAGGCAGGGGAACCGCCCAGTCTGGAGTATCAGAGGGAGTTTGTGAGGTTAGTCAATTGCGTCCCGTTTGCTGTACGGGATGAACCTCACAAGGCCCGTCTCTTTGTGGATGGGCTGCGGAGCGACATCTTCGAGATGGTTCAGGCGGCGGACCTGCGCACGTTCCGTGAGGTGGTGGATAGGGCCACCATCGTGGAGCGGGGATTCGCCATGACCCGAGCTCGACGGGAGGGATCGGAAAACAACCGGGAAAAGAAACGAACGCAGACCTACCCGGGAGGGGGCCCTCCTGGCGGGAGCCGGCCCCCAAAATATCCCAAGACGCAGCAGGGAAACAAGAGCGCGCCGACCGGGAGACCTCGACCAGCAAACAAGCCGTGTATTATTTGTGGAGCGTCGCATCCGGTGACTGAATGCCCTAAGAAGCAAGATCACTGCTACCGTTGCGGTAAACAGGGACACTTCCGATTCAACTGTCCCCTGAACCCTGGGACGGCATCTTCCGCAGCCTCTACTCCAACGGCGCAGACACCGGGACGGGGCAAGGCGCCAACGGGAATGCCCCCGCGACCCTCAGCACCAAGAACAGAAGGAGGATCGCGACCGCAACCCGGAGGGAGACTCTACTCTATGGACCAGCACGGAACGGTACCGCCAGAGGAAGTGGTGGCAGTATTACTTCCGTCTCTAGTTTTCGAGCTCGAACTCTTTTTGACACTGGGGCGACTCGCTCTTTTATTTCCCGTACCTTTGCGCTAGCCCATCAGTTAGAAGGTAGTCCTCTGGATGTGTTAATGACCGTCCAGACTCCTGGAGGGCCCATTGCGGCAACCGGCCTGGTGACCTCGTTTTGCGTGCCGCTCGGGGGAAACATGCATCGTTTTGCGTGCGGATTCGACAAATATGCACAGTTTTGGGCGCAAGCTTGGAATACGTGCACCGTTTTGCGTGCAAAGTTGGAAATGGAGCGTTCACCGTTTTGCGTGCCAATATAGGTATGTGCTCCGTTTTGCGCGCACAGGTTGGACTAACGGGCACCGTTTTTTCGTGCAGACTCTAACAATACGTCTCGTTTTTCGTGCAGGGTCGAAAAAATATGCACCGTTTTGCGTGCAACCCTACAGTCAGATGTGCACCGTTTTGCGTGCCAATACTGATAAGTGCTCCGTTTTGCGTGCGGGTTGGACCATACGCACCGTTTTGCGTGCAGATTCTAATGGTTGCACGTTTTTCGTGCAGGCTCGGAAAATATGCACCGTTTTGCGTGCAACCCTACAGTCAGATGTGCACCGTTTTGCGTGCCAATACGGGGTAAGTGCTCCGTTTTGCGTGCGGATTGGACCAATACGCATCGTTTTGCGTGTAGATTCTAATGGTTGCATCGTTTTTCGTGCAGGGCTAGAAAAATATGCACCGTTTTGCGTGCAACCCTACAGTCAGATGTGCACCGTTTTGCGTGCAATACGAGGTACGTGCATCCGTTTTGCGTGCGGTTGGTTGTCGCGCACCGTTTTGCGTGCAGTCTCTAATATTATGCATCGTTTTTCGTGCAGGGTTAGAAAAAATGTGCACCGTTTTGCGTGCAACCCTACAGTAGACGTGCACCGTTTTGCGTGCAGATTCGAGGTACGTGCACCGTTTTGCGTGCAGGTTGATTTAACGCGCATCGTTTTGCGTGCAGACTGAAATGTCGCGCACCGTTTTGCGTGTGGGTTTTACTGACGTGCACCGTTTTGCGTGCAGGTTTGGTGGACGTGCACCGTTTTGCGTGCAGACTCGAGGAAAGTGCACCGTTTTGCGTGCAAGCTCGAGGAGACAAGTGGAATCGCGCGGAGACCAATTGCAAGTGTCTACAAGCAATTGGGTACACTACAAGGTGGGGAATTCTGCCGAAATTGGGTGACCTCTCCCCTTGCTCCTTTGCTTTTCGATTCGAAGCATGATAGTAGCCTGTTAGAGGCGTTAGGTAATTATGATTATGATTGCATGTGTAGATGGATTCAGATGAAAAAGTGCAACTGTTGGTTGCCAGAGATAGAGGAATAGATGTGTATGTGCAAATGGACACAGAGATAAAGTGCAACTGTTGGTTGCCAAAGATATATGATGAATATGCATGCGTAGAAGTAATTACTATTTGATGAATGAAATGAAATAATTGCATGCATGAGAATGATTAGTTATTATGATTGTGATCATGTTAGGGTATAACCCTAGGAATCATGTGAATAAGGAAAAGGACATGTTGGTAGTAAGACTAGGAGAAAACCTAGTTTAGGGTTTGACGAGTGACATCAACTTAGGAGTTATCCTAGGAAGGACGAGTGGCATGGTCTTAGGTGATAACCTAAGGACACTGGATAGAGTGATCAACATAGAGTCAGAGAACTCTAGGGTGTATATGACATGGAACTTAGGTAAAGAGAACCTAAGGAGAACTAGTGTTCAACATAGAGTCAAGGAACTCTAGGATGAGTATGACATGGAACTTAGGTAAAGGAAACCTAAGGTGAACTAGAGGTCAGCATAGAGTCATGGAACTCTAGGACAAGTATGACATGGACTTAGGTAAAGGGAACCTAAGTTGAGCTAGAAGAGTTTAAACTCACAGACAGAAAAATAGAGTCAAGTTGACTCTAGGATTCAGTAAGGAATCAAGAGAATGGAAAAAAGATGGATCAAGTGTGGAGATATGAAAGGGAAAACAGAAAAGTAGAGTCAATGTAATTCTAAAATAACAGTGGAACATGGAATTAGAGTCAGTGTAACTCTAAGTTAATAGTGGAACAGGAAAATAGAGTTAAGTTAACTCTAGGATTCAATGAGGAATCAGGAAAGTGGGATAAGATCCCAAGGTTAAAGAGCTGATCAAATATAACCCTAGAAGGTCATAGGGTGTCTGGGCAAATGGATAATAACTTTAACTTCAATTTGAGTTAAAGAAATAAAAGAGAAATGTTTAAGAGTCCAGGAGACTCTCTAGTTATCCTTATGGCAAGACCTAGGATAAGAGGAAAAATAGTTGCAAAAAGGCAAAGATTAAAAGCAAGCTAAAAGTGGCTAAAAGCATAAAGAAAATGTAAATGGCGCCTTCGAATTTGAGACTCGTCAAGTGGAGCAGGACTCCCTGGGCAGTGACCCGTCGGACGAGGTACTTTCGAAGGGCTAAAAGTGAAAGCAAGGAGCTAAATGCTCAAGAAAAGAGAAAGTGATTTGCCAGTGGCAAAAAGGGAGCTATAAGCTCGAATAAGAAAGGAAAGCAAGTGTTCAAAAGCAAAGAGGCTAAGAACTAAAATAAAAAGAGAAAGAAAAAGAAAAGAAAGAAAATTAAAGATAAAACGGGCGTACCTCCGGGGCGAACGTACAACGGTCAGGAGTTGGACAGGGTCCCTCTCCCGGGCAGCGACCCGTATGACTGGTAGATAGAGTACTCTTGTCAGAGTTGGGCAGTGACCCTATCGGGCAGTGTCCCGTATGACAAGTCCCCCCGGCAGGACGGGGTAACACTTGCGAGTGTTATCGGCAACCTTAGAAATCTTATCTTATGGTAGCAAGACTACCGGGCTCGGGCCCGTTGGATAAGAATTTCCAAGGGTTAACTTGAACTAAAGCACCAGAATCTAAAGAATAAAGAAAAATAGAGTGGCCAGGGTGGCCGGGTTAGTTGAACCCAGTATACAGCGGCATAGTGGCCGAGTTGGTGCTTAGCAGCCTAGTGTGGCTAGACAGAGTAGTGCTGGGTCGATGGTTGTACACAGATAGTGTAGTGATATATTATTGCATAGCTGCATATTGATGTTGAGGATTTTAGTTTCCTAGCACACTATTATTATTGCTTCCATTGGACCAAGTGGTGTAGGACACTTTCTCTCGGTGGTTGAACCCACTGGGAACTCGCTCGTAAGTTCTCACACCCCTTGGGTGACCCCCCCCACAGGTTCGGGAATGGATGCAGCGGTCGAGACAGATCAGATGCAGACGACAGCGAGGCATACGACAGGGGCAAGAGCCCAGCAGCATAGAGACCTAGAGGGTCTAGCAGAGGTATCCATTTTATATTTCTTGAGTGAACCTTGTATGGTGAGGAATTATGTAAAGGAAATGTAATAATTTATTTGCAAGTTCAGAATTGTAAAGTGTAATAAGTTTAATTTATGGTTCACTCCTGTATGCTTTCATTTCCGCATTAGTTATTGAATGAAAGTTTTAAATTTATAGTGATTTTTAGTACTCTGATATTGAGCTTCCGCATACACTTGTTGTGTTATTATGGATGTTACCGTTCCTTTCGGGTAGAAAAAGGTTTTACCCGATTGGCGGGTCTGTTGGCGTGCCCGAACCGTACAAATTGGCGGACTCGGGGCGTGACAGATTAGAGTGGTATCAGAGCCTAGGAATAGTCCTAGGTGGTTAGCAACCTTAGGGAGACCCTAGGGATTAGCACGAGAGAGTGCGTGGATGGTGGCGAAAGTACTTGATTGGGTTTTGTTGTTCCCAAAAAGGATGTTGGGACTGATCGAGGGCAACGAGCTTTCATTCTTCGGATATTACGTTGGCGGCCGACAACGTAATGTTGGAGATGAAAAGGAGTACCCTCTTATACTTTCGCATGATTGGGTCGACGAGCCCTTTTGTCGGTATATAGACTGCGCGTTGCTCAAATGGCTAAGTTTGGGCTGGTTGTTTCGTTGTGGTGTGCATAGTAGCGATGACACCACATAGGAAACGCACCTGTTTGACTCGAGTCACGAGAGGGCTCGGGGTCAAACGACGTATACGAGCTGCGATAGCAGGTGACCGCACTTGTTGGAGTGGTCCAACAGTAGGTCAGATTTCTTGCCGTCGGCGGAAATTTTCCGCCGACAGGAAGACAGATTCCGACGCCTAAGAGTGGCGTCAGCATGTCAGTTGGAGCAGATAGATAGGCTCCAGTGGCTGATAGCGCAGCAGGCTGAGGCTTGTATAAATGACGCATGAGTATACAGCGTCGCCGCATGTTGGGGCGACAGTAAAGAGGGTGGCAGTGGCCACCGAGCTTTTGTCAGTGCACCCCGCACCTTCAGCAGGGGTGTTATAAGCTTGTGTCAGCTAGTTGCTGGCAAAGTGTGGTTAGCGAGGTCCAGTGAGAGACCGACTCAGGAAGAAAATGGTGATCGCTATGTTGCGAGAACCAAGTAAATATGTCCTAAGGGTTAGGGCAAGAAAGATTTACGGGCCTACGGCGAAAGTTCGCCCTGATGACGGTAGTGACCGTGTGGCCTATATTTGTGGCTAAATTGCCGCATTGTGGGGTTGGTGAGCCCCGGACAGGTTTCGAGATTCGAAAACCTCGCAAGTGAGCGGGAGTTTTGTGGCGCCGATTGGATGGATCGGTGTAACGGCAAGGATTGCCACCGTAGGATTCGCGTGTTAGTCACCAGAGTTGGTGAACAGTTGTTTGTGGTGCCTCAACCCAGTTGGGAGAGGTGTACAGGAGTCATACGCGTGTTTAAGCAAGTTGCTTGACACTGGATTTTTACGAGTTAGCGTGGGGGCGTAGGACGCCCAATTGTTTGGGTGCTCATGGAGCACGAGTATCGTTCAGCCAGAGAGAGCTGATTAGGTGGCGTGTTAGCCTTTGCCCAGTGTGGCCAGAGTTGATATTGAGAGTTTGGGTCGTGGATTGACGACTTGTTAGTTGATTTTGCTCAGTGGAGCATAGTGGTCGCGTGGCGACGATTAGCGGGTTCGCTTGTGGACGATCCGTGCCTGGACCATGTTTGTGGACTGTGGGCCTGTAGCCCAGTGGGCAGGCGCAGTCGGCTGTGAGAGACAGCAGCCCGAGACCTGATGGCGGGGCATGATAGAGATCTGGTCGGGACGGTAGTCCGAGCGATGACCCGGGGACGTGGAATGCCACGTGTGAGCATTGAGGCTAGTAGTACACTGAGATTAGTACACTGAGAGTGTGATATGACCAGGCCGTAGAGCTAGTGGTGATTGAGGTACTGTAGCTCCTAGTGGGAGTGTTGGTGTAGTAATCCTAAGTGAGGATCTACCCGTATGACGATTGGGTCTGTGTGCTAGTGAGAGCCATTATACAGAGTTGGACTGGTTGGGCTATAGGCCCCTATTGGACCGTGGTCTGTGGACCTATTAGTAGTCCGAGATATCGGGTTAGCTGATAACCCGTGGACTTAGAGCGCTAGTAGCGTGTGAGATAGTTGAGGACTTGTGGATTGGCCTTGCACTCCACTTTAGGCAGGGGAGCGACCGGGAAAAAAAAATTACAGTAAGTGTAATTGGTTGCAGATGCGACCTCGTTGTGAAAAGAATGATGGCGGAATTAAAGTGAAAATTCTGCAAATAGAGACTGGGTCATTCGTGGCAATTGAGAGAGCAAGTGCTCAACTGTGTCTTTCACCTACTTGGTGAAAGTGGTCAGACACCAAGTCTGAGATTTTCCTTGGATTGAGATAGGGATTCAAGAATGAGTTGCTCGTGTAGTCTCGGCGAGCAGACAATTTGATGCCGGTCACGATATACAGTGAGCCCAGTAGTGAGGGCAAGATTCCTCCCTCTCGATCAAGTAAGAGTCGAGATGTGATTCAAGTTTCGAGGACGAAACTTATTTTAAGGGGGGTAGAATGTAAAGTACCGGATTTTCGGCACATAAATAAATATAAATAAAGGTGGTATGAAATACTATTGTTATGAAAGTTAGGGGAGTAAAGAATATGTGGAAGCGAGTTGGGCCCAAATCGGGATAAAATATGGAGATCTGGAATTTTATTGGGGAAAGGGGGCCCAGATTTTTAGCGAAAAATTCACAGTGTCGGAAAATTCCGAAAAAATTACGGGAGCCCCGTAAATATGTCTTAAGGCCACAGAAAAAGTTTCGCGTTGATCGGAGGCCGGGTAGTAAGAACGGGCTCCGCCAACAGTGTCGAAAAATTCTGAGAAAATTACGGGAGCTTCGTAATTATGTTTTAAGGTTACAGTAAAAATTTTGTGTTGATCGGATACCCGGATTACGAGAACGGGGTCCGCCAATGAATCTGGATACAGGGAGGCTTTTGGTGGTCCAGAAATGGCCCAAAGTGAAAATTTAAATTTTTCTGTGGTAAACTAAGCTGAAACGAAGTCGCCTGTCAAATTTGGACGGAAACGGACGAAAAATGAACAGAAAACAGGACAAAAACGGATTTTCCAAGGCGTCGGCGCGCGGATCGAGGCACGCATACGTGCTGCGCAAGGCGCGCAGCAGGCCCGCGTGGGCGCGTGGCGCAGGAGGCGGGGAAAATTCGAATTTCGAATTTGAATTGGGACCGCCACGTGGCGATTCCCCATTGGAGGGCTCGGTGGACCGGGTCCAACGAACTCCTTCCTCCTTCTCTTCTTTTTATTTTTTCTTCCTCCGTGCACCCATCTCCTCCTCCTTCCCTTTTCTTCTCTAACCGCACACCGAAGAGAGAGAGAGAGAGAGAGAGAGAGAGAGAGGAGGTTTCGTGGGTTGGAGCGGCACGTCGGCGACCTCGTGAAGCGCGCGAAGTGCTCCAAAAATTAGATGGACGGCGCGACACTGTCGAGATAAGTCCCGCGTGTTATTTTTGCGGTATTTTTGGCACAGTTTTGAGGTTTTCTTTTGGATTTTGGATTTGACCCCATGCCCACGTGCGTGATAGGGACCCAACTTTTCTGTGCCGTTTTACTGCGCGAATTTTGCGAGCGTTTTGGCGCGCCTCGTTTTGCGTGCCGCTCGGGGGAAACATGCACCGTTTTGCGTGCGGATTCGACAAATATGCACAGTTTTGGGCGCAAGCTTGGAATACGTGCACCGTTTTGCGTGCAAAGTTGGAAATGGAGCGTTCACCGTTTTGCGTGCCAATATGAGGTATGTGCTCCGTTTTGCGCGCAGGTTGGACTAACGGGCACCGTTTTTCGTGCAGACTCTAACAATACGTCTCGTTTTACGTGCAGGGTCGAAAAATATGCACCGTTTTGCGTGCAACCCTACAGTCAGATGTGCACCGTTTTGCGTGCCAATACGGGATAAGTGCTCCGTTTTGCGTGCGGATTGGACCAATACGCATCGTTTTGCGTGTAGATTCTAATGGTTGCATCGTTTTTCGTGCAGGGCTAGGAAAAATATGCACCGTTTTGCGTGCAACCCTACAGTCAGATGTGCACCGTTTTGCGTGCAATACGGGGTAAGTGCACCGTTTTGCGTGCGGATTGACCAATACGCATCGTTTTGCGTGTGGATTGGACCAATACGCATCGTTTTGCGTGTAGATTCTAATGGTTGCATCGTTTTTCGTGCAGGGCTAGGAAAAATATGCACCGTTTTGCGTGCAACCCTACAGTCAGATGTGCACCGTTTTGCGTGCCAATACGGGGTACGTGCTCCGTTTTGCGTGCGGGTTGGACCAATACGCATCGTTTTGCGTGTAGATTTTAATGGTTGCATCATTTTTCGTGCAGGGTTAGGAAAAATATGCACCGTTTTGCGTGCAACCCTACAGTAGACGTGCACCGTTTTGCGTGCAGATTCGAGGTACGTGCACCGTTTTGCGTGCAGGTTGAGTTGACGCGCATCGTTTTGCGTGCCGACTGAAGTGTCGCGCACCGTTTTGCGTGTGGGTTTTACTAACGCGCACCGTTTTGCGTGCAGGTTTGGTGGACGTGCACCGTTTTGCGTGCGGACTCGAGGAAAGTGCACCGTTTTGCGTGCAAGCTCGAGGAGACAAGTGGAATCGCGCGGAGACCAATTGCAAGTGTCTACAAGCAATTGGGTACACTACAAGGTGGGGAATTCTGCCGAAATTGGGTGACCTCTCCCCTTGCTCCTTTGCTTTTCGATTCGAAGCATGATAGTAGCCTGTTAGAGGCGTTAGGTAATTATGATTATGATTGCATGTGTAGATGGATTCAGATGGAATAAGTGCAACTGTTGGTTGCCAGAGATAGAGGAATAGATGTGTATGTGCAAATGGACACAGAGATAAAGTGCAACTGTTGGTTGCCAAAGATATATGATGAATATGCATGCGTAGAAGTAATTACTATTTGATGAATGAAATGAAATAATTGCATGCATGAGAATGATTAGTTGATTATGATTGTGATCATGTTAGGGTATAACCCTAGGAATCATGTGGAATAAGGAAAAGGACATGTTGGTAGTAAGACTAGGAGAAAACCTAGATTCAGGGTTTAACGAGTGACATCAAACTTAGGAGTTATCCTAGGAAGGACGAGTGGCATGGTCTTAGGTGATAACCTAAGGACACTGGATAGAGTGATCAACATAGAGTCAGAAAACTCTAGGGTGTATATGACATGGAACTTAGGTAAAGAGAACCTAAGGAGAACTAGTGTTCAACATAGAGTCAAGGAACTCTAGGATGAGTATGACATGGAACTTAGGTAAAGGAAACCTAAGGTGAGCTAGAGGTCAGCATAGAGTCATGGAACTCTAGGACAGGTATGACATGGGACTTAGGTAAAGGGAACCTAAGTTGAGCTAGAAGAGTTTAAACTCACAGACAGGAAAAATAGAGTCAAGTTGACTCTAGGATTCAGTAAGGAATCAAGAGAACGGAAAGTAGATCAAGTGTGGTGACATGAAAGGAAAATGAGAAATAGATCAAGTGTGGAGATATGAAAGGGAAAACAGAAAAGTAGAGTCAATGTAATTCCAAAATAACAGTGGAACATGGAATTAGAGTCAGTGTAACTCTAAGTTAATAGTGGAACAGGAAAATAGAGTTAAGTTAACTCTAGGATTCAATGAGGAATCAGGAAAGTGGGATAAGATCCCAAGGTTAAAGAGCTGATCAAATATAACCCTAGAAGGTCATAGGGTGTCTGGGCAAATGGATAATAACTTTAACTTCAATTTGAGTTAAAGAAATAAAAGAGAAATGTTTAAGAGTCCAGGAGACTCTCTGGTTATCCTTATGGCAAGACCTAGGATAAGAGGAAAAATAGTTGCAAAAAGGCAAAGATTAAAAGCAAGCTAAAAGTGGCTAAAAGCATAAAGAAAATGTAAATGGCGCCTTCGAATTTGAGACTCGTCAAGTGGAGCAGGACTCCCTGGGCAGTGACCCGTCGGACGAGGTACTTTCGAAGGGCTAAAAGTGAAAGCAAGGAGCTAAATGCTCAAGAAAAGAGAAAGTGATTTGCCAGTGGCAAAAAGGGAGCTATAAGCTCGAATAAGAAAGGAAAGCAAGTGTTCAAAAGCAAAGAGGCTAAGAACTAAAATAAAAAGAAAGAAAAAGAAAAGAAAGAAAATTAAAGATAAAACGGGCGTACCTCCGGGGGCGAACGTACAACGGTCAGGAGTTGGACAGGGTCCCTCTCCCGGGCAGCGACCCGTATGACTGGTAGATAGAGTACTCTTGTCAGAGTTGGGCAGTGACCCTATCGGGCAGTGTCCCGTATGACAAGTCCCCCCGGCAGGACGGGGTAACACTTGCGAGTGTTATCGGCAACCTTAGAAATCTTATCTTATGGTAGCAAGACTACCGGGCTCGGGCCCGTTGGATAAGAATTTCCAAGGGTTAACTTGAACTAAAGCACCAGAATCTAAAGAATAAAGAAAAATAGAGTGGCCAGGGTGGCCGGGTTAGTTGAACCCAGTATACAGCGGCATAGTGGCCGAGTTGGTGCTTAGCAGCCTAGTGTGGCTAGACAGAGTAGTGCTGGGTCGATGGTTGTACACAGATAGTGTAGTGATATATTATTGCATAGCTGCATATTGATGTTGAGGATTTTAGTTTCCTAGCACACTATTATTATTGCTTCCATTGGACCAAGTGGTGTAGGACACTCTCTCTCGGTGGTTGAACCCACTGGGAACTCGCTCGTAAGTTCTCACACCCCTTGGGTGACCCCCCCCACAGGTTCGGGAATGGATGCAGCGGTCGAGACAGATCCGATGCAGAGGACAGCGAGGCATACGACAGGGGCAAGAGCCCAGCAGCATAGAGACCTAGAGGGTCTAGCAGAGGTACCATTTTTATATTTCTTGAGTGAACCTTGTATGGGAGGAATTATGTAAAGGAAATGTAATAATTTATTTGCAAGTTCAGAATTGTAAAGTGTAATAAGTTTAATTTATGGTTCACTCCTGTATGTTTTCATTTCCGCATTAGTTATTGAATGAAAGTTTTAAATTTATAGTGATTTTTAGTACTCTGATATTGAGCTTCCGCATACACTTGTTGTGTTATTATGGATGTTACCGTTCCTTTCGGGTAGAAAAAGGTTTTACCCGATTGGCGGGTCTGTTAGCGTGCCCGAACCGTACAAATTGGCGGACTGGGGGCGTGACAGAAGCCCTACCTCTTAGGAACACACTGGCGCAGAAATCGTCGAAATCGGACCTCTGTACTGCGCAGGGGACTCCTCGGACTGAAATGCGACGATAACGGGCCGAAATGGGGGAAAACCGAGGCAGACTGTAAAATTCGGAACGCCGCTGTCGATCTTCCCAAAAATCTGGGAACGCACCACGAGGTAGAAAAATGTGAGATGAAAAACTTCTCTTCACAGACCTCTCCCTGGTTCTCTCTCTTTCTCTCGGAAAAAGCCCAAGAGAGAGGGGAGGGGACCTATTTATAGGCCCAAAAGAACATTTGGGAAAATGACCCCTGTGTCCCCACTTTCGGGCGCAGGGGGCACTTTCGGGCTGCTACAGTGCAGCCCGGCCCAACAAGTTTCGGGCGGCTACAGTGCGGCCCAGCCCAACCCGGGCCGCGCACGGGATCCCATCCCGTCCGACCACCCGTCCAACCCGGCCCAGGGCCCGCCACGCGTCCGCCAGACAGGCGGCAGCCGTGCGGGCCCAGCGGGGACGCGCCACGCGTCCCCCTGCGGGGCGGCGGGGTGGGTGGCGCCCGCCAATGGCGGGGCGCCACGTGCCCCTGCTTTCCCCGCCCGACACGGCCGCCGGCGGCCCTGCGCGCCGCCTGCACGCCTGCGGCGCGTGCGCGTACGGCCGCAGGCGCGCGCCTGCGGGTGCGCCGCGCGCACGTGCACCCGCCAACCCGAGGCCGCCACGTGGCGCGCCCCGGTGCACCGTGCACCGCGCCCCACCCCGCGCCTGCCCGGCCTGCCCGCGCACCCTCCCGTGCGCCGCGCGCCCTGGACCGGACCAACCGACGCTTGCCACGTGGCCCGCCGGTGCACCGTGCACCGGCGGCCCGTTCCGTGGACCGAGAGCCGTGCGCCGGCCCAATAACAAGGCGCCACGTGTCCCTGGCCGGTCCACAAGTCCCCCCGTGCACCATTTTGCACAGAAAACTTCCGGGGGTCCGTTTTTGGGCATCCGGACTCCAAATTAAATAAGTAAATAGCCGTTTTCAAGCGTTTTTCCACGCTGAATCCAAATACGGCCTCCGTTTAGCCTGATTCCATTCCTAAAATTCGGCAAAGGCAGCCGAAGGTCAGGCTTGACCCCAAATCCTCCCTGAGTCCAAACAACACATCCCTTTGACATGTTGGGGCCCAACACACCAACACTAGGTGTTCCACACCCCGAACAGGGGAAAAACACAGGGGAAAAACTGGGACACTACAAGTCAGCTATGCCTACATAAAAGTTAATCAAAGTGGGAAATTATACAATTTGAATAGGAGGAAGAACATAGAGGGGACAATGTAAGGCTTAAAACAAATGAAGTTTGGAAACCTATGGTGTAATTCACCTTCAATGATTTATGCACAAAGTGGACTCCAACATCAAATCATGCATAGAAATTTGCAAGAAAGAAGAAATAGAGTGAGAAAACATGAACAAAAAAAGAGAGCGTACAAAAGAATAGATGGGAAAAATAGTGTTAACAAAGAGGAATTTTCACTTTTCTCTCAATATACATATGTATTTTTCTAAGAAGTGGATTTGTTTTTGGCTCAGAAAATCTGCATGTAGTCAAGCCTAAAGAGTAGGACACCCAAAACTACTCCTCTCTTGTATTATCATCATGACTCCAAAAGTAGTTTGTCAGTAAATAGGCCTCAATAGATTCAACAACCATCTCCATATGGTTGCCCAAACAATAAGCCATCCAAAGTTGTTGTGTTTTTTTTTTTTTTTTTTTTTTTTTTTTTTTGCATTTTCATCATCGCCATAGGAAGAAAAAAAAGGCAACACAAAAGAATCGCACAATAGCCCCTTTTGAACTTCCTACTTTCCTTTTTTTCAGCTTCCGACTTTCCTCCACTAACATGATCACATACTGGCATTTCAGATTTCATTTTAGTTCTAATAAAGAAGTAAATGCATTCTTTGTAGTAGCATGTACATACTCATGACCTCAAGCAGTGGCACGTGCAATTAAACTATGCAACTGAGATTCATTTTAGAACCTAATGCAGATTTCATCCCAATCCAGTGTTCATCTAAAGAAGACAACAAATGTGATAATGCAGATTTTGAGGACAAAAAGTCTAATCCAGATTTCGCAAGAAGGCGACAAATGCGATAATGCAGATTTTGAGGAAAAAAAAATTCTAATGCAGATTTCGCTCTGAGGTTCACGTGAGAACCTAATGTTCGCCGAATTTTTTAGGAACGATGCAATGCTTTCACTCCGAGGTTTATGTGAGAACCTAACGCACCTTGGTTGGCGAAATTTTGAGGAACCACACAATGCTTTCACTCTAAGGTTCATGCGAGAACCTAATGTAAATTTCATCCCAATCCAGCGCTCATATAAAGAAGGAGACAATTGTGATAATGCAGATTTTTAGGACAAAAATCCTTAGACAGATTTCACTCCGAGGTTCATGTGAGAACCTAATGTAGATTTTGAGGTTCATCTGTATTGCATTGTTTTTTAGTTTGAGAAACCAAGCAATGCTTTCGCTTTGGGGTTCATGTGAGAACTTAATGCTCGGCGAAATTTTGAGGAACCATACAATGCTTTTGCTCTGAGGTCCATGTGAGAACCTAATGTAGGTTCATGCGAGAACCTAATGCAGATTTTGAGGTTCATGCGTATTGCATTGTTTTTTAGTTTGAGAATCCAGGCAATGCTTTCGCTTTGGGATTCATGTGACAACCTAATGCTCGACGAAATTTTGAGGAGCCCCACAATGCTTTTGCTCTGAGATCCATGTGAGAACCTAATATAGATTTCATCCCAATCTAGTGTTCATTTAAAGAAGAAGACAAATGTGATATTGCAAATTTTGAGGTGAAAAATCCTAATGTAGATTTCACTCTGAGGTCCATGTGAGAACCTAATGAAGATTTTGAGGAACCTAATGCAGATTTCGCTTTGAGGTTCGCGTGTATTGCATTATTTTTTACTTTAACTATGATCATAAGTATGTTTTCACATCAAAGGAAATTAATTCAATTGGAAATGAACATTAATTTCTGTTTCGAATTGTTAAATAACAATTGAGCATCTAGCTAAAAGTAATCTCAAGGAGAAAGAAGCAACAAACAATTCAAAAAGGGATAAAAGAAAGATGAAACCTGGAAGAAATATGGAAATCAAAGAGCTAGGAGGGGACGCGGGGACAAAGGAATGACTAAACTATTCTTCCTCTTTGATGTAAATTATACTCCAACGAAATCCACCTGCAGTAAAAGAAGGCACTAAAAGAAAATAAGGATTAGTTAGATATGCCTACATAAAAGTAAATCAAAACGTAAAATTATACAATTTTGATAGAAGGACAATAGTTAAAGTTATAGAATGGGATAAAAAACATAAAGGGAACAATGTAAGCCTTAAAACAAATGAAGTTTGGAAATCTATGGTGTAATTCAGCCTTAGTGATTTATGCACAAGGTGGACTTGAGCATCAAATCATACACACAAATTTTGAAGGAAAAATAAATAGGATAAGAAAACCTAAACAAAAAAAATAGAACATACAACAAAACGGAGGAAAAAACAGTAATAACAAAGAGTAATTTCAACTTTTCTCTCAATATACATATTTATTTTTCTAACCCACAGGAAGCAGATTTGAATAGAAATAACAAAGAGAAATTCTCACTTTTCTCTCAATATACATATTTATTTTCCTAACCCACACGAAGTAGATTTGTTTTTGGCTCAGGAAATTTGCATGTAATCATGTGAATCTATAAGCATAACAAACTTCCTACGAAATCGGCCTGAGTAAATTCAATGGTTATCTCCAAGCGCCCCCCTAAAGAGTAGCCGATCGAAAGACACTCCTCTTTTGTATTACCATTATAACCCCAAAAGTACACCGTCAGTAAATAGGCCTCAATAGATTCAACATCCATCTCCAGCTGGTTGCCTAAACAATAGGCAATCCAAAGTTGATTTTCTTTTGTGGTAAATAGGCCTCAATAGATTCAACATCCATCTCCGACTGGTTGCCTAAACAATAGGCCATCCAAAGTTGATTTCTTTTGCATTTTCATCATCGCCATGCAAAGAAAAAGCCCGCACGAAAGAACCACAAATTAACCCCTTCTGAATTTCCCACTTTCCTTTTTTACTCTCTTTTTTCTTTCCCTAGAATAAAGAAGCACGAAATGAAAAGACAATAACCAAAACAATCGGCACAAAGGGGAATTAAAAAAACCACAAAATAACCCCTTTTGGATTTCCCACTTTCCTTTTTTCAGCTTCGGACTTTCCTTTTTTACTCTCTTCTTTTTTTCTAAAATAAAGTAGCACCAAATGAGAAGCCAACAACCAAAATAGTCTACAGGAAAAAAAAAAAAAAAAAAAAAACTGCCGAACAAAAGGAAAAAAGTTGTGTGGAGAATGGGTACCTAAATAAAATAATACTACAAATCAATTTTATAGATTCAAGTGATTTATACATACTATTTAACAATTCCAAAGAGAAAGTAATGTTCATTCCCAATTGAATTCATTTTTTCCCACAGCAAAACATACTTATGATCATAGTTCCCAAACTAAAAAAATAATGCAATACACATGAACCTCAGAGAGAAATCTGCATTAGGTTGTCACATGAACTTCAGAGTTCATTCTGAATTAGGATTTTTGTCCTCAAAATCTGCATTATCATATTTGCCTTCTTCTTTAGATGAACATTGGATTGGCATGAAATGTACATTAGGTTCTCACATGGACCTCAGAGCGAAAGCATTGCATGGTTCCTCAAACTAAAAAACAATGCAATCACAAAGAGAAATTCTCACTTTTCCCTCGATGTACATATTTATTATCATGTGAATCTAGAAGCACAACTAACTTCTACAGAGTAGGCCGTCCAAAGTTACTCCTCTTTTGTATTATCATCATGACCCCAAAAGTAGTTAGTGAGTAAATAGGCCTCAACAGATTCAACAACCATCTCCAATCGGTTGCCCAATAATAGGCCATCCAAAGTAGGTTTTCTTTTGTAGTTTCATCATCGCCTTTTTCCAACTTCCCACTTGCCCTAAAGACCACACAAAAGAACCACGAAACAGACTCTTTTTAACCACCAAAACAGTTCTGACAAAAAAACCACCAAACAAAATGAAAACCCACCAAACAAAACAAAATAATCTTTTTTAATACCAACCCACACAAAAGAACCACAAAACAAAATGGAAGTATAATTTTAAATAATATCAAAATCGGATTCTACTATAGATTGAGACCACAATAGCGAAGGAAAAATGAAGTTCACACAATAACAAAGAGGAATTCTCACTTTTCTTTCAATATACATATTTGCTTTTCTAACCCACACCAAGTGAATTTGTTTTTACTTCAGGAAATCTGCACGTGATCATGTGAATCTAGAAGCCTAATTATCTTCCCACAAAATTGGCCCCAATATATTCAATAGTTATCTCCAACTGTTTGACTCAAGAGTAGGCCATCCAAAGCTACTCTTTTGTATTATAATCATGACCCCAAAAGTAGTGTGTGAGTAAATAGGCATCGGTAGATTCAACAATCATCTCCAATCGGTTGCCCAAATAATAGGTCGTCCAAAGTTGGTTTTCTTTTACTTTTCATCATTACCACAGTGGGAAAAAAGCATAGGCAAAGGAACAACGAAACAATATGACGGCTGAGATATGTTCAGTCCTGTTTTCTTTTCTTTCTTTTTTTTTTTTTTTTCTTTCTAGAATAGAACACCAATGAATGGGAAAACCAACTACCAAAAGAGTCCACACAAAAACCCCACCACATGTGCTTTCGCATGAGGTAAATATTAGTATCAAAACTGGATTCTACTATAGATCAAGATCACAATAGCAAAGGAAAAATCAAGTGCATACATTTTTTTACATATTTGACGGTATTCATATTAAGGAGTGTAAAAAAGAACCACAAAACAAAAATGGGCGAATCATTTTAAATAGTATAAACAGCGGATTCTACTATAGATCAAGATCACAATAGCAAAGTGGAAATCAAGTTCACACATTTTTTTACATACTTGAACAAAATGGAAGAATCATTTTAAATAGCATCAAAACCATATTTTACTATAGATCAAGACTACAATAGAAAAGGGAAAATCAAGTGCACACGGTTGAGGTAGGTTCAGTCCCTTTTTTTTTTTTTTTTTTTTTTTCCTTTCTAGAATAGAAAGATTTCTTTTGGCTATAAATAACTTATGAACTTACTAAGTATTTGGGATAATGCGTGGAGTAATCAAAGCTTCCTGTTGTTTACTTCTAACTATAAATTCATGATTTTCTGAAAAAAAAATAAAACGATATTGTTTTGTAACTAACTACAGTCAAAACCTAACGAAACAAAATCTTTTTATCCAAGGTAACTTTTCTTTTTTATCACCATCATTATGTGAAAAAAAAAATCACTAAATAGAGCCCCAATCGAATCAACCGTCGCCTCCAAATGTTAGGTCAAAGAGCAAGTCATCTAAAGTAAACCAGCTGTTGGAATAAGGTAATCCCCACAACAGTGTGCCCAAACCAGTTTGCTCCGAGATTGTGCAAGCATCCCAACACAAAGAACAACAAAAAAGAAAGGTAGAGAGGAAAACTCAAATTATAAAAATAGCATAAGAAAGAAAACCAGAGGATGAATTTAAATAAATTTTACTCAGACCTCCCTATTAATTAAACATCATCAGATTCGCTCAGTTTTTTTTTTTTTTTCCCTCCCCAACAATACCGAGTAAATTGAAGGGGAAAATTGGAATTCAAAATATAGAACGCAGCATGAATAAGAGCAACCGGTTGCTTGCAAAGCAAGCCATCCAAGGTGTGCTTGGCATTAGCCGACAAAAGTCCTTCCAAAATCTGATGCTTAAGACCACTGAGCCAATCGGGAAACCAAATTTCAAAGCCGGAGTGCACACAACAGTGTAAATGAAAGAAATATACATCACTAAATTGGATCCGATAAAGAATCTGGCATGCAATTGGAAGTTCATCATAGTAAACATCCAACCTCGTAAGGAGAAATGGAAGCAAAAACGAAGAAAGGAAATCACCAAAAGATTACATGAAAAAAAGACAAATCAATGCCCCTTTTCCCTTTTTTTTTTTCATAGTTCCTTTTTCCACCTTTTTTTTTCCTTTTTTTGTGGGTAGCAGAAAGTACCATGCGCACCAGGATGATAAAAATATAAACACAATTCAAGAGAAACAAAGAAACCAAAGATGGAAAAAATCACATCATGCAATCGGAAAACCTTTTTAGGAAAAAATCAAATTGAAAAAAATTCACAAAAAAGGAAATCACAACATATCAAAGAACCAACACTTTAATAGTTCTTGACAAAAATTTTATGTTAAATATCAAGCTACCTAATAAGATCATCCTTCTCATTGTCATTATAGAGGCAAACCAACAAACACTCATCATAGAGGTAAACCAACAAACACTTTATAGTCATCCCTTTCCGACAAAATATTTTGAGAAACCAATGTGAAACCAACACTTTAATAGTTCTTGACAAAAGTTTTATGTCAAATATCAATCTACGTAATAAAATCATCCTTCTCACTGTCGTCATAGAGGCAAACCAATAAACACTTTATAGTCATCCCTTTCCAAAAAAATCAAAATTTGAATGTCAAAATCTAAACTTTAGGCCTTATTTGATACCAATTTCAATTTTTGAGGCAAACCAACAAACACTCGTCATAATGGGAAACCAACAAACACTTTATAATCATCCCTTTCCGACAAAATATTTTGAGAAACCAAGGTAAAACTAGCACTTTAATAGTTCTTGACAAAAGTTTTAAATTAAATATCAAGCTACCTAATAAGATCATCCTTCTCATTGTCGTCATTGAGACAAACCAAAAAACACTTTATAGTCATCCCTTTTTGACAAAACAAACTTTGGACATCAAAAATCTAAACTTTAGGCCTCATCTGATGCCAATTTCAGTTTTTGAGGCAAACCAATAAACATTCGTCATAGAGGTAAACCAACAAACACTTTATAGTCATAGATGCAAACCAGCAAACACCTTGACAAAAATTTTATGTTAAATATCAAGCTACCTAATAAGATCATCCTTCTCATTGTTGTTATAGAGGCAAACCAACAAATACTTTATAGTCTCCCATTTTCGACAAAATCAAACTTTGAACATAAAAAATATAAACTTTAGGCCTCATTTGATACCAATTTTAGTTTTTGAGGCAAACCAACAAACACTCATCATCATTGAGGCAAACCGACAAACACTTTATTGTCACGCCCCGGGGTTGGAATTGTTCCCCGGGCTCGCCAACAGATCCGCCGCCCCTACGGGAAGCCCCGTAGAGACGTAGCGTCTAACCTGCAAATAAACAACTACACTAGAGGATATCAGAGCTGAAAAAGAGAACTAACTATAAATATGAAATAGACAGTCTCTCAGGAAATAAATACATAGCATCCTCACCAAAATACATAAGAGTCTCTCAAAATGCGAACATAAAATGTACAACTCGATACCTCACTACATAATCTCTCAAACATGACACAACCAAAATGTACATAAGGGTACCTCTATCGCACACTGAAGCTGAAGGGGGGGAAAGGGATCTATCTCGCGACTCCCTTACCTCAGTCTGTAGGAGCTGGATCAGCAACTGGTGCAGCAGAAACTGTTACGGCTTTTTGGTGTTGGCATATTTCGTGAGTCAAGTCAGTGAGTTGAGTCGGAGTCTTAAAGGGATCAAATTGTCAATCAGCAATCAAAGACTTAGAGAAGATTCAACAAGAGCTCAAGTTGACACTCAGTGTCTTGAGTCTTGAAGATTGAAGATAAAGAATTGTGGATCAGTTACATCAATCTCAAGAAGAAAGTATTCAAAAGGATCAGGTATGTTTAACTAAATAATTTTGGTGATCCGAATACTTTCTTATAGTGTAGAAACACTTGGATGAATTTTTAATTGCATAAAAATCAAAAACTGGACATGGGACATGTTCAGGATCCGGATCAGACAATCCAATCCGGATCCCGAAGGGTGGTTGTTCATTGGCAAATCCAATCCGGATCAAAGGCCAATTCCGATCCGGATCCCGAACATGGGATTTTGCTGAATTGTATGAACGATCCGGATCGGGCTTTGCAATCCGGATCCCGAACCCTTGTTTTTCTGGAATTGTCTATCTCGTTACGACGATCCGGATCGCAGTAAATCCGATCCGGATCGCCGTCCTGAAAATTTCCAGATAAGGTAAGTTTTTGATTCTTATCTCTTTCCAAAGGTTTCTAAACTATAAATAGACACTTAGGGTTTCTCAAGAACGTGGGAGAAATACCGATCAATTTATAAAACACTTGAGAGCAACCCTAGAGGCTAGGTTTTTATCGTTCTTCTTTATAGCCTCTTTTAGGTCAATTCGACGGTTCTTCCAAGATCTATCTTTTGTCGAATTGATCTAATCTTTGCTTAGAGATTTCTTCTACGGTTCTTCAATGATAATCTAAGCAAAGGATCACCATCGAAGCCAATATTCTTACCGGCTGAGTTTGCGTCGTGGATTCGACGTGGCATCGTGGATTCGGTGTGCTGAAGGCGTTTCGTGGATTCGAAACGTGTGCTCGTGGATTCGAGTGGCGTTCGTGGATTCGAACGTGTGCAGTGGACGTGCAATCGGTGGAGCGCAAGGTCCGAAGAAGTTGAAGGAGGGGTTTGAGTCCGTGGAGTCGGTAATCACCTTGTTATTCTTCTTTTCTTAGTGGATTGTTATTGCGTGTTGGTCCCGTGGTTTTTCTCCTGGATTGGAGTTTCCACGTAAATCTCGGTGTGTTGATTTTTATTTTCCGCATTGGTTTTTATTTTGCACTGAGATTTGTTTTTTAAATATTACACCTATTCACCCCCCTCTAGGTGTTTGATAGTACCTATTTAGATCCTTGTGGATCCTAAATAACTCTACAATTGGTATCAGAGCGGGTTTTAGGTTTATCTATCATGTCGGGTGAAAGTGGTAATATTTTTAGACCTCCTCTTTTTGATGGGACCAATTATGCATATTGGAAAGTGCGGATGAGAGCTTTTCTCATCTCAATTGATGAGCGTGTTTGGCAAACCGTGGAATACGGTTGGGTGCATCCTGTTGAGGAAGTAGGAAATTCTACTACCCCAAAACCTCGCTCTAGATGGTCCAAAGAGGAAATCGAAAGATCTTCTTACAATGGGAAAGGTATGAACGCTTTATAAATTCTCTTTCCTCGACTGAGTTTACACGAATTTCCGCGTGTGAAACCGCGAAGGAAATTTGGGATATTCTCAAAATTACACATGAGGGTACTAATCTTGTAAAAATTCAAAAGCTCCAGATGCTTACAAGTCAATTTGACTCTATTCATATGGAAGAGCATGAATTGTTTACAGATTATTACACTAGACTTCAAGATGTAATTAATACATGTGCTAATTTAGGAGAAAAGATCCCGGAGTCGAAAATTGTAAGAAAGATTCTTCGGACTCTTCCGGAACGGTTTAGGGCAAAGGTTACCGCCATTGAAACCGTTAGTCATCCGGATGAGATGAGTGTAGAGGAATTAGTAGGTGCTTTACAAACTTATGAGATGACTTTTCCTACTAATCAAATTTCTTCCAAGTCTTCTTCTAAGCTTACAGGTATTGCATTCAAATCAACAAAGGAAGAAGATAGCGAATCAAGTTCCGACGATGAAATCTCTTTTGCCGATTTTGAAGAACAATTGGCGCGGATCACAAAGAAATTTCGTCGGAAATTTTGGAAGAATCGAACCGATGGATCTTCATCCACGAAACCATCTAAAGGATCATCGGGTTCTAAATCCTCTAAACTCAAAGGCGTTGCAAAACCTTCTAAAGAAAAAGAAAAAGATGATTTCGAAGGGGAAATCCGATGCTATCGATGCAAAGGCTACGGCCATATTTCAACGGATTGTCCTTCTAAGAAATCATACAAAAAGAAGGCTTTGCAAGCAAAAACTTGGGACGATTCTAGTTTCGATGAATCGACCTCAAGTGAAGAGGAAAAAGAAAAAATTGTTGCTTTTCATGCCTCTCAAATTCCCTCTTCTAATTTGTGCTTATCATCTTTAGTCACTGACTCTATTCCTTTGATTTTGCATGAAACATCAACATCCGGAGGAGAGTCATCAAGTGAGGGGGAGTCGGACGAAGAAGAACTCGTTGAGGCATACCAACAACTTCTTGCGGAATCAAAGAAGATGGCCAAGCATATCAAGAAGTTGAGGAAGCAACGACTTGAAGTTCAAGACGAGAATCAAGCTTTAAAGATCAAACTTCATGATCTCGAGGAGGAACAAGGACGGTTATTGGATAACAATAAAATCCTCCAAGAAAAGCTAAACCAATCGGAGACGAACGCAAAATCATATATGGACAAGATTGGTTTTCTTGAAAAGCAGTTTGAGGAGATTCATGTCACCAACCAAGCTTTGACCAAGCAAGTTCATCAACTCAAATCCGACATACAAAGGCTTTCAACCGGTTCCAAGAAACTTGATTGTATGTCCGGATTAGGTCAAACAAGCAAGGTTGGTTTGGGATTTAAAAAGGACCAAACTGTGCATGCTTCAAGTTCCACAATGAAATTGAAAGGAAGAACTTGTCACCTATGTGGACTTGAAGGACATTTGGTGAAGAATTGCCCGAAAAAGAGAAAGAAGAATCCTTCGGCAACTTCATCTACGGAGCGGACTCAACGGAATCAAAAGACACATCAAGTCAAAGGAGTTCACTCAACCCACCAAAGGTCCGAGCCACAACATCAATCATACAAGTGGATCATTGCGAGGCAAAGACCTAAGGTGGATCAACAGTCAAAGCGGACAACCCCCGGCCACAACGAATCAAGACAACCCAAAATCCAGCGATTTTGGATTCGGAAAGGTGATATCTTTCCTTGTCTTATGTTCTAAATAGCTTATGACTGTATGTAATGCTTTGATTGGTTTTCCCTTCATATTTTTCTTAATCTTTGCATTACATGTTTTTCAATGCTCTTTGTTTTTATGTTTTGTTTTTGAACAAAAGGTTTTTAATGAACAAGTGCATTGAATAAAAAGGGTTTCACGTTCATTCACTCCAAATTAATTTTATATGGATTATCAACTTTACTCCATAATCATAATTTGAAGACACTTCATTATAGGAGTTTTTGATAGTTATAAGCATCAAATTTTAGAAATCATGTGTGATCTTTAGATGCTTAATCTATCTCGGTTGTGTGAATTCTTTGTGACAACACAAGTGCTATAAACATTTTTAAAAATCCTATGTTGCACTCAAGAACAAAACACATTGAACTTACATATCATTTTCTTAGAGAAAGAAGTTGAATCAAATATTCTTCAACTTTCATATATTTCAACTGAGGACCAATTAGCTGATATTTTAACAAAACCTTTGGATCAAAAACGTTTTATTCATTTGCGTAAAGCAATTGGAATGCTTTCCTTGAAATAATCTCTTTTTGAAACCAATGCTTAGGTTAGGTTTTGTTTTGTGTTTTTGTTCTTCATCTATGTTTGTACATAGGACATTAATTGAGCATTAATTATATTGACTTTAATTGCATCTTTTCACGTATTTAGAAATCTATTATGCTTTTGACATCATAATATTTCGATGTTGCAATGATCATTTATGTTAATTAATTCATCTTTTAAGTGATCAAAGTCAATTTCTCTCTCAATGATCTCTTGGTATAGTCATTATCTTATTTGACTATTTAGTCGAGTATGAATGCGAGATCAATTTTTGGTTGAATACCTTATATATTAAATAATTGATAGCCAATTGAGGGGGAGTCAAAGAAAAGTAAAATGCTCAAAAGATGTGGAAAGAGTTACATCCCAATGAGGAGTGTGAAAACTACCACCACATGGAGGAAAGAGCTACCACCTCGGTCGTCCGAGTACTGTGTGCAGCTACCACATGTATACCAAGCAAGGTTTTTCAATTTTTGATTAAATAAAATGCATATTGAAATACTTGACTCTGTCAAATTTCAAGGTTGGTATAAGGTGGGATTTTAATGAAAGATGCTCAAAGAGCCACTCTCTTCAACAGATTGTCTAGATATATTATCTAACTTATCTGGGATTTCAAACATCTATTGATCTTGGTATTTCATTTTCTTTACCAAATTGATGATTTGATAAAGGCATTACGCATAAGATCATGTTAGATGTGATTGAAGTTGTTCAACTTTAAGGGTTTTAATTTTCATAAATTTTCGTTTCATTTTTGAGTATTTTTGATAGATTTGGTATAATCTATTTCTTGTTGCATGAAACGATGACTTTTGTTTAAAGTTGATGCGCTAAAGTGCTTACATACTTTTTCTGATTTTTATGGAATTTTTCTAAATTATTCTGATGAAAGAAATTTGGATCATACACCTCAATCTCAAGAAAGGGTAGAATTCAAGATTGATGTCATTTGGAAATCTCCGTAAGTCATCTTTGTAAATCCGTTACATCTTGATA
Organism: Tillandsia fasciculata; assembly: GCA_029168755.2. NCBI lineage: Eukaryota > Viridiplantae > Streptophyta > Magnoliopsida > Poales > Bromeliaceae > Tillandsia > Tillandsia fasciculata. Next base: position 138,687 of record JAQOTM010000360.1, on the reverse strand, counting down.
GAGTTTGGATCTCAAGATTATTTTTGATGACTTGTGTTTGATGAATATAACATGAAAAACTGTTTATAATGTTTTATCTTTGTTTTTCATGATTTAGGAGTAAATCTTTTTAATTTTGTGAAATTAATTGGATTGAATGGCATCTGTGTGAATTCATTGTTTAAAGCACTTAAATTGATTTCTTGATGGAATACAAATCGGTATTTGAAAAGATTCCAAAATCTGGATTTGTTTCAAGAAATTATTTGATTTTTGCTTTCTGGTACCGGTACGCAATCTGCATTTTTGTTATATACCGGAACTGAGCTTTTATCTCTCTTTCTCTATGAACTAATGTTGTTAGTGATTTCCTTTTGTCTAGTATGTTCACTGTTTGACAATTTGTGACAAAAAGGGGGAGAACAGAAAATAATGATCGTATCACAAAGGGGGAGAACATAAATGCTCAAGACAGGGGGAGAACATGGAGAACATGGAGAACATGTTAGAGATGCTCAAGATAGGGGGAGATAAAGAAAAGATTGAAAGAGCCGAAAAACAAAAGAACCAAAAGGACGAATCAAATGTAGGATTTTAATTTCTAACGACTAACGTTTGATTTTGTTTGGAGTTTTGTTTTGCAGGAATTACATCACTTTAAGACTCCAAGTCCTAAGTCATAGAGTATGTTCTAGGACTGTTTGGTTCAAATGTAATTTTGTATTTATTGGATCTTTCACGCAAAGAAAATCAATGTTTTGGTGATGACATTGAATTTCGATTTTTTGGTTTAAGATGAGTGACTTGAGCGTTTTTATGTATTTTTGGGTTTTGTCACGAAATTGCCAAAGGGGGAGATTGTTACGGCATTTTGGTGTTGGCATATTTCGTGAGTCAAGTCAGTGAGTTGAGTCGGAGTCTTAAAGGGATCAAATTGTCAATCAGCAATCAAAGACTTAGAGAAGATTCAACAAGAGCTCAAGTTGACACTCAGTGTCTTGAGTCTTGAAGATTGAAGATGAAGAATTGTGGATCAGTTACATCAATCTCAAGAAGAAAGTATTCAAAAGGATCAGGTATGTTTAACTAAATAATTTTGGTGATCCGAATACTTTCTTATAGTGTAGAAACACTTGGATGAATTTTTAATTGCATAAAAATCAAAAACTGGACATGGGACATGTTCAGGATCCGGATCAGACAATCCAATCCGGATCCCGAAGGGTGGTTGTTCATTGGCAAATTCAATCCGGATCAAAGGCCAATTCCGATCCGGATCCCGAACATGGGATTTTGCTGAATTTATGAACGATCCGGATCGGGCTTTGCAATCCGGATCCCGAACCCTGTTTTTCTGGAATTGTCTATCTCGTTACGACGATCCGGATCGCAGTAAATCCGATCCGGATCGCCGTCCTGAAAATTTCCAGATAAGGTAAGTTTTTGATTCTTATCTCTTTCCAAAGGTTTCTAAACTATAAATAGACACTTAGGGTTTCTCAAGAACGTGGGAGCAATACCGATCAATTTATAAAACACTTGAGAGCAACCCTAGAGGCTAGGTTTTTATCGTTCTTCTTTATAGCCTCTTTTAGGTCAATTCGACGGTTCTTCCAAGATCTATCTTTTGTCGAATTGATCTAATCTTTGCTTAGAGATTTCTTCTACGGTTCTTCAATGATAATCTAAGCAAAGGATCACCATCGAAGCCAATATTCTTACCGGCTGAGTTTGCGTCGTGGATTCGACGTGGCATCGTGGATTCGGTGTGCTAAAGGCGTTTCGTGGATTCGAAACGTGTCCTCGTGGATTCGAGTGGCGTTCGTGGATTCGAACGTGTGCAGTGGACGTGCAATCGGTGGAGCGCAAGGTCCGAAGAAGTTGAAGAAGGGGTTTGAGTCCGTGGAGTCGGTAATCACCTTGTTATTCTTCTTTTCTTAGTGGATTGTTATTGCGTGTTGGTCCCGTGGTTTTTCTCCTGGATTGGAGTTTCCACGTAAATCTCGGTGTGTTGATTTTTATTTTCTGCATTGGTTTTTATTTTGCACTGAGATTTGTTTTTTATATATTACACCTATTCACCCCCCTCTAGGTGTTTGATAGTACCTATTTAGATCCTGGTGGATCCTAAATAACTCTACAGGAACTGGAGCTGAAGTCCCTGGGGAAAAGACACCATGACGGATGTGAGAACTACCTCCCACAGTAGTTCTCAGTGGGTGCCGCCAACAAGCCCGACGGTCTGCCCACTAAGTCTACTAGAGGCATAAAGTAACAAAAGAAATGCTGTATAGAAAAGCTGGAAAGTAAAAATCTACTGCTACTATGCCTCTATCTAAATGCTCAAAGAATAGGACAGAAGATCAATATGCCACTACTGGTACTCATCTCAAATCACCCAATCCAAACTGACTGTCACATCGGGTCCAGTCAAACCTGCGCCTACCTACTGCCGTAGGTATGTCCGTAGCTGCCAAAACTGGCTCAGCCAGAGGGACGGTGTCCGTGACTGCCAAAACTGGCTCAGCCAGAGGGACACCAGCATCGACAAGCCGCGATAGAAGTATCAGGCCCAACTCCGGAGTGTTACTCGTGGGGAGCGACCCCGCCGAGCAAAGTATCAGCGCATCTCTGTCGAGCTCAAATATGGCTCCTGCAGGCTATGATCCAAACACTGTCTCAATCACTAAAAGAAAATCCATACTGTCACTAAGACAATCCCCCCAAGATCCCAGATCCATCATCACTATCACTATCTCAATGAACAACTGATCTACAGACTGCTACCAACTCTACTCGGTCCCCAGACGCGAGTACAATGCATCCACAGCTACTAGACCTCCCAGCCCACGACTCGGGGAAAACCACTATGTCCAGAATGACAAGAGTAACAAGCAATGTGGGAAACCTAAAGCAATGCATAATTCTCATCCAGATTAAAGTTTACTGTAGTTTGTTTGAGCATGATGTAATATACATAACAGGTGTGCTAAGTTAAGTTTTCAGGTTGAAAGAGTTCATATGTTGCAAGAGTTTCAATGAGGTCATCAGATTTAGCAACTATCAACTATGGGTACATTCATACAGTTTTGATATAATATTGGGGTCATTTATTAGCATGCATGCCGCTACAGTCATAGAATTAGAGTACAGTCTGTAGATTTTGAAAGCGAGATCACCCACCTGAACACGCTAACTGTCCGGGGTTGCACAGATAAAAAGTCTAGAAAATGCCAAATCACTGTATCTGCTAAGCTAGTAGCACAGTAACGGTGCTCACAAAGTCCTGGGTACAACAACAATCCACAATTACACTCAAATCCACACAAATTCCAAGTTCTAAAAAAAATCTGCACAAACAGTCCCATTCACACGAAATTTTCACCTAAAAATATTCTTACAAAAATTCTAATAAAAATACCACGGCGATCCTCGCGAAGTGTAGATGTCGATAGGCTCTTGAATCGTCGAAATCCGATACCTGGATGGGGAGATAAAAATCTACGAAGTGTATGCTGTCCAGGAACTCAAACAGTCACAAAGGGAGGTTAAAATGTACCCCAAACCCCTGAATAAACTCATTTTCAGGAAAAACGTCCAACATGGAAAATGTAGGTTTACCTCTTGTGAATTCGCTGTCGAAGAATTGGTCCAAAAATAGCGTCGGGGTAGCCCGGTAGACCTCCCAGACTAAACTGCGACGAAGATGGGCCTCCAACAGTATAACGTCGCTCCGCACCACGATCCAGGAAACGCTGTCGTCGCGGCCTCCAAAAATTCCAAGATTTCACCAGAAGATGCGCAAGAGGGAGAGGAAGAAATCTTATGAAGGAAATGGCTCAAAAACTCGGCCCAAGTGGCCTATTTATAGTCCCCCAAAGAAAATAGCCCAAAAAAAACAAGTCAAATCGATTTCGGGCCCACTTTCGGGCGCCCGAAAACTTTCGGGTGCCCGAAAACTTTCGGGTGCCTACAGTGTTGGGCCCGGCCCAACACTGTTCACGCCCGAAAGTTCCCCATGCTGCCACGTGTCCCCCCGAACAGGCAACACCGGTGCAAGGCCAGCCGATGAGCGCCACGTGTCCCGCCGAACAGGGAACAGCGACGCGGGACCACTCACCGACCGCCACGTGTCCACCCAGCCAGCACAGTAAGGCGGTTCCGCCCGCCAATGAGCGTCGCCACGTGTCCCCGGCTGACCCGCCGACCGCGCGACGTGGCTCCTACGTGCGCACGCGTCCCGAGGCACCTACCGCGCGCCCCGTGCACCGCATCTGCTGCGCCCGCCAATCAGGGAGTGACACGTGTCCCCTGCACCCGGTCCACACCTTCCCCAAGAATTTCGTGGACCGCGCCGCGTGCACCGAACAACCGGAGGCTGCCACGTGTCCCCCGCCTTGGTCCATGCACCGCCGCGCACACCTAGTAGACCACGCGCCCTGGGCCCGCCAATCAGGCAGTGCCACGTGTCCCTGCGCTGGGTCTGTGCACCCCGCCGCGCTGCTCTGTTGACCGCGCGCCGTAAACCGACCAATGACAGGCCGCCACGTGGCATCCCGGCGGTCTACGGCCCCTCCCATGCACCAAAAACCACTAAAAACTTCCGGGTGTCCCTTTTTGGGCATCCGGACTCCAAATCAAACAAACAAAAAGTCGTTTTCAAGCGTTTTTCCATGCTGAATCCATTTACAACCTCTGTTTGGCCTGATTCCTTTTAGAAATTTCGGCAAACCTAGCCGAAGGCCAACACAGCAAGTGGTAACACACAGGGTCCATCTGTGGCATCCAATTGATGCACCATGGGCCAGATACACCAATACTAGGTGTTCTAACAGTGGATTCATCGGAAGAACGCTGCATGGGAACTAGGGCCACTACACCTTACTAAAGTCATCCCTTTCCAACAAAACCAAACTTTGAACATCAAAAATTTAATAGTTCTTGACAAAAGTTTTTTTTTAAATATCAAGCTACCTAATAAGATCATCCTTCTCATTGTCGTCATAGAGGCAAACTAATAAACACTTTATAGTCATCCATTTCCGAAAAAAATAGAACTTTGAACATTAAAAATCTAAACTTTAGGCCTTATTTGATACCAATTTCAATTTTTGAGGCAAACCAACAAACACTTGTCATAGAGACAAACCAACAAACACTTTATAGTCATAGAGGCAAACCAATAAACACTTTATAGTCATCCATTTCCGACAAAACTGAGCTGTTGTTGTACGCAAACTCAACCAAGGGTAAGTGTCGGTGCCAACCTCCTCCAAAATCCATAACGCACGCACGCAACATATCCTCAAGAGTCTGAATGGTGCGCTCGGACTGGCCATCAGTCTGTGGGTGGAATGCAGTGCTGAATCTGAGCTGGGTCCCCAAGGCTGACTGTAAGCTCCCCCAGAACCGTGACACGAACCTCGGGTCCCGATTTGAAACAATCGACGCTGGTACTCCATGCAGCCTCACTATCTCATCCAAGTATAACTGTGCCAGGCGCTCCAAGGACCATGTCATCTGTACAGGCAGAAAGTGTGCAGACTTGGTGAGTCTAACAACAATCACCCAAACTGCGTCGGCTCCACTCTATGATCTCGGCAGCCCCGTCACAAAATCCATGGTGATGTGGTCCCACTTCCACTCGGGAATTGGAAGACTTTGTAACTTGCCCGCAGGGACACGATGCTCTGCTTTCACTTGCTGGCAAGTTAAACACTAAGCTACAAACCTTCCAATATCCCGCTTCATTCCGGACCACCAAAAGTGTGCCTTGAGGTCCTTATACATCTTAGTACCACCAGGATGGATGGTGTAAGGTGTATAATGGGCCTCTCGCAAAATCTGGTCTCTGATCTCTAGATCTCGAAGGCACACAAACTCGATCCCTGTACCGCAGTACTCCCGAGCTATCCACTGAAAATTCCCCTCTCTGCTCTGTCTGATCCTGTGATCTGATCCTCTCCAAGTGGGGGTCCTCACTCTGTGCCTCCCTGATCCTGTCCAACAGAGTGGGCTGCAAGACCATAGACATAAGCCTAGCAGAGACCCCAGGGGATACTACCTCAATCTGAAGTCGCCTCATCTGCTCTATCAGCAGTGCCTGCTGTGTAATCATCTTGCTCAAGCTCTGCACTGACCTCCGACTCAAAGCATCTGCCACCACATTGGCCTTGCCGGGGTGATAAAGGATACTCAGATCGTAGTCCTTTAACAGCTCCAACCACCGGCGTTGCCTTAGATTCAGCTCCTTTTGGGTGAACAGATACTTTAAGCTTTTATGATCCGTATAGATCTCACAATGCTCACCGTAGAGGTAATGCCGCCACAGCTTCAATGCAAACACCACAACTGCAAGCTCCAAGTCATGAGTAGGGTAATTCTTCTCATAGTCCTTTAATTGCCGTGAGGCATAGGCAATTACCCTACCATGCTGCATCAAGACACATCCCAAACCGCTGTGCGAGGCATCACTGTAAATCACAAAGCCCTCTCCCATCACCGGCAGTGCAAGAACAGGTGCTGAGATCAATCTCCTCTTTAGCTCCTTGAAACTCTGCTGACACTGCTCGGTCCAAACAAACCTCGTCCCCTTCCTCGTCAGACTGGTCAGGGGAGTAGAGAGCTTCGCAAAGCCCTCCACGAACCGACGATAGTAGCCTGCCAGGCCCAAGAAACTCCGTACCTCTGTAACTGTCGTCGGTCTCGGCCAATCCCGAACTGTATCAATCTTCGTCGGGTCGACTGCCACTCCAGCGGCTGAAACTATGTGGCCCAAGAAAGCAACCTCCCGAAGCCAAAACTCGCACTTTTTAAGCTTGGCATACAACTTCTTCTCACGTAGAAGCTGCAGCACTATCCTCAAGTGCTCCTCGTGCTCCACATCGCTCCGGGAGTAAATCAGGATGTCATCAATAAACACAACTACAAACAGATCCAAGTACGGCTGAAATACCCGGTTCATCAGATCCATGAATGCAGCTGGGGCATTGGTCAAACCGAACGGCATAACCGTAAACTCGTAATGCCCATACCGGGATCTAAACGCCGTCTTGGGGATGTCCTCGGCCCTCACCCTCAGCTGGTGGTAACCTGACTGGAGATCAATCTTCGAAAACACTGAGGCTCCCTGTAGCTGATCGAATAAATCATCAATCCGTGGCAGAGGATACTTATTCCGGATGGTCACTTTATTCAGCTCCCGGTAGTCCACACATAAGCGAAGTGTCCCATCCTTCTTCTTCACGAACAACACAGGCGCTCCCCACGGTGAAACACTGGGCCGAATGAAGCCTCTGTCCATGAGATCCTGAAGCTGGGCCTTCAACTCCCTCAACTCAGCAGGTGCCATCCTATAAGGTGCCTTTGAGATTGGTGCGGTTCCGGGTACCACATCAATCACAAACTCTATCTCCCTCTCCGGCGGCATGGTCGTCAACTCTGGGGGAAACACATCGGGAAACTCGCGGACAACTGGAATATCCTCGAGTCCCCGTGCCGCCGTAGGCACCTCCACGATCGTCGCCAGAAATGCAGTGCATCCTCTACTCATCATCCGCCGGGCCCTCGCCGAAGAAATAGTCACAGCAAACAAAGAGCTCTGGCAGCCCCTGAAAACAAACTCCTCCTGCCCCGGCTCACGAAGAGTCACCGTCCTCTCTCTGCAGTCGATGGTAGCATAATATCTCGACAACCAATCCATACCAAGCACAACATCGAAATCCTGGAGCTGCCGCAAGACAAGCAAGTCTGCCGGCAGAATCTAGGGTCCCAACTGTACAGGGCAATCCCTACAGTACTCCTCGACATGCAAAACATGATCTGGTATCTGAACCTCTAATGCATGCGATAAGGAAACTACCTCTATACCATGTAGGGATGCAAATGCTCTACTGATGAATGAATGTGATGCCCCAGTATCAAAAAGAGCACGTGCACGAACTGCAGAGATCAGAATAATACCTGCGACGACCTACTCTGCTGCTGTAGCGTCCTCAACCTGAGCGGCATAAACTCGACCGCTCGGCGCCGGGGGACGTCGCTCTGGCTGTCGGAAAGAAGATGAGGCAAAATCCGGCCTGCTGTAGGCCGCAGAAAGACCGGCTGGCTGGTAAGGAATAGATGGTGCTGAAGCTGAAGAAGGAGCTGGATGACCGGCCCTGGGACACAGACTCGCAATATGACCGGCTTGCCCGCAGCGAAAACATCGGCCCTGTCTCTGCGGGCACTGAGTCGGCAGGTGAGGGCCTCCACAGATGATACACCGATCCGAGCGCTGCTGGCGAGAAGTCTGCTGGGAGGACTGCTGCTGTCGAGGGGGTCGACGCTGCTGCTGCTGCTGTGTTTGACGAGACGCCCCCGATCTCTGGCGTCCCTGGTACCCCCGACCCTAAGGATGGAAACGCGGAGGTCTCGGGGGTCCCTGCCTGCTAGACTCTGTCACAGCCGGGCGCTTCGCCCCAGAAGTCACTACGGGGGCGGGAGTCACCTCTGCCATCACGGCCTCTCCACACTCCACATACAACGCCTGCTCCATCGAGGCCTCCAAAGTCTGTAGTCTGCGGGAGCGGACGAACTGATAAATGTCTCGGCGAAGTCCTCTCTCAAACATATAGATGCGGTGGCTCTCATCTCTGGCCACGTGTGGCAAACATGCCAATAGCTGATTGAATTCAGCTATATACATGTGCACGGGCCTATCTCCCTGGCGGAGATTCTTCAACTGCTCCTCCAGTCGCTGTTTGACACTCTCCGGAAAGAAGGCTCCAAGCAACATACTCCGGAACTCGGCCCAGGAAAGAAGCTGCGTCCCAGGTGGACCAGCTGGTCGCACACGCCGCCACCACGCCTCGGCGTTGCTCTCCAGAAAGTGAGTAGCCAAAATAACTCGAAACCTCTCATCAATAAATAAGCTCTCGAAGTGGCGCTCCATGGCGGTGATCCAAGACTCGGCCGCCCACGGCTCAGCACTCATACCCGAAAAGCGGGGCGGATCAAACTGGCGAAACCTCATCAACAGGTCCACTACCTCCCGCTGCTCCGCCGAAGTCAACGATCCCGTCGCCCCAGCCGGTGGCCTACTCGAAACCGGCTCAACAGGAACCGCCGGTGCAGGCTGCACAACAGGGGGTGCCACAACAGGGGAAGAAGGCACCGGCGAAATCTTAGGGGGTGCCACTACCGGCTGTGCTCTCTGCTCCATCATGAGCATCAGCCGTGCCACTGCCTCCTCCTGGCGTCGAGTCGCCTCAGCCATCTGTGCCATCTGGGCACGGAGCTCCTGAATCTCTGCCTGGTGTCCTCGCCCCGAGTCCTCCTGCTCGGGCTCAGAGGACGAAGGCTGCGAGCGCGTCACCATCGAACGTCGAGGAGGCATCCCCACCTGAGGGACAAAGCAAACAATCAGAACCAGAATCAACACTCGACCCAATCTAGCGAAAGTCAAAAGGCATGTCCCCCTTTCAGAAGTACTATGTTGTCTGCAGCCAACATAGTCGCTACCAAAGGAAGACATGTCTATCACTCGTCCCAATCCGCTCGGGAGAGTTAGAAACCCAATCAAGACTTCCGCTAAAAAGTCTCGGCTCTCACGTGGGTCATCCTAGGGTTCAGCCACAAGCCTAGGGTTCCTAAGTCCTCCAAGACCTACATCCTAGGCTCTGATACCACTCTAATCTGTCACGCCTAGGGGTCGGAATTGTTTCCCGGGCTCGCCAACAGATCCGCCGCCCATACGGGAAGCCACGTAGAGACATAGCGTCTAACCTGCAAATAAACAACTACACTAGCAGATATCAGAGCTGAAAAAGAGAACTAACTATAAACATGAAATAGACAGTCTCTCAGGAAATAAATACATAGCATCCTCACCAAAATACATAAGAGTCTCTCAAAATGCGAACATAAAATGTACAACTCGATACCTCACTACATAATCTCTCAAACATGACACAACCAAAATGTACATAAGGGTACCTCTATCGCACACTGAAGCTGAAGCGGGGGAAAGGGATCTATCTCGCGACTCCCTTACCTCGGTCTGTAGGAGCTGGATTAGCAACTGGTGCAGCAGGAACTGGAGCTGAAGTCCCTGGGGAAAAGACACCACGACGGGTGTGAGAACTACCTCCCACAGTAGTTCTCAGTGGGTGCCGCCAACAAGCCCGACGGTCTGCCCACTAAGTCTACTAGAGGTATAAAGTAACAAAAGAAATGCTTTATAGAAAAGCTGGAAAGTAAAAATCTACTGCTACTATGCCTCTATCTAAATGCTCAAAGAATAAGACAGAAGATCAATATGCCACTACTGGTACTCATCTCAAATCACCCAATCCAAACTGACTGCCACATCGGGTCCAGTCAAACCTGCGCCTACCTACTGCCGTAGGTATGTCCGTAGCTGCCAAAACTGGCTCAGCCAGAGGGACGGTGTCCGTGACTGCCAAAACTGGCTCAACCAGAGGGACACCAGCATCGACAAGCCGCGATAGAAGTATCAGTCCCAACTCCGGAGTGGTACTCGTGGGGAGCGACACCACCGAGCAAAGTATCAGCGCATCTCTGTCGAGCTCAAATGTGGCTCCTGCAGGCTATGATCCAAACACTGTCTCAATCACTAAAAGAAAATCCATACTGTCACTAAGACAATCCCCCCAAGATCCCAGATCCATCATCACTATCACTATCTCAATGAACAACTGATCTACAGACTGCTACCAACTCTACTCGGTCCCCAGACGCGAGTACAATGCATCCACAGCTACTAGACCTCCCAGCCCACGACTCGGGGAAAACCACTATGTCCAGAATGACAAGAGTAACAAGCATTGTTGTAGTAACCGCCGGTTTAAAATAATTGCTAGGGTCCACTTTTGGTTTTATTTATTTTCATTTAGACTCGGAGGGCGATCCATAATTTCTTGTTCCCGGCCAGATCGTCGGGACTCGCGGGTATTTTTAGTTAATAGAGCTCGCGAAACGGAGAACGGCGGTGCAATCGGTTTTGAATTCCGACGCCGGGTGCTTCCAGAATAAATTCCGGAAGTTGGCTAACAATTTAGGCAACCAGCACGGTTTACGAGGCGGACCGGACCCCGGTTCGTACCCGCGTTTGATTTAAAACAGGGTTCTTTCCCATTTCCAACTTAACCGTTCCCGCCACCTATATCACTCCCGCGTTTTCCCAGTCGCACGACTCCCCACGATCCGCCCCAACTTCCCACACCTCCCCACAACTTCCCACTAACCGCCACCACTTCCCCCACTCTCCACACCTCCCCACAACTTCCCACTTACCGCCACCACTTCCCCCACTCTCCACAACTCCCCACAACCCCCCTTAACCCCCTGCGTACAAAACCCCAAAGGAACGAAAAAGGAAACACAATTCCCCAAACTTCCAGTTTCCCAACGGAGCGTACCATTTCCCCAATCTTTCCATTTCCCCAATCTTTCCATTCCCCAATCTTTCTTTTCCCAATCAATCGGCGTAGAGCACCCGGTGGAGCGATCAAGGAGGCGAGGAGGGGACGATTATTTTTCTTACTCCTTCTCCAACGAACGAAGGTGAGCCGTGCTTTCGTTTTCTTGTTTCGTTCTTGTATCGTTTCTTGTTTCGAGCAAGGGGAGGGAAATCCCTTGAATTGTCGGGGTGGGTTTTTCCTTCGTCTTGTGCCGCGTGCGAGGCGATTTCGGGGACCAAACGGGAGGCCGCCGCCGCCGTGGTTAAACGGGAGGCCGCCGCCGCCGTCACCGGGTTCACGGAGTCATCGCCGGAGCCGCCGTGATCGCGGGATCGCGACCGGAGCCGAAAACGGACGCGATATTGAGGTTTTCTGGCTGCGGTCCACCCGTCCGGGTGCACCCGGTGCACGCCGCACCGGCCCGGGGCCGCGAACCTGGCGCACGGAGCTGTGCGCCAGGCCGCGCGGTCCACCGGGCCGGCGTGCACCCGGCGCACGCCCTTGCGGCCCGGGGACGCGGACCCGGCGCACGGCCCGGTGCGCCAGGCCCGCGCGGTGCACGCCCGGGCGTGCACCCGGCGTACGCCACCGCAACGCGGGGCCGTGGACCCGGCGCGCGCCCGCACCCGTGCGCGGCCCGGCCCAAGACGGTGCTGGGTCCACCGCGCCGCGTGCTCCCGGCCCACGCCCATGCCGCCGCCGCCGTGGACCCGGTCCACGGTTGGACCCGTGCACCCGCTTCCAGAAAAAGGGCCCAGGAGCTCCGTTTTTAGCCCGTTTCGCACCATTTTTGAGTGTTTTTAACCACAAAGACGTTTTTAACAAGTATCATTTTATTGTAGCAGTCTGGGCACACAGCGAGGGCATTTTAGTTGGAATTCCGCACGCCTTCTCCTTCACACAGAGGTGGGTTGTTGCTTTCAGTCCTTGCTTTTAATTCTACTAAATTGGGTGGGTTCAATCTTGTGCGTACTTGGGGTTAAAGATCGAAGGGTGATAGGCACTACTTGTTTGACTGTGCTAACGTTTAGAACAAAGAGAAAAAGAAAATATAGAAAAAGAAGGGATGTTCTAAACTTTATATGGACCTTGTGCTTGGATTGAAACAGTGTGGGTTTTTCTCCCGAGGTTTAGTAATGTTAGTGTTCCGGGGAGGATATTAAATATTATGTTAACCTGTACTAACACTGATGGCTCTATGGTTTACTATATTACCCCGTGTTTTGTTACTATGCTCGAGTGCGACACGCGCATCCGCGGTTTGGCCACCGCAAAGGGTGCTCTTTTCCGGAAAGGCGGTCTTTGACCCGTGTTTACCCACGAGGTGACGTAGTGGGGCCCCCGTAGGTGTGGGGTTTGAGGCACGAAGGTGCGAGCGGTGGGACCTATAGGGATTGGATCCCGATAAGGTCAGGTGTGGGACCGCCGGGATTGGATCCCGACGCGGTCAGGTGTTACAGGTGTTACCGGGGTTGCAGATGTTACAGGTGGTACAGGTGGTTGCGAGTTACCGTTACGAGTAGAGCGGTTATTTCAGCTAGCCTTACCTTATGGTTTGGTACTACTTTACTGCTTTAGTACTATTTTTATGATAGTGTCACTGACTACCCCACTCTGTGACAGGTACCTCCAGGGGGTAGAGGTAGGCGACGGTGAGGCCGAGGTGGTAGCAGTCGGGCTGAGGGGCCCTAGTATACTGTTTTATTTACTTGCTCTGCATTTCATTCGGAACTGTAAGTTATTGTGTGGTTCTCGATACCCTTGTGGGGTCGTGTGGATGTTGAGTACTTTCTTTTCCTTTATGCATTTCTGTTTCCTTTATTATTCCCGGTTGGCCGTTTTCTAAACAAATCAACCAGAAAGCAAAAGAAAAAGGACTTCGTAAACTGGTTTCAAAACCTAAGGCCGTGTGGGCCTGTTTTCAAAACAGTGAGTTTATACTTTCAACTTGACTGGCCTCGGGTATTGTTTAGTCTTCATGCACCATGCTACGTCGAACTGTTGTGATTAATTGGAAGTGATTGCTTGTGTTTAACGGTTGTAATAGCCGCGACGCCGTGCATATACAGAGGAGACTCTGCCCGACTTTCGAGTGAATCTGTATATGTGGCGGGTCTGGGCACGCGCCGGGGAAGGAGGTTTTAAAGAAAAAATTTTTGTACGCACCTCACGCTTATCTTTGTGTACCGTTTCCGCTAAAATAAAACCCCCGGGGCGTGACAGATTAAGATGGTATCAGAGACTTCACTTTAATCACAACAGTGGCGGCCCAACATCCACCGAGACATCACACTTAACTACAAATAAATGAAATATGCAGGGTTTAAGGAGTAGGACGCGAGTGAACGTAGGGAAGGGAAATTAGTGTGATTCATTTATGCTCGGTTTTCCTAAGTATGCTGGGGCTGATGTGTTTCCTTGGTGTGCACAGAGAGGAGCCCGGTTTTAGGTGGGCAACTACTGTCGGACATGGACCGTGCGGCAGAGGCGAACCGCTTACTACGCAACCAGCTGCGCGACGTGGCTAGGCACCTGCTAGACCTTGCGGATCACGTGAGTATGCTGACCCAGGAGCTTGAGAGTGTCGACCACGCGCAGCACGGCACCGGTGGTGGTAACCCTCGAGGGATACCACCAACTGGCGTTTCCACCTTTCAGGGAGCGGTTAGCATGGCCGTGCGCGCGGAACTAGAGCGTACACGACGGGCACACCCCCACCCCGGCCCGACAGGAGACCCGTACCCGAGCGGCAAAGCAACCAAACGTCAGAAGAAAGGGCCGAATGTCGGGCAGGCGACGGGGGAGGGACCGGAGCCACCAAAGCCCTGTGTCATTTGTAGTGGTGCGCATCCAATGATGAATTGCCCTTGGCGAAACGGGCATTGCTTCCGGTGTGGCAGGCCGGGCCACACGCGTTGGGATTGCCCCCGGAAGCGGGGCGTCACCAGACCCCCGGCTCCGAGACCGGACGACCTACGCCTGACGGACTCTTCGGATACCGAGTCCCCATCCCGCCTCTCCGAACGAGACTGGCCCACAGGTTGTGAACGGATCTCCCCAGCTGCCCCGGGAAGCAGTGATGAGGAATCCCAGAACAGGGGATAGCAGGCAGTGATCGGATGTCGGATCTGGGTTAGGATGGTCTTTGTGGGTAGTTTACTTCTCTTTTCTGTTATAACCACTAGGAATATTAGAGTGTTTTATGGGTAGTTTACTTCTCTTTTCTGTTATAACCACTAGGAATAGTAGAGTGAGCCCTTTGTTGGACATGTCGAATGGTCACCTAATGGATATGCATGCTTAACTAGATCATTGTGAGCCTATCATGTGGAAAACATTATAGTGGAAATCTGACATGTTGGAACTCTTACATGCTTCTTGGACGTTGTTCTAGCGTTTAACCTTGCTTAAGGGGGTGGGGATGTACCGTCATAGTGCGATTTTGTGAGACGTCTTGTGGGAGAACATCATTTGAGGATTCTAGGACAGGCATAGGTGGTTGATTCAAGTGAGGGTGATTAGCAGGTTATGGACACGTGCAGTTAGATTGTGATTTGGTATGATTACTTGACACACATGTTGAACCCCTATATGGCGCTCCCCTTCTTTCTTCCATAAGGAGATAGGTTTGACTTCAGGGATGTCTAGTTAGACCACTTCTAATCGCTACCCTATATGTGTTGGAACTGACTTAGGAGAATCCTATTGTCTCTTCTTCCCCTACTCCTTCGGCGGATGGTTATATGTTGCTCGGGTTTGAGCAGGGATTGGCAAAGTGTAGTTAGGGCTTGGGTGTTCGCCTTTGGGGTATTGCGGCTGTCGCAGATAGCAGGCGGACTCGTACTTATAGCTCGTAAAAGACAAGACCTCACGGGATCGGGGAGGAGATTTTCCAGCGGAAGGCGACGGTACCCTACGATTTCGCGGACGGATCTGCGTGCCAGATACCCCGGAATTAAAGAAGGAAATTCTATATGAGGCACACAGCGCCCCTTATGCAGCGCATCCAGGAGGCACAAAGATGTACAGGGACCTCAAGCAGACCTTCTGGTGGCCCAAGATGAAGAGGGATGTAACTCAATTTGTAATTCATTGCCTAGTGTGTCAACAAATAAAGGCGGAACATCCACGACTGGCTGGAAAGTTGCAACCCTTATCGATACCGGAGAGGAAACGGGACCATATCACCATGGGTTTTGTCACCGGACTTCCGCGCTCACAACAAGGACATGACACGATATGGGTTGTAGTAAACCGGCTAACTAAAATCAGTGCACTTCCTACCGATTCACACAAACGGGACCAGGGAGCGGTTGGCCTAGGTCTATCACAGCGAGATTGTGAGACTGCATGGAGTACCGGCATCGATCACATCAGACAGAGACACGCGTTTTGTCTCAAAGTTTTGGCAGAGTCTGCAACAAGCCCTGGGGACCAAACTGCACTTCAGTACAGCCTTCCACCCTCAGACGGACGGGCAGTCGGAGCGAGTGATACAGACGCTAGAGGACCTGCTTCGGGCCTGTGTACTTGATTGGGGAATCGGTTGGGAGCGTTGTCTGCCACTTGTAGGATTTGCTTACAACAATAGTTACCAGGCCAGTATTCAGATGGCACCCTACGAAGCCTTATACGGGAGACGCTGCCGATCCCCGATCTGTTGGGACGACTTGGGAGAACGGAAACTTTTGGGACCCGAGTTGGTGGAGGAAACAGAAGAGAAGGTGCGCCTCATCAGACAGCGCTTACTAACCGCCCAGAGTCGACAAAAGAACTATGCGGATCGGAGACGCCGCGATTTAGAATTCCAGGTAGGGGAACACGTATTTTTACGGGTCTCGCCGTCGAGGGGAATCAAGCGTTTTGGGTTAAAAGGCAAACTGAGCCCACGAATGTGGGGCCATTCGAGATCCTGGAACGGATTGGCCCAGTGGCTTATCGCCTTGCCCTACCACCAAACCTCGATCGGATTCACGACGTGTTCCACGTTTCGATGCTTAAGAAATACCTTCCCGACCCGTCGCATGTCCTGGACGTCTCGACGCTCGAACTAAAGGAGGACCTAAACTTCGAAGAAACCCCGGTGCGGATCCTAGCAAGAGAAAGCAAGACACTTCGAAGCCGAGTCTTTCCCTACGTGAAAGTGCTCTGGAACAACCACGAGGAGCGGGAGGCGACGTGGGAGCTGGAATCGAAGATGGGGGAGGGTTACCCCCATCTCTTTACCGAGAACCAGGAATGAGTTTCGAGGACGAAACTCGTTTTAAGAGGTGAGTGATGTAGTAACCGCCGGTTTAAAATAATTGCTAGGGTCCACTTTTGGTTTTATTTATTTTCATTTAGACTCGGAGGGCGATCCATAATTTCTTGTTCCCGGCCAGATCGTCGGGACTCGCGGGTATTTTTAGTTAATAGAGCTCGCGAAACGGAGAACGGCGGTGCAATCGGTTTTGAATTCCGACGCCGGGTGCTTCCAGAATAAATTCCGGAAGTTGGCTAACAATTTAGGCAACCAGCACGGTTTACGAGGCGGACCGGACCCCGGTTCGTACCCGCGTTTGATTTAAAACAGGGTTCTTTCCCATTTCCAACTTAACCGTTCCCGCCACCTATATCACTCCCGCGTTTTCCCAGTCGCACGACTCCCCACGATCCGCCCCAACTTCCCACACCTCCCCACAACTTCCCACTAACCGCCACCACTTCCCCCACTCTCCACACCTCCCCACAACTTCCCACTAACCGCCACCACTTCCCCCACTCTCCACAACTCCCCACAACCCCCCTTAACCCCCTGCGTACAAACCCCAAAGGAACGAAAAAGGAAACACAATTCCCCAAACTTCCAGTTTCCCAACGGAGCGTACCATTTCCCCAATCTTTCCATTTCCCCAATCTTTCCATTCCCCAATCTTTTCTTTTCCCAATCAATCGGCGTAGAGCACCCGGTGGAGCGATCAAGGAGGCGAGGAGGGGACGATTATTTTTCTTACTCCTTCTCCAACGAACGAAGGTGAGCCGTGCTTTCGTTTTCTTGTTTCGTTCTTGTATCGTTTCTTGTTTCGAGCAAGGGGAGGGAAATCCCTTGAATTGTCGGGGTGGGTTTTTCCTTCGTCTTGTGCCGCGTGCGAGGCGATTTCGGGGACCAAACGGGAGGCCGCCGCCGCCGTGGTTAAACGGGAGGCCGCCGCCGCCGTCACCGGGTTCACGGAGTCATCGCCGGAGCCGCCGTGATCGCGGGATCGCGACCGGAGCCGAAAACGGACGCGATATTGAGGTTTTCTGGCTGCGGTCCACCCGTCCGGGTGCACCCGGTGCACGCCGCACCGGCCCGGGGCCGCGAACCTGGCGCACGGAGCTGTGCGCCAGGCCGCGCGGTCCACCGGGCCTGCGTGCACCCGGCGCACGCCCTTGCGGCCCGGGGACGCGGACCCGGCGCACGGCCCGGTGCGCCAGGCCCGCGCGGTGCACGCCTGGGCGTGCACCCGGCGTACGCCACCGCAACGCGGGGCCGTGGACCCGGCGCGCGCCCGCACCCGTGCGCGGCCCGGCCCAAGACGGTGCTGGGTCCACCGCGCCGCGTGCTCCCGGCCCACGCCCATGCCGCCGCCGCCGTGGACCCGGTCCACGGTTGGACCCGTGCACCCGCTTCCAGAAAAAGGGCCCAAGAGCTCCGTTTTTAGCCCGTTTCGCACCATTTTTGAGTGTTTTTAACCACAAAGACGTTTTTAACAAGTATCATTTTATTGTAGCAGTCTGGGCACACAGCGAGGGCATTTTAGTTGGAATTCCGCACGCCTTCTCCTTCACACAGAGGTGGGTTGTTGCTTTCAGTCCTTGCTTTTAATTCTACTAAATTGGGTGGGTTCAATCTTGTGCGTACTTGGGGTTAAAGATCGAAGGGTGATAGGCACTACTTGTTTGACTGTGCTAACGTTTAGAACAAAGAGAAAAAGAAAATATAGAAAAAGAAGGGATGTTCTAAACTTTATATGGACCTTGTGCTTGGATTGAAACAGTGTGGGTTTTTCTCCCGAGGTTTAGTAATGTTAGTATTCCGGGGAGGATATTAAATATTATGTTAACCTGTACTAACACTGATGGCTCTATGGTTTACTATATTACCCCGTGTTTTGTTACTATGCTCGAGTGCGACACGCGCATCCGCGGTTTGGCCACCGCAAAGGGTGCTCTTTTCCGGAAAGGCGGTCTTTGACCCGTGTTTACCCACGAGGTGACGTAGTGGGGCCCCCGTAGGTGTGGGGTTTGAGGCACGAAGGTGCGAGCGGTGGGACCTATAGTGTGACGCCCCACTTCCCAGGGGGTCACCCATCCTAGAACTACTCTAGCTCTAGCACGCTTAACTCTCATGTTCCTCTTGGATCTTGCTACCATCCAAAATGCTATAGCCGGGTTAGAGATTTTAGTCCTATTATATCATTTATATAGAGGACTAATCCAAATTCCGGGGGTGTTACATTCTTCCCCCCTTTAAGCCCTGACGTCCACGTCAGGCTCAAGCACACTCACAAGCACCAGGCGATGTGAGACTCGTCTCGCTAGCCTTAGCCGACCTTGTGAGGAGCTGCACTCCACTCACAATGGTCATTAGCCGGGGAGCCTCGCTCTACCCGCTATATAACCCTGGCTCAGCCGAGACTCATCTCACATTTCCGGCTGGTGAATGGCTCTGATACCAACTGTGACGCCCCACTTCCCAGGGGGTCACCCATCCTAGAACTACTCTAGCTCTAGCACGCTTAACTCTCATGTTCCTCTTGGATCTTGCTACCATCCAAAATGCTATAGCCGGGTTAGAGATTTTAGTCCTATTATATCATTTATATAGAGGACTAATCCAAATTCCGGGGGTGTTACATATAGGGATTGGATCCCGATAAGGTCAGGTGTGGGACCGCCGGGATTGGATCCCGACGCGGTCAGGTGTTACAGGTGTTACCGGGGTTGCAGCTGTTACAGGTGGTACAGGTGGTTGCGAGTTACCGTTACGAGTAGAGCGGTTATTTCAGCTAGCCTTACCTTATGGTTTGGTACTACTTTACTGCTTTAGTATTATTTTTATGATAGTGTCACTGACTACCCCACTCTGTGACAGGTACCTCCAGGGGGTAGAGGTAGGCGACGGTGAGGCCGAGGTGGTAGCAGTCGGGCTGAGGGGCCCTAGTATACTGTTTTATTTACTTGCTCTGCATTTCATTCGGAACTGTAAGTTATTGTGTGGTTCTCGATACCCTTGTGGGGTCGTGTGGATGTTGAGTACTTTCTTTTCCTTTATGCATTTCTGTTTCCTTTATTATTCCCGGTTGGCCGTTTTCTAAACAAATCAACCAGAAAGCAAAAGAAAAAGGACTTCGTAAACTGGTTTCAAAACCTAAGGCCGTGTGGGCCTGTTTTCAAAACAGTGAGTTTATACTTTCAACTTGACTGGCCTCGGGTATTGTTTAGTCTTCATGCACCATGCTACGTCGAACTGTTGTGATTAATTGGAAGTGATTGCTTGTGTTTAACGGTTGTAATAGCCGCGACGCCGTGCATATACAGAGGAGACTCTGCCCGACTTTCGAGTGAATCTGTATATGTGGCGGGTCTGGGCACGCGCCGGGGAAGGAGGTTTTAAAGAAAAAATTTTTGTACGCACCTCACGCTTATCTTTGTGTACCGTTTCCGCTAAAATAAAACCCCTGGGGCGTGACAATTGTGGGAAACCTAAAGCAATGCATAATTCTCATCCAGATTAAAGTTTACTGTAGTTTGTTTGAGCATGATGTAATATACATAACAGGTGTGCTAAGTTAAGTTTTCAGGTTGAAAGAGTTCATATGTTGCAAGAGTTTCAATGAGGTCATCAGATTTAGCAACTATCAACTATGGGTACAATCATACAGTTTTGACACAATATTGGGGTCATTTATTAGCATGCATGCCGCTACAGTCATAGAATTAGAGTACAGTCCGTAGATTTTGAAAGCGAGATCACCTACCTGAACACGCTAACTGTCCGGGGTTGCACAGATAAAAAGTCTAGAAAACGCCAAATCACTGTATCTGCTAAGCTAGTAGCACAGTAACGGTGCTCACAAAGTCCTAGGTACAACAACAATCCACAATTACACTCAAATCCACACAAATTCCAAGTTCTAAAAAAAATCTGCATGAACAGTGTAGAGTACTGGGACTTCGGACAGCGCGCCGACCACATATGATGGCCTGGAGTGGTGAGATTGCCTCGGACATGTTGCATCTGAGTTTACAGTTGATGCCGGGTTGATTTGGATCAACGCAGAAGCTCCAGCTCGATTCGGGATTTTTTCGGGCTTTGTATGCCGATTGAGGATGAGATTTGGAATTACCGACTTCACAGTGGAGCGCCGGAAATTCGGGAACACTTGGAACAGGTATATATTCAGTTTACAGCGCAGTTCGGGAGGTTCTGGACTGACGCGGAGGATCCGGAGGTAAAAAGTGAGTCGGAACTGACAGTTTCGGAGCCGGTTTTTGAATTGAGCACCCCGACTCAACGGATGAGCTTTTTGAAGAGAAAAAGCTGTGGGCACGTGTACTTTCAAATTACAGCGGAGTTCGGGAGGTTCCGGACAGCGGCGGAGGGCCCGAAGGCAAAAAGTGAGTTGGAGTGGGCACTTTTGGATTATTTTATTAATATTTTCTTTATAGCTTTGTTAATTATTTCCTTCTCTTTGTTTGGTAACAGAGGGCATGTATGTGAGATTTTGGGATTTAAGGTAAGTGAGTTTTTTGTTTTTTTAAATGTATGTTGCTTCTTGCTTAATTGGGGCTTAATTAAGTTCTCCTTAATTAAGCATCCTGATACTTAAGGTGAGGTAACCTCACCCTTGGGTTGCCTCACCTTCTCCTCCACCACCACCTCTGTAGCTTTTCTAAGCAGAGAAAGAAGAAGAAAGAAAGAAAGAAAGAAAGGAAAAGAGAGAAAGAAAGGAAAAGAAGAAGATGAAGGAGATGAAGAGGAACAAGGTGGATTTGGAGTTTTGCTTGTGGAGGTTAGCTTTTTGGGTTTTTCTCTTAATTAATTGAGCTTGGGTTTTTATCAAAGAGCTTGATTTATTGATTGGGATTTTGGATTTTAATTTGAGCTTTGGAATTAGTTGGTTTTGTTTTAAAAGAGCAAGAAAGGAATTTTGGGTATTTTGCTAGAGCTTTGGGAATTTTGTTGGGTTTTTAAATGCAAAAAAATGGATTTATGGAAAAAAATTGGAGTAAAAAGTTTTGTTTAATTGATTTTTGTAGCTAATTAAGTTGTAAACTTTATTTTAAATTTTTTGAAATTTTTTTGAATTTTTTTTTGAATTTTTAGAAATTTTCCGCCGTCGCGGCCGCGCGCGCGGCGCTGCCAGGCCGCGCGGAGGCGCGCGCGGCATGGCCGCGCGCGGCAGGGGCCGCGCGGGCTGCGCGCGGGCCTGCGAGGGCTGCGCGCGGGCCTGCGAGGGCTGCGCGCGGGCCTGCGCGGGCGCCCGTCGGCCTGCGTGGGCGACGCGGGCCGCGCGGGCCGCGCGCGGGCCTGCGCGGGCGCGCGCAGCGCCGCAAGGCGCCGCGCGGCGCGCTCCGGCACCGCGCACTCGGCTTGGGCCGTGTGCCGCGCGGCCGGCCTCCCGGACGCGCGCGGCTGGGGTTTTCGCCGTTCGGCGTGCCCCGAGACTTCGGCGACGCCTCGGTTTGCGTGCCGGCCTCGTTTAGCAACCGACGGAGGCCGGTTCCGCCGTCGGATTGTTTTTTCGCCGACGGAGGCCGTTTTTTTCACCGACGGAGGCCGGTTCCGCCGTCGGATGCTGTTTTTCGCCGACGGAGGCCGTTTTTTCACCGACGGAGGCCGGTTCCGCCGTCGGATGCTGTTTTTCGCCGACGGAGGCCGTTTTTTCGCCGTCGACCGCTGTTTTCCGCCGTCGACCGCTGTTTTCGCCGCCGCGAGCTGTTTTTCGCCGTCGACCGCTATTTTTCGCCGTCGACTGCTGTTTTCGCCGCCGCGAGCTATTTTTCGCCGTCGACCGCTGTTTTCCGCCGTCGACCGCTGTTTTCGCCGCCGCGAGCTGTTTTTCGCCGTCGACCGCTGTTTTTCGCCGTCGACCGCTGTTTTCGCCGCCGCGAGCTTTTTTTTCGCCGTCGACCGCTGTTTTCCGCCGCCGCGAGCTGTTTTTCGCCGTCGACCGCTGTTTTCCGCCGCCGACCGCTGTTTTCGCCGCCGCAAGCTGTTTTTCGCCGTCGACCGCTGTTTTTCGCCGTCGACCGCTGTTTTCGCCGCCGCGAGCTGTTTTTCGCCGTCGATCGCTGTTTTTCGCCGTCGACCGCTGTTTTCGCCGTCGCGAGCTGTTTTCGCCGCCGGCCGCAGTTTTTCGCCGACGAAGGCTGTTTTTCGCGCCGTGTGCTGTTTTTCGCCGATGAAGGGCTGTTTTCGCGCCGCGCGCTGTTTTTCGCTAACGGAGGCTGTCTTTCATCGCCGGATGCTTGGTTTTCGACCGTTTTGACTGATTTTGTGATTTCTTCTTTCCTGGCAGTTTGCAGTGTAGTTTTAGCATCTGACTGGGACGCGACCTTGTGACTCCGTTTTGCGTGCGGGTTTCGGCATCGTACTTCGGGTTGCGTGCGGACCTCGTGGAGACAAGGTAAGCCCGCTGAGCCCAATTGCAAGTGTCGACAAGCAATTGGGGGCGATCTGAGGTGGGTTGGTTTTTCTCTCCAAGTCTTCGGACTTCCTTCTAATTCTATTATAATAGGATTTGCATGCTAGTTTAAGTGTTTTCTTGGAACTTGACTAGCACCCCCGTCATATGTTGCATGTGTTCAACCAGACCAATAGAGAACCTTAATCTGGGCTAGGTTCTTTTGTGCTTTAGACATCCCCACACATGCATTTC
The DNA here is from genome assembly GCA_029168755.2 of Tillandsia fasciculata. Lineage (NCBI taxonomy): Eukaryota > Viridiplantae > Streptophyta > Magnoliopsida > Poales > Bromeliaceae > Tillandsia > Tillandsia fasciculata. The sequence continues at coordinate 115,340 of JAQOTM010000360.1, read as the reverse complement.
CTTCTGGACATAGAGTTTCTCGCCCGGGTAGTGGGCCGAGCGGTCAGAGTTTTGTGGGATGGGTGATTCACTCGGGCCTGGGGGCTGAGTGGGGTCTGGTGGCTGTGTTAGGCCAGTGTTGGTGGTTTGGGAACCGTTTAGAGTAAACGGTGGTCCCGGGTTTCTAGTTGTGACGTCGTTTTCTCGTTACTACCACGTTGTGATCGTGGAGTACGTATGCTATCAGGACCTTGAACCCAGAATGCTTTTGAACTCTCATGATTTTAGTAAACCAGTGTTTTCCTTCCGTATTCCTAAGGGTCGCCGGAGCTTGTTCTTGTTTGATTGGGCGAAGGTGTCACCCTTGGGAGTTCGGGAAACAAACTCGTTTTCAACTGATTTTCTCAAGAACTAAAATCCATAAAAGCTGGTTTTCTCAATTTAAGATAGTTTTCAAAAGGATAAATTTTACCCTCACCCCAAGGGGGTTGAGGAGAAATGATATTTCTTTATAAAGGTCATCTTTTTACTAAATTCCCTCATCCGCCAGGGGCGGGGGATCTGGGTTCTAAGGGCTGGTTTCGTCTTTGGCCGAAAACAACGGGAGGCTACACCTATAGCCTGTTCTTGTTTGATTGGGGTCGTAGGTAGTAGACTCCCGGGGTTTTCGGACTCTGTGCAGTTCTTGCTGTGGAGCATCTCCAGCCGTGAGTTATGAGTTTGAGCTGAGATAGTTTCCCACTTTAACCGTGAGGGGCCGAATCCCTGAACGGTAAAAGACCGAGAACTTCGATAGGCTGAGCCTAGAGTCTGTTCTTGTTTGATTGGGGTTTTAGGCACCGGTCTATCGGGATTCTCGGACCTTTGCCGCGTCAGTCGGTTCCTCTCGCCTATGAGTGGGCTGTTGTTGTGGGAGCCGTTGGGAGTGGCGGCGGTCCCAGCTATGTGGTACTTGCTTGAGAGAGTCAGTGTTGTGAGTTTGAGTTGTGCTTCGAGCATTGTGATACCGATCGGTTTGATCGTGGACTATAGCCTGCTGAGCCTGGCTTTTTGCCAGTTATGAGATACTTGAGTTACTTGAGTTCGGTGGGGTCGCTCCCCTCGAGCTACGCCCCGGGTGCGATGATGATACCGAGCCTGACGAGGCTGCAATGATGCGACTAGTTGATATACTAGAGTTCGCTTGAGATAGTCGGACAGGACGCCCCACGTAAATCCCGTCCTCATGTGGATGTGTGGTGGTGGTAGGTGCGATCCTAGTCGACAGGCGCAGGCTTGACTGGACCCTATGTGGCAGTCATAGAGATTGGGTGTTATGTGAGAGAGTATGCATATCATGTGTCATAGTTCGGTTATACCTTTGAGCATAGTACTTATGACATAGTGTCAGTATTTGAGTGGATGCATACCATCATCTGTGTTCCTTCTCGTTGAGCATAGTAGATAGAGGCATGATAGCTGTAGATATTTTCCAGCTTATCCTTTCATTATTTCAGTTTCTTTCTGTTATCTTATGCCTCTAGTAGACTTAGTGGGCAGACCGTGGTTCTTGGAGACGGTACCCACTGAGAACTACTGTAGGATGTAGTTCTCACACCCTCTGTCGGTGACAGGTTGCTGAGGCTTTCTTCCGTTCCTGCCCGAGCTGGCTTGACGGACCGAGGACAGGGAGTCGCGTGATAGTTCCCTACCAGCATTATTACTTTAGAGTGAGGTAGATGTACCATCCCGGACTGTGGGAGTTGATCATGTATTGATTTTCTAGTCTTAGCTATCTCCCCTGTGGTTTTGGTAGATATTGTATAGGTTGTTGGCTATTTGTATCATCTTGTATTCGGGAGATAGACTTGTATTTATGTTCAGTTTTTAGTAGTGTGATTTTATATTACAGCTTTTATTACCCGCTCTGATATCTGTATAGCTGTAGTTCTATCTTTTGCAGGTTAGACGCTTCGTCTGCACGGCAGTTTCCGTACAGATGGCGGATCTGTTAGCGAGCCCGGATCACAGTTTCGACCCCGGGGCGTGACAAACAGTCCCATTCACACGAAATTTTCACCTGAAAATATTCTTCCAAAAATTCCAATAAAAATACCACGGCTATCCTCGCCAAGTGTAGATGTCGATAGGCTCTTGAATCGTCGAAATCCGATAACCGGATGGGGAGATAAAAATCCGCAAAGTGTATGCTGTCCAGGAACTCAAACAGTCACAAAGGGAGGTTAAAATGTACCCCAAACCCCTGAATAATCTCATTTCCAGAAAAAACGTCCAACACAGAAAATGTAGGTTTACCTCTTGTGAATCCGCTGTCGAAGAATTGGTCCAAAAATAGCGTAGGGTAGCCCGGTAGACCTCCCAGACTAAACTGCGACGAAGATGGGCCTCCAACAGTATAACGTCGCTCCGCACCACGATGCAGGAAACGCTGTCGTCGCGGCCTCCAAAAATTCCAAGATTTCACCAAAAGATGCGCAAGAGGGAGAGGAAGAAATCTTATGAAGGGATCAAGAGCTAAAGCTCTCGGGAAATGGCTCAAAAACTCGGCCCAAGTGGCCTATTTATAGGCCCCCAAAGAAAACAGCCCAAAAAAAACAAGTCAAAGGGATTTCGGGCCCACTTTCGGGCGCCCGAAAACTTTCGGGCGCCCGAAAACTTTCGGGCGCCCGAAAACTTTCGGGCGCCTACAGTGTTGGGCCCGGCCCAACACTGTTCACGCCCGAAAGTTCCCCGTGCTGCCATGTGTCCCCCCGAACATGCAACACCGGTGCAAGGCCAGCCGATGAGCACCACGTGTCCCGTCAAACAGAGAACAGCGACGCGGGACCACTCACCGACCGCCACGTGTCCACCCAGCCAGCACAGTAAGGCGGTTGCGCCCGCCAATGAGCGGGCGCCACGTGTCCCCGGCTGACCCGCCAACCGCGGGACGTGGCTCCTACGTGCGCACGCGTCCCGAGGCACCTACCGCGCGCCCCGTGCACCGCATCTGCTGCGCCCGCCAATCAGGGAGTGACACGTGTCCCCTGCACCCGGTCCACGCCTTCCCCAAGAATTCTGTGGACCGCGCCGCGTGCACCGACCAACCGGAGGCTGCCACGTGTCCCCCGCCTTGGTCCATGCACCGCCGCGCACACCCAGTAGACCGCGCGCCCTGGGCCCGCCAATCAGGCAGTGCCACGTGTCCCTGCGCTGGGTCTGTGCACCCCGCCGCGCTGCTCTGTGGACCGCGCGTGGTAAACCGGCCAATGGCAGGCCGCCACGTGGCATCCCGGCGGTCTACGGCCCCTCCCATGCACCAAAACCCACTAAAAACTTTCGGGTGTCCGTTTTTGGGCATCCGGACTCCAAATCAAACAAACAAAAAGTCGTTTTCAAGCGTTTTTCCGTGTTGAATCCATTTACGACCTCTGTTTGGCCTGATTCCTTTCAAAAATTTTGGCAAACCTAGCCGAAGGCCAACACAGCAAGTGGTAACACACAGGGTCCATCTGTGGCATCCAATTGATGCACCATGGGCCAGATACACCAATACTAGGTGTTCTAACAGTGGATTCATCGGAAGAACGCTGCATGGGAACTAGGGCCACTACACTTTATAGTCATCCCTTTCCAACAAAACCAAACTTTGAACATCAAAAATTTAATAGTTCTTGACAAAAGTTTTTTTTTTAAATATCAAGCTACCTAATAAGATCATCCTTCTCATTGTCGTCATAGAGGCAAACTAATAAACACTTTATAGTCATCCATTTTCGAAAAAATAGAACTTTGAACATTAAAAATCTAAACTTTAGGCCTTATTTGATACCAATTTCAATTTTTGAGGCAAACCAACAAACACTTGTCATTGAGACAAACCAATAAACACTTTATAGTCATAGAGGCAAACCAATAAACACTTTATAGTCATCCATTTTCGACAAAATATTTTGAGAAACCAAGGTGAAACCAACACTTTCATAATTCTTGATAAAAGTTTTATGCTAAATATCAAGCTAACTAATAAGATCATCCTCCTCATTGTCATCATAGAGGCAAACCAACAAACACTTTATAGTCATTTTTTTTCCAACAAAATCAAAATTTGGACATCAATAATCTAAACTTTAGGCCTCATTTGATACCAATTTCAGTTTTTGGGGCAAACCAACAAACATTCGTCATAGAGGCAAACCAACAAACACTTTATAGTCATAGATGCAAACCGACAAACACCTTGACAAATGTTTTATATAAAATATCAAGCTACCTAATAAGATCATCTTTCTCATTGTTGTCATAGAGGCAAACCAACAAATACTCTATAGTCATCCCTTTCCGACAAAATCAAACTTTGAACATAAAAAAACTAAACTTTAGGCCTCATTTGATACCATTTTCAGCTTTTAAGGCAAACCAACAAGCACTCATCATAGAGGCAAACCAACAAACACTTTATAGTCATCCCTCTCCGACAAAATCAAACTTTGAACATAACAAATTTAATAGTTCTTGACAAAGGTTTTATGTTAAATATCAAGCTATCTAATAAGATCATCCTTCTCATTGTCGTCATAGAGGCAAACCAATAAACACTTTATAGTCATTCCTTTCTGACAAAACCAAACTTTGAACATTAAAAATCTAAACTTAAGGCCTTATTTGATACCAATTTCAATTTTTGAGGCAAACCAACAAACACTCGTCATAGAGGCAAACCAACAAACACTTTATAGACATAGAGGCAAACCAACAAATACTTTCTAGTCATCCCTTTCCGACAAAATGTTTTGAGAAATCAAGGTGAAACCAATACTTTAATAGTTATTGACAAAAGTTTTATGTTAAATATCAAGCTACCTAATAAGCTCATCCTTCTAATTGTCGCCATAGAGGCAAACCAACAAACACTTTATAGTCATCTTTTTCCGACAAAACCAAAATTTGGACATCAATAATCTAGACTTTAGGCCTCATTTGATACTAATTTCGGTTTTTTAGGCAAACCAACGAACATTCGTCATAGAGGCAAATCAACAAACACTTTATAGTCATAAATGCAAACCAACATACACCTTGACAAAAGTTTTATGTTAAATATCAAGCTATCTAATGAGATCATCCTTCTCATTGTAGTCATCCTTTTCCGATAAAATCAAACTTTGAACATAAAAAATCTAAACTTTAGGTCTCATTTGATACCAATTTTAGTTTTTGAGGCAAACCAACAAACACTCATCATAGAGGCAAGCCAACAAACACTTTATAGTCATCCCTTTCCGACAAAAGCAAACTTTGAACATCAAAAATCTAAACTTTAGGCCTCATTCGATACCAATTTCAGTTTTTTTTTTCTTTTCCTGTTGTTGTCAAAGAGGCAAACCAGCAAACACATCTTAGCATTTTGTTCTGCCAAAATTAAATTTTGAACTATCAAAATCTAAATTTTATGCCTCCTTTGATACGACTTTTTTTTTTTTGGCACCCTTGAACTTAGATTCGATGCAATTGATCAACCCAAATATAAACCAAACAAACAATAACAAAGATAAACGCCTCATAATCAACCCTACTAAGATCCAGCACGGGATCATAGTCGGGGTCGACGTTGGGCTCCAGCGGCAACAAAGGAGTAGACGTTTAACTACTATACTTTATGTAAATCTCGCAACTATAAATTTATTAAAGTAATTAATTAATTTAAGACAGTAAAATTAATTTATTTTAAAAAATAGATAGCTAATATAAAAAGTTTCATACCTCATAAGAAATTATGAGTTAGAGAGAGAAATATAGCTACAGAGAGATGCTTACTTGCGTAGCTAAAATTGCACAGTCCAAGAGTGTTAATGAAGTGTAGAGGGGCCGACCACCGGAACTGGAACCGAACTTCGTTGGCCCACGAGCACACCGATGCCAGATCCCCTCCCGCGTCCGCCGGTAGGAGCTTCGTCACCGCCTCCGATGCCTCATACTCAACACTATCGAGATCGAGAGGCTCAAGAGAACGAAACGCCAGCTTTGAAGAACTCAGGATTTATAAGATATATAGAGCAGTGCATAAATAATATTATCTATAATATTTTTTTATGAAAATATATAAATAAAACGTATTTTTTCCAACAATCTGAATAGCAAACTTAGAAGAAAAAAAAAACTAAACAAAAAAAAAGGAGGGTATTAGCATTTTCCTTTATTATAATAATGATATCGGTCATAGATAAACAAAATGAGAGAGAAAGAGAGAGAGAAGAGAGAGAGAGAGAGAGAGAGAGAGAGAGAGAGAGAGAGAGAGAGAGAAAGAGGATGAGATGTACCTGACGGCGGAGTCAGGGAATCTGCGGTTGGGCTGGCACTGGCAGAGGAGGAGGAGGTCGTCGCTGGGGCAGAAGTCGGTGAGGAGGCAGGACCAGCGGTCGTTCTCGGCAATGTCGTAGAGCCTGGAGCCCCCTGTCGAGGCCGAGCTCTTGCCCCCGTCGTCGTCGTGGTAGGAGCGGGCATCAGCGCCGTGCGGATCGGCGGAGGTTTTGTCGCTCCCAGAGTCGGTCGCGGGCTCGCTCAGGGCGGAGTAGGAGCCGGCGCTGGCACTCGTGGACATCAAGGGGGGTGCCGGAGATAGCCGCCGCACCGCGGGATGAGCGCCCGGGCCCCGCCCCGGGAAAGCACCCTGCCGAGGCCGAGCTATTGCCCCCATCGTCGTCCTCTCGGCGGCGGGCGATCACCATGGCTTCGCGCGGACGCCACTATAAAGAGAGAGAGAGAGAGAGAGAGAGAGAGAGAGAGAGAGAGAGAGAGAGAGAGAGAGAGAGAGAGGGAACCATGTGCGGGCACATGGATTGGAAATAGAGAGAGAGAACCCATGTGCCCATGTGCAGGCACATGGATGGGAAAAGAGAGAAAAGGGGGAGGAGAAGCGAAGGGGGAGACAGCCCATGTGCGGGCAAAGAGAGAAAACAGAGGAAATTGAAAGAGGACGCACGGAGCAAGGGACGCACGCCACGTCGGCTCGGATGTGCAAGCAAAGAGAGAAAACAGAGGAAATTGAAAGAGGACGCACGGAGCAAGGGACGCACGCCACGTCAGCTCGGGATGCCTGGGAAGGCTCCATGCGGGCTCGGAAGAACTGAGGATTTATATTCTTTATTGATACTATTGGACAGAAAGTTTTTTTTTTTTTTTTTTTTTTTTAAGAGGACCACATTGACACTAAAATATAATTTAATTAAAATTTATTATCTATTAATAAAAATTTTGGATATGCTAATCATTATACCGTAAATGAAGTTTAATATATATATCTAAAATAAATTTTTATAATATAATAAATTATTTCGATATTTTATATTATATATATTATATCATATTTTATTTCACAATATTAATTTTTAAATATTTTATCAATTATCTAATATTATATGCGGTGTATATAATATTGGTATGCACCAGTTGTAAGCAAAAATTCCTTCTCTTTTTTAAAATTATGAGTGAATTCTATTCAACATTCAGTATTTATATTTGTATATATACCACATGCCTAAAACTCTTTAATAAAAATTTTAAAATTAATTCATCAAATATAATTTAAATTATTAGATTTTGTATATCATAAATATTTAATTAATTTTTTATATTAGTGTGGTGACCCCGATCCCGTACAGCTTTTCCCATGACCCATGCAGTGAAACACCTATTAGTGGTATGTCGGACCCGCAACACGTCAAATGGACGCGTTGGACGGACTCAGTGATGTTTCAAGAACAAGCCTGTCCTTCAACTGCTTTCGACGAATTTTAGAAAGGGTTTCAGGCTAATCCGAGACCAGATTTGGATTCAGCGCGGAAAAACGCCGAAAATCGGCTATTTACTTATATTTTTCGGAGTCCGGATACCCAAAAACGGACCCCAGAAGTTTTCTGCGTATTTTGGTGCATGGGGGAGGCCGTGGACCGGCTGGATGCCACATGGCGGCCTTTGATTGGCTGGCGCATGCGGCGCGGTCCATAGAGAATTGCGCTGGTGAGTGGCCTGGGCGCGGGGGACACGGATTCGCGGGCTCACGCGGAGCAGTCCACGACGTCGAGCGGGTTGGCTGGACCAGGGCGGGCCACGTGGTAGCCTGTGAGTGGCCGACGCTGGAACGCGCGGTCCACGCGACGGTGGAAGCAGGCGGGGCAGGTGGGGGCAGGTGGCGGTCGTACGTGGGGCGCCACATGGCGCCCTGCGATTGGTCGGCGCCACCCACCCCACCGACCCCGGGCAGGCCAGGTGGCGCGAATCCACTGGCCCCGCACACGCTGTCCGCTGTTCAAGACACGTCTCGGGGCCAGGGCCATTCGGGCGCTGGTCGTGGGCCGGGGCGGGTCACGCTTTTGTGCACTATAGCCGCCCGAAATTGGGGCCCGAAAGGCCAATAGCTTTGTTTTTTTGGTTTCTTTTGGTAGGGGCCTATAAATAGGCTGGTTTCTTGGGCCTTTAGCCTATTTTCCTGAGCCCTTCTGCAACTGAGCCCTGTAGCAAAGTTGATCCTCATCTTGTGCTGGACCTTGCAAAGGAGTCTCAGAATTTTTGGAGGGCGCGGCATTGACGGCTTCGGCGATTCGGCGCAGTGTGACGTTTCTTCTTTGGTGGCCCATTTCCGTCGCATTTCGGTCCACGAGGGCCTCAGAGCTACTCCAAAAAAGTTTTTGGATGATTTTTCCGGCGTCGGTTTCATGAGAGGTAGGCCTTCGATTTCCGTGTTGATCACCTTGCTTCATTCTGAGTTCTTAGCATGGTTTACGAGGCATCTTTGAACCCCTTTCCTGCTGGTGGTTTTTCTGGACAGCGGAGGCTTGTCGGATTTTTATCTTCCCACTCGGGTATCGGATTTCGGCTTATGAGGACTCAATTGACTTCTACTCTTCGCGAGGATCACCGTTGTATTTTTATTGAAATTTTTGGAGATTATCACGCAGGTGTTAATTAAGCTTCTTTGGGACAGATTTTTCAGCAGTGTGTATGTTATGGGAATTTTGACTTATTGCATTGTTGGACCATATCTTTGTACCCAGGGGGAGTTTTCTGAGTTTTTGGACTCGTTGGAATTGTGGGAATCTGAGGATTATCCCGTTAAGTTTCAGCCTATTTGGATCTTTGATTGACGCGCGCTTCAGGTGGATTGCTTCGTCTCCAAAACCGGTGGACGGTTCTCTAACTCCATATTGTTAGTGAGCATGCATTATGTGAGCAGAATTAGAAAGCATGTTGTATCAGATAGGATTTTCTAGTGTGAGGACCCGAATCTCCACTTAAGGGCTTATTGATGGATTAGTGGTTTCTGGGAGTGTTTATGCGCGTGTCGGGCCCCGAAAAAGGATTCCTGGTGAATTGGGAGCAAGATTACTTACCAGGAGGCCCATATTGGGTGAATGAGATTTTGCGCACGTATTGGAACCAAGGATTTGACCTGGCATGAAAAATAGATCAAGTTTAACTTTCTGGGAATATTTGAGGAATTTTAGAAGTGGAATTAGGCGAAACGGATATCGGATTTGGATTCAGCGCGTGAAAACGATCAAGATGGACTATTTATTTGTATTTTTCAGAGCTCGGATGACCCGGCACGGATTTCGAGGCAGCTAGTACTGTTCCGGCGCCAGCGGGCGGCGGCGGGCAGCGGCGGAGCACGGCGGCGCGGGCTCGGGCAGGCGGCGGAGCGGCCGCGTTCAGGCGCGCGGGCGCGGGCAGCCGCGCGGGCAGGCGCGCGGTCCACGCGGCCAGCGTGCACCGTAGGGCTGAGACACGTGGCATCTCGTGAGTGGCCGGTGCTGTAGGCGCGGTCCACGGACATGGCGCGGGTGCACGGTGGACCAGTGGTGGACACGTGGCGGCTTTCGGTTGGCGGGTCCTGGTGCGCGCGGTCCACGCGTCGGGCGGCGGGTGCCTCAGGATGCGTGCCCGACACAGCGCCGCGGGCGGCGCGGCAGCTCACGTGGGCGCAGCGTGGGCGCTGCCGGGCGACGTAGGGGCGCCACGTGGCGCCCCGTGGTTGGCCAGGCACAGCAGCGCACGCTCGCGTGTCGGGACACGCGGCGCCGCGCGGTTCGCGGGCGCGCGTGCGCTGGGCGCGGGTAGCGCGGTTGGGCCATGTGGCAGCCTGTGGTGAATTCGGGCGTGCACAGTAACGGGCCGGGCCCATTACTGTAGCAGCCCGAATGTTTTCGGGCGCCCGAATTTGGGCCAAAAGTCCAAATGCTGGATTTTTTCGGGCTGGGCCTATTTAAGGCCCTTTTCACCCCGAGTTTGAAGCTTTTCCCGAGCTCCCCTGCCCTTGGACCCTTTACCAAAGTTGGAGATCTTCCTATCGCGCATCTTCTGGCAGAGGCCCGGAATTTTTAGAAGCCGCGGCGTCGACGTTTTTGGCATCGTAGCGCGGAGCGACGATCTTTCATCAGAGGCCCATTATCGCCGCATTTCGGTCTGAGAGGTCGACAGAGCTACTCCGATAGTATTTTTGGACGATTTTTACGACATTGGATTCATGAGAGGTACGTCTTCGTTTTCCGTGTTGACCACCTTGCTTGATTCAGAGCTTATGACACGACTTTCGAGATATTTCTAAGCTATTGTTTTGCTGGTGGAGTTTTTGGACAGCTGCCCCTTGCCAGAATTTTATCTCCGCACTCGAGTGTCAAATCGAGACGAGCCTGTACACTTTTTGCATCTACTCATCGCGAGGATTATCGTCGTATTTTTTTTGGGATTTTTCTGAGTCTTGCCCGAAGGTATACTGTTCCCCTTTTACTGTGCTGATAATTACAGTTGTGTGGTTGTGAGCTTTTGCGCGCCTGTACTGTGGAATTTGTAACTCGGCCTACGGGACTTGGAATTGGACGTACAGGTACCCGTTTCGAAGGCCTCGACGCGACAATCGCAGTGACATTTTTATTGGAATTTTCAGGGCACTTTCTGCAGGTGAAAAATTAACATTTTTGAGGCGGAATTTCTAAGTGTGTTTATTTGGTTAATTTTTGGGATTAAAGTGTAACGGTTAGCCGTGTGTTTGTACCAGGAGGATTTATTTAGTGTCCTTGGACCATCGGGGTTGTGGATTAGTGGAGATTGTTGCTCCTGGTGTTTTTAGCTGTGGAACCTTGGACAGTTCAGCTCTTCAGGTGGGTGGCCCGGTCTCCAAGATTAATGGAATGCACATTGAATCTGCTATAGTAGGACCGTGCATGATAGTAAATTCTTGTACAGCATGCTAGAATGTAGGAATTGCTATTCCTTGAAGTATCTGATGATCTTGTCATCTCCTTGCTTTTTATCGCCTATTTAATTATTATTATCTTGGAACTTGACATAGCACCCCCGTCATATGCTGCATGTGTAACCAGACCAGTAGAAAACTTCAACTTAGGCTAGGTTTATTCTGCTTTAGACATCCACACTTCTTATTTCTTACTGGGCATAGTGTTTTACTCGCCCGGGTAGTGGGCCGAGTGGCCAGGATCTCTTTTAGTGTGGGATGCATGTTACACTCGTGCTTGGGAGCAGAGTGGAGTCTGATAGATGTAGTTGGTCGTTCTTCTGTGGCGGGAGCCGTTTGGGTGAACGGTAATCCCGGGATATTTTACCCTTTATTCCTTTTTTCGCCACTGTGCTTGTCACGCCCCGGGGGTTTTTAGGTCAAGATAAGCGGAAAATGCGCGTGTATAAATTTTTTTCTTAATAAATAAGCCTCAGCCCTGCCCCCGGTGCGTGTCAGACCGCCACATACACAAATTCACTCTGCCAACGGACAGAGTCTCCTTTGTATATGCACGGCGTCCCATTTACAATGCCAACCATCAACCATGCAGTAGTCATCAAACGTAAAGCAGGGAAAATATATTTAACTACGGTTTTAAAAACGGTGTCTACCCGACACCCTATTTTTCAAACAAATAAACATTCACATCATTGAAGCGGCAACACCATTTGGAAAGGATAAAACCAGAGGTTATAAAATCTGTGCCCACACGGCACTCCGCTTTGGAAAGACGTTTTCGCAATCGTTTGGTTATTATCAAAACATGCCGCACATGAAAACACCACAAGTGTAGCTAAACCATAAAAATACATCCAATCCACAGTGCCGACTAAGTAAACGACTACATTTAACACGAACCACAAAAGCAAATTAAACTAACAGTAGCGAAAAGGAAATGAGATAAACCCAGGAGATCACGAGTAGTAAGCCTCCTACGACTACGATCCTCGCGACGCAGTCTCACCGCCATCCCGGCTAACGCACCTAGAAAAACCTGTCACGGAGTGGGTAAAGTCAGTGACAAACAAAGTAGATGTCTTAAGATTAACATGGATTTAAGAACAAACCAATTTCACCGGAACCTTTCGCTAAAACCCTGTGCAAAATAAGCTAGGCACCAACCCCAGAGTACCTGTCGGAGAGACGGAAGTCCCTCCTCGTGCACAACCCCATTGATGCTTTTAACCCCATTCACGGTGCTAGTGCGTCACCTTTAGCTGGCGTGAAGGGGGTCCTCACGGCTCCCACCCCTTTGTGAGGCACACGGGTCAAATAGACCACTTCTCCGAAAAAGTACACCCATGCGGAGGCCAATCCGCCTGTGTACGTGCGGCATCCCACCCCAAAATTTGCCGGTGTCGGCGTGTGTTGAGCCCCGCGACCGCAGTCGCCACAATTATTATGTTAGAATAAACAAAAAAAAACTATGCGAAAGGTTTACAGTCCATCTACTTTATTAGACAAAATTAACGAGCCTTTTACGATGATATAGTACACTTACTGCACTCGTTGCACTTATAGCAAGGGTACCCACCTGGTCGAGGGGAGATCGGAACACTTGAATTTTTCGCACACTCTTGCCGCGCACCTGGACCTAAGAAGAGTCCACAGGGGTAAACTATAGTCAAAACCATGCACTAACATCACAAAACGAAAGTCCAACTTTACCTACTTTGACGGAAAATCCCAAAACCGTCCGATTTTCCAAAAGCCGGATCCCCGCGCGGCCGTCGCCGCCTGCCGGAGCCCCACGCGGCCTGGAACCGCGCGGCGCGTCTCCGCGGGCGGCGCCCGCATGGGTTCGGCCCGCGCGGCGCTCGGCCCGTGCGGCGCCCCGCGCGGCGCCTGCCCGGGTGCGGGTCCGCGCGGTGCCCGCGCGGCGCCCGCGTGGTGCTCGACCCGAGCGGCGCCTCGCGCGGCGCCCGCGCGGGTGCAGGCCGGCGCGGCGGCCGCGCGGCGGCCGCGCGGGTGCAGACCCGCGCGGTGCCCATGCGGGTGCTGCCGGCGCGGCGCCCGCGCGGGTGCAGACCCGCGCGGCGCCCACGCGGTGCCCCGCGCGGGTGCTGCCCGCGCGGCGCCCGTGCGGGTACGGCCCGCGCGGCTTCCACAGTAGCCGCCCGCGGGCGGCGTCCGTCCGCCCGCGGCGTCCATCCGCACGACGCCCCAGCGGCATCGCGCGTCTCCGTCGTCCGCTCCGCGACCTAGCTCGCACGACGATGGTGGCGGCGGCGGAGACGACGGGGACGACCGAAAACCCAACGAGGAAAAATAAAGGAAAATCCCGAAAAATTACAACGAGGGTTTACTCACCGGATTGATCGACGGGGAAGTCGCCCGATCGCGTTCTCGCCTCCGGTTCGTTGTTCGGGATGATCGGACTTCTTCTCCCTCCCCTCGGCTAGGGTTCCGTCTTTCTCTCTTTTTCCCGTTTCTTTTCTTCTCACCGACTAGGGTTTTTCCTTCCGATAACCGGGATTATATATATATATATATATATATATATATATATATATATATATATATATATATATATATACTCTTATTATTTATTTATTTTCTTCTTATTTTATTTATTTATTTTCTTTTCAACTCGTACGCAAAGGAAAAACCCTTTTTCCATCACTCGATAATTAATTAATTAATTAATTATCCCCTACGAGATAACCCCCAAAAAGCGTGCTGGATATTTTACACGGATTTCGATGCACGCCTTAAGTCACCGCGATCTTAGAAATCCCTTTCCGGGAGATCCGTACATCGGATTCCCGATCCGATCGCACCGTCGGTCTTCATTTTTGAGCCCTTCGCCAGAAAAATACCCGCACCACGCACCGACCGACTTTCAAAATTAAATAATTTTATTTCACTTAAGGGCTTAATTAATTAACATGTGAGTTACAATTACACGTAAGAGCCGAATCACTACACCACTCACACTTTATAAAAAGTTTCGTCCCGAAACTTAAGTACAAACCTCGCTAAACAATTCGGGAAAACATTCCCTCATTTTCGATTCCAGTTCCCATGTCGCCTCGCGCTCTTCGTGGTTGCTCCATTGGACCTTTACATAGGGAATAGTTCGATTACGCAACTTCTTGTCCTCTCTTGCCAAAATCCGCACCGGCGTCTCCTCGACGCTCAAATCCTCTCGCAACTCGATGGTGGAAGCATCCAAGGCATGAGAGGGGTCAGCGAGGTACTTCCGGAGCATTGAGACATGGAACACGTTGTGGACTCGTTCGAGGTTCGGCGGCAAGGCTAACCGGTACGCCACCGGACCTACGCGTTCTAGGATCTCGAACGGTCCCACGTACCTCGGACTTAACTTTCCTTTTATGCCGAAACGTCGGTTCCCCTTGGAGGGCGAAACTCGGAGTAACACATGCTCACCTACCATGAACTCTAAGTCTCGGCGTCTATTGTCCGCGTAGCTTTTCTGTCTGCTCTGGGCGGTCAGTAGCCTTTGCCTAATCAATCGCACCTTTGCTTCGGTCTCCTCCACCAAATCTGGGCCCAGAAACTTACGCTCACCCAAGTCGTCCCAGCATATTGGAGACCGACAGCGGCGCCCGTACAGGGCCTCGTATGGTGCCATCTGAATGCTGGCCTGATAGCTATTATTGTAGGCAAATTCCACTAGGGGCAAACACCGTGCCCACCCTTCGCCCAAGTCCAAAACGCACGCTCGAAGCATGTCCTCCACAATTTGTATCACCCGCTCTGATTGTCCATCGGTCTGCGGGTGAAAAGCCGTACTGAAATGCAACTTGGTCCCCATTGCTCGTTGCAGGCTCTGCCAAAAGTTTGACACAAATCGCGTGTCTCTGTCCGACGTGATAGATGTCGGTACCCCATGCAACCTTACTATCTCATTGATGTATGTTTGTGCCAGTCGTTCCCGAGTCCACGTCGTGTGTATGGGCAGAAAGTGGGCCGATTTCGTCAAACGATCCACAATCACCCATATCGCATCGTGTCCCTGTGGCGATCTCGGGAAACCGGTCACAAAATCCATGGTAATCATTTCCCACTTCCACTCGGGCACCGGTAAAGGTTGCAATTTCCCTGCCGGGCGTTGATGCTCGGCCTTCACTTGTTGGCACACCAGGCAGTGTGCCACAAATCGAGTCACGTCTTCCTTCATCTTGGGCCACCAGAAGGTCTGTTTGACGTCCTTGTACATCTTCGTTCCCCCGGGGTGCGCCGCATAAGGGGCAGTATGCGCCTCCCTCAGGATTTCCTCTTTGAGTTCCGGTAGATCCGGCACGCAGATTCGTCCCCGAAATCGTATCGTGCCGTCGGAGCTTACTGTGAAATCACCCTCTTGGTCGGCGGTTATTCTACCTCGCACCAGCTGGAGTTGGTCATCAGTCGATTGCCCTTCGAGAATTCTGTCCAGCAGGGTGGTCTGACCACCAGTGTCAGAAGTTGTGCGACTGTACCCGCCGGTACCACTTCCAGTCTTAACCGCGAAAATTCCGCAATCAGACTATCTTGCTGGGTGATAGCACTTACACCCGCTTCCTCGGCCTGCACCTTGCGACTCAAGGCGTCGGCCACAATGTTTGCTTTTCCCGGATGATAGTGGATCGTCAAATCGTAATCCTTCAGTAGCTCGAGCCACCGCCTTTGTCGCAAGTTTAGCTCCTTTTGGGTGAAAAGGTACTTGAGACTCTTATGATCTGAATACACGTTGCAGTGTGCCCCATACGAGTAGTGTCTCCATAGCTTGAGGACGAACACAACCGCTGCGAGTTCCAAATCATGTACGGGGTAATTCCGCTCGTACTCCTTGAGCTGCCTTGACGCATAGGCTATAACCTTCCCCCGTTGCATGAGTACTCCACCCAGTCCGTTTCGCGACGCATCGCAAAATACTTCATAATCCTCCCCTGGTTCTGGCAGGGCGAGAATCGGGGCTCGCGTCAATCTATCCTTGAGCTCCTCGAAGCTCCTCTGGCACTGATCCGTCCAGATAAACTTCTCCCCCTTTCGAGTCAAACGGTTTAAGGGGGTGGCTATCTTGGAGAAGCCCTCCACGAAGCGCCGGTAATACCCGGCTAATCCCAGGAAGCTTCGAACCTCCGTCACCGTTGTCGGTCGGGGCCAGTCCGTCACCGAATCTATCTTCTTCGGATCCACCGCGACTCCAGCCGCCGAGATTACGTGCCCCAAGAAATCCACCTCACGGAGCCAAAACTCACACTTTTTGAGTTTGGCGTAGAGTTTCTGTTCCCGTAGGGTCTGGAGGACTGTGCGCAGATGTTCTTCATGTTCCTCATCTGTACGAGAGTAGATGAGGATATCGTCGATGAAGACCACCACGAATAAATCCAGGAAGGGTTTGAATACCCTATTCATCATGTCCATAAACACAGCCGGGGCATTTGTGAGCCCGAATGGCATTACCGTAAATTCGTAATGGCCATAGCGAGTCCGGAAGGCCGTTTTGGGGATGTCCTCCCCCTTAACCCGGAGCTGATGATAGCCCGACTGCAGGTCAATCTTTGAAAACACCGTCGCCCCCTGTAGTTGGTCGAAAAGGTCGTCGATCCTTGGCAGGGGGTACTTGTTCTTAACGGTGACCTTATTTATCTCCCGGTAGTCGATGCACAACCGGAGACTTCCGTCCTTCTTTCTCACAAACAGGACGGGCGCGCCCCAGGGTGACGCGCTTGGTCTGATAAAGCCTTTGTCCAAAAGGTCCTCCAACTGTGCCTTGAGTTCTTTCAACTCCACGAAGGCCATCCGGTACGGTGCTTTGGTGATGGGCTTGGTGCCGGGAAGTAGTTCAATAGGGAAGTCGACCTCCCATTCCGGTGGCATTCCGGGGAGTTCCGCAGAACTTCGTCCGGGTACTTCCTTACATCGGGGCCGCCGAACCCCATTGGAAAGCGGCCCTGAACTACCTATCGGCCTACTGGGTCCTCGACTGCAAGGTATAGGGTGGAGTCCATTTATTCCTTGCATGACCCCTCACGGGTCTCACTGAGTACACAAGGGTCTCCTATGCTCCGAAGCCCGCCCGCGCACATCGGTCGGGGGAGGCTTCGCCTAGTACCTATGGACTCCCCCCCCCCACAAACCGCACTAGGCGCTTTCGGGGCTAGGGGAGGAAACGACAGGAGGGGAAGGGAGGGAGAGGGAGAAAGAGAGAGAGTCTGACGGGGGTAGCAGGCTAAGGTGTAACCGGTACTCCTAATCTAGGAGGAAACAGAAGTTACCTGCTGTTACTTGTTCTGGGACGTCGCGTCCTCCACTGTAGTAGCCCGGGGGATCCATCCACAGCCCTTGGGCCAGCGTCGTACGGCGTACTGGGGAAGGGACTTAGCGTCTGAAGAGTCTGCGGAGCGCTGGTCGCTGGGTGAGTCCTTTGGCTGAACGGGGGCTGCAGCACTCTCTGGTCCTCCCTGTTGTGGTGGTGCGGCGACGGGGGTAGGAGTTAGCCCCTGGGGGCAGGAGGCACGAGTGTGGTCCGGCGCGCCGCATAGATTACAGTAATAATACCTCCAAAGGCATCTCGTCACCGGGTGCGCACTACCGCAGATAACGCAGGATTCCTGTTGCGATTCCGTGCTCCTCGTTGGCGTCGGTTCGTCCTTCCGCGCTTCCTCCGGGCGTCGTTTTCCTCGGCCCTCTGGGTTAGGGTCCCCTTGCGGGGCGGGAGTGGCGGTTCTCTCTGTTTCATCGGGTCGCGGCGCCGGAGGTCTAGTGGTGGCCGGTTTGCGAGGGCACTCGTAACGTGTGTGGCCTGGCCTGC
Organism: Tillandsia fasciculata; assembly: GCA_029168755.2. Classification (NCBI taxonomy): domain Eukaryota; kingdom Viridiplantae; phylum Streptophyta; class Magnoliopsida; order Poales; family Bromeliaceae; genus Tillandsia; species Tillandsia fasciculata. The sequence continues at coordinate 97,329 of JAQOTM010000360.1, read as the reverse complement.
CGCATCGGTAGCAGTGATCGTGTTTCCATGGGCAGTTCGTCACCCGATGCGCCCCGTTGCATATGGGGCACGGCTTCCTTAGCGGTTCGGGTCCTCCTCTCATTGTTTGTCCAAATTTCCACTCTGTCTTTGGGCGCTTGATCGCCGGGCCCTCCTGAAAGGGGTCCTCCACCGGACCGGGATAGGAATATCTCTGCCGAGCACGTGCTTCGGCCAGTTCTTGCTCTGCCCGCAGGGCCAAAATGACCGCCTCATTGAAAGTGGGGAACCCTGCCGGTGGCATTCCCCGATAGGTGTCGTCCCTGGCGTCTCGCTGGGTGCGGTCGACACCCTCGAAGTCTTGAGTCAGTAGGCATAGGCGCTCAGTGAGAGTTAACAGTTGCCCTGCCACGTCACGTAGCTGGTTGCGAAGTAAGCGATTGGATGCGGCTGTGGGATCCATCCTGTCCATTTAGAAAGAGTTAGCGCTCGGTGGCCGAATCCTGGCCATTGTCCGCTGTAAACAAAGAAACCACGTTAACCCTAAGGTCATCACCCTAGCACCTTGACTTACGAATACGGCTATATTAAATCCCTTTTCCCGTACTCTCACGTACTACCGCACCTACACCTTGGTTATCTCATGTCCAATTTGCTTGTGGCATCATACACTGTGGATGTGGGTCGCCGACTACTGTGGTTATGGTTGTTTCTCTCTGATACCATATAATCTGTCACGCCCCGGGGGTTTTTAGGTCAAGATAAGCAGAAAATGCGCGTGTATAAATTTTTTTCTTAATAAATAAGCCTCAGCCCCGCCCCCGGTGCGTGTCAGACCGCCACATACACAAATTCACTCTGCCAACGGACAGAGTCTCCTTTGTATATGCATGGCGTCCCATTTACAATGCCAACCATCAACCATGCAGTAGTCATCAAACGTAAAACAGGGAAAATATATTTAACTACGGTTTTAAAAACAGTGTCTACCCGACACCCTATTTTTCAAACAATTAAACATTCACATCATTGAAGCGGCAACACCATTTGGAAAGGATAAAACCAGAGGTTATAAAATCTGTGCCCACACGGCACTCCGCTTTGGAAAGATGTTTTCGCAATCGTTTGGTTATTATCAAAACATGCCGCACATGAAAACACCACAAGTGTAGCTAAACCATAAAAATACATCCAATCCACAGTGCCGACTAAGTAAACGACTACATTTAACACGAACCACAAAAGCAAATTAAACTAACAGTAGCGAAAAGGAAATGAGATAAACCCAGGAGATCACGAGTAGTAAGCCTCCTACGACTACGATCCTCGCGACGCAGTCTCACCGCCATCCCGGCTAACGCACCTAGACAAACCTGTCACGGAGTGGGTAAAGTCAGTGACAAACAAAGTAGATGTCTTAAGATTAACATGGATTTAAGAACAAACCAATTTCACCGGAACCTTTCGCTAAAACCCTGTGCAAAATAAGCTGGGCACCAACCCCAGAGTACCTGTCGGAGAGACGGAAGTCCCTCCTCGTGCACAACCCCATTGATGCTTTTAACCCCATTCACGGTGCTAGTGCGTCACCTTTAGCTGGCGTGAAGGGGGTCCTCACGGCTCCCACCCCTTTGTGAGGCACACGGGTCAAATAGACCACTTCTCCGAAAAAGTACACCCATGCGGAGGCCAATCCGCCTGTGTACGTGCGGCATCCCACCCCAAAATTTGCCGGAGTCGGCGTGTGTTGAGCCCCGCGACCGCAGTCGCCACAATTATTATGTTAGAATAAACAAAAAACAATTATGCGAAAGGTTTACAGTCCATCTACTTTATTAGACAAAATTAACGACCCTTTTACGATGATATAGTGCACTTACTGCACTCGTTGCACTTATAGCAAGGGTACCCACCTGGTTGAGGGGAGATCGGAACACTTGAATTTTTCGCACACTCTTGCCGCGCACCTGGACCTAAGAAGAGTCCACAGGGGTAAACTATAGTCAAAACCATGCACTAACATCACAAAACGAAAGTCCAACTTTACGTACTTTGACGAAAAATCCCAAAACCGTCCGATTTTCCAAAAGCCGGATCCCCGCGCGGCCGTCGCCGCCCGCCGGAGCCCCGCGCGGCCTGGAACCGCGCGGCGCGTCTCCGCGGGCGGCGCCCGCGTGGGTTCGGCCCGCGCGGCTTGGCGCCCCGCGCGGCGCTCGGCCCACGCGGCGCCCGCGCGGGTGCGGGCCTGCGCGGTGCCTGCGCGGCGCCCGCGTGGTGCTCGGCCCACGCGGCGCCCGCACGGGTGCAAGCCTGTGCGGCGCCCGCGCGGCGCCCCGCCCGGCGCCCGCGCGGGTGCTGCCCGCGCGGCGGCCGCGCGGCGCCCGTGCGGGTACGGCCCTCACGGCGCTCGCGCGGCTTCCGCAGTAGCCGCCCACGGGCGACATCCGTCCGCCCGCGGCGTCCATCCGCGCGGCGCCCCGACGGCATCGCGCGTCTCCGTCGTCCGCTCCGCGACCTAGCTCGCACGACGATGGTGGCGGCGGCGGAGACGATGGGGACGACCGAAAACCCAACGAGGAAAAATAAAGGAAAATCCTGAAAAATTACAACGAGGGTTTACTCACTGGATTGATCGACGGGGAAGTCGCCCGATCGCGTTCTCGCCTCCGGTTCGTTGTTCGAGATGATCGGACTCCTTCTCCCTCCCCTCGGCTAGGGTTCCGTCTTTCTCTCTTTTTCCCGTTTCTTTTCTTCTCACCGACTAGGGTTTTTCCTTCCGATAACCGAGATTTTATATATATATATATATATATATATATATATATATATATATATATATATATATACTCTTATTATTTATTTATTTTCTTTTTATTTTATTTATTTATTTTCTTTTCAACTCGTACGCAAAGGAAAAACCCTTTTTCCATCACCGGATAATTAATTAATTAATTAATCATCTCCTACGAGATAATCCCCAAAAAGCGTGCCGGATATTTTACATGGATTTCGATGCACGCCTTAAGTCACCGCGATCTTAGAAATCCAATTCCGGGAGATCCGTACATCGGATTCCCGATCCGATCGCACCGTCGGTCTTCATTTTCCGAGCCCTTCGACAGAAAAATACCCGCACCACGCACCGACCGAATTTCAAATATTAAATAATTTTATTCCACTTAAGGGTATAATTTAATTAACATGTGAGTTACAATTACACGTAAGAGCCGAACCACTACAGTGCTAGTGGTGGCAGTATATCTGTGTTAGTAGGACCTAGAACTCAGAACCTTTTCGACATACATATGATTTTAGTCTACCAATATTTTCTTCCAAACATCGAAGGGCCGCTGGAGTCTATCCTTGTTTGGTTGGACAAAGGCATTAGCCCTTCGGAGTTTGGGTATAAATACTTGTTTTATAACTGTTTTCCCTAAAAGAACTAAAAATTATTAAATATAGATTTCTTCTAGATCAACATGGCTTTCTGTAATAACTGTCACTTTTTTTATTACAACCTCCTCACCCGAGAGAGTTTGGGTGATCTGGGTTCTAGGGGCCATTCTTTGTCGGGACGAAAGCCACGGGGGCCGAGCACGGAACCTATTCTTGTTGATAGGGTTGTAGGTGCTGGTCTCCTAGAACTTTCGGACCCTGGTTGGTGTTTTCTGCGAGTTGTACCGAGGTTGTCGTGTCCCCGAATCGTAAGGGGGTCGGGAACGTCGATAGGCGGAGTCTAGAGTCTGTTCTTATTTGATAGGATTCTAAGCACCGACCTATCAGGTTTTCCAAACCCTTATGGTGTCGGTCCTTCTTGTGTTATCTGTGAGTTTGTTGTTCTGTCGCGGGGAGCCGTTGTGTAGACGGTGATCCCGGGCCGTCGGATATCTTCTGGCCTGTGTTGCTGGGAACCGTCGGGGTTGATGGTGGTCTCGGGTCGTTGAGTGTTATCCGACCTGTTTTGTTAGCCCTGCGTGGTGGGTTGATCCTGGCTGTGGAGCATCTCCAGCCAGTGTGTTTTGTGCTGTGAGCTGTTGGAGAGGCTAGTGTCTCGTGTTTCGTGACAACTGATCAGCTGAGTCGTCGTGAGTGCTCCGACTATTGTGCGAGATGTTTGAGGATTGAGTCCTTCCGTTCAGAGCGTGAGCGTGGATTTTGACTATAGCCTGCAGTGCCACCTGAGCGACAGAGTGCGCAGATACCTTTTCCTCGGTGGGGTCGCGCCCCTCGAGAGCCACGCCCGGGGTGGATTTGTTACTTTTTTATCGCGGCTTGTCGACACAATCCCTCTCTGACTAGCCCAGATTTGGCAGCTACGGACGCCCTACGTCAGTCCGGTCCTCCGGGATGTAACGGCAGTAGGTAGGCGCAGGTTTGACTAGACCTGAGAAGGCAGTCAGGTAGATTGGGCGATCTGAGTTGAGGGATAGTAGATGCACCATGTTATCATCTGTTCTACTTTTTGAGCATCTAGATAGTGGCATAGTAGCTGTAGTGTTATTCATTTCCAGCTCTTTCCTTCATTATTTCATTTGTTACAAAGCATGCCTCTAGTAGACTTAGTGGGCAGACCGTTGGGCTTGTAGACGGCACCCAATGAGAACTACTGTGGGATGTAGTTCTCACACCCGTCGTGGTGTCTTTTTCCCTAGGGACGTCTGCTCCTGTTCCTGCTGCTCCAGATGCTGCTTCTTCAGATCGAGATAAGGGAGTCGCGAGCTAGATCCCTACCAGTCGTCGTCCAAAGAGTAGATGTACCCTTATTATTTTGAGAGTTTCTTGTTGAGTGACCCTTGTAGTGAGATATAGAGTTGTACTTTTCTATTTTTGCTAAGACACTTATGTACTTTTGGTGAGGACTTTGAGTTGTATATATTTTATTTTAGCTTTTGCTTTCCGCTCTGATACCACTCTAATCTGTTACGCTTGACCTTCCCGCGAGTTGGACAACAGTAGATCATTTCCACAGATCACCGAGGCATCCTTCCTGCAGCAGTGGCTTCAGCGATTTTGGGTTAGGTGCTACCTGTTGAGCGTAGGTGACGCCTAGGACTTGAGGTTATGTCTCTAGGGGTCTCGGATAGGGTTGTGTTTTTCTTTTTTTAGGGGCATGGATAAATTGTAGCTTTCGTTTTTGTAGCCACAGCAGGAACGGCATCAACACTTCTCTCCCTTTTTCTAGCCCTTGTGCTGGAATTTGCGAACAGGACGAAAGATTCGAAGGCCACTCCAGAAATGGAGACGGTGCCCGAACCTATTCTTGTTTGATTGGGGCGAGCGCACTGGTCTTTCGAAATTTTCAAACTTTTCGTTAATTTCAGCTGTTTTCTAAATTGAGAGTTGGGGTTGATGACTTTCCTGCTGGTGGGGCCCTTACCTTTCTTGTTGGTTGTGTTGGCGTAATTCGTGTAGTTTGGATGAGTAGAGTTGGCTGTTCTTCTTTGTCCCCAGTTTTTGGAATTCCTGGAGTTTTTCCAGCTTTTCGATTCGCTTTGGAGAGTGAGTAGCGACTGGGGAGTTGGAGACTGTGTTGATGGATGCTTACCTTTGGCTTGGAGACTCCCTTTTGAGCCGTGTTAGTTTCGAGGACGAAACTTTCTTTTAGTGAGGGAGGATGTGAGGACTCGAATCCCCACTTAAGGGCTTATTGATGGATTAGTGGTTTCTGGGAGTGTTTGTGCGCTTGTCGGGCGGTGAATTAGGAGCAAGATTGCTTATTAGGAGGCCCATATTGGGTGATTGAGATTTTGCGCACGTATTGGAACCAAGGATTTGACCCGGCATGAAAAATGGATCAAATTTATCTTTTCGAAAATTTTTGAGGAATTTTAGAAGTGGAATTGGGACAAACGGACATCGAATATGGATTCAGCGCGCGAAAACGGTCAAGATGGACTATTTATTTGTAATTTTCGGAGTTCGGATGACCCGGCACGAATTTCGAGGCAGCTAGTACTATTCCGGCGTCGGCGGGCGGCGCCGGCGGCGACGGGCAGCGGCGGAGCACGGCGGTGCGGGCTCGGGCAGGTGGCGGAGCATGCACCATGGGGCTGAGACACGTGGCATCTCGTGAGTGGCCGGTGTTGTAGGCACGGTCCACGGACATGGCGCGGGTGCACGGTGGACCAGGGGTGGACACGTGGCGGCTTTCGATTGGCGGGTCCTAGTGCGTGCGGTCCACGTGTCGGGCGGCGGGTGCCTCAGGATGCGTGCCCGACACGGCACCCCGGGTGGCGCAGCCGCTCACGTGGGCGCGGCGTGGGCGCTGCCGGCCGACGTGGGGGCGCCACGTGGCGCCCCGTGTTTGGCCAGGCATAGCCACGCACGCCCGCGTGTCGGGACACGTGGCACCGCGCTGTTCGTGGGCGCGCGTGCGCCGGGCGCAGGGAGCGCAGTTGGGCCGCGTGGCGGCCCGTGGTGAATTCGGGCGTGCACAGTAACGGGCCGGGCCCGTTACTGTAGCAGCCCGAATGTTTTCGAGCGCCCAAATTTGGGCCAAAAGTCCAAATGCTGGATTTTTTTGGGCTGGGCCTATTTAAGGCCCTTTTCACCCTGAGTTTGAAGCTTTTCCCGAGCTCCCCTGCCTTTGGACCCTTACCAAAGTTGGAGATCTTCCAGTCGCGCATCCTCTGGCAGAGGCCCGGAATTTTTGGAAGCTGCGGCGTCGACGTTTTCGGCATCGTAGCGCGGAGCGACGATCTTTCGTCGGAGGCCCGTTATCGTTGCATTTCGGTCTGAGAGGTCCACAGAGCTACTCCGATAGTATTTTTGGACGATTTTTGTGACACTGGATTCACGAGAGGTACGCCTCCGTTTTCCTTGCTGACCACCTTGCTAGATTCAGAGTTTATGACATGGTTTTCGAGACATTTCTAAGCTACTGTTTTGCTGGTGGAGTTTTTGGACAGCAGCCCCTTGCCAGAATTTTATCTCTGCACTAGAGTGTCGGATCAAGACGAGTCTGTATACTTTTTGCATCTACTCGTCGCGAGGATTATCATCGTATTTTTTTGGGGATTTTTCTGAGTCTTGCCCGGAGGTATACTGTTCCTCTTTTACTGTGCTGATTATTACAGTTGTGTGGTTGTGAGCTTTTGCGCGCCTGTACTGTGGAATTTGTAACTCGGCCTACGGGGCTCGGAATTGGACGTGCAGGTACCCGTTTCGAAGGTCTCGACGCGACGATCGGAGTGATATTTTTATTGGAATTTTCAGGGCACTTTCTACAGGTGAAAAATTAACATCTTTGAGGCGAATTTTTTGAGTGTGTTTATTTGGTTAATTTTTGGGATTAAAGTGTAACGGTTAGCCGTGTGTTTGTACCAGGAGAATTTGTTCAGTGTCCTTGGACCATCGGGGTTGTGGATTAGTGGAGATTGTCGCTCCTGGTGTTTTCAGCTGTGGAACCTTAGACAGTTCAGCTCTTCAGGTGGGTGGCCCTGTCTCCAAGATTAATGGACTGCATATTGAATCTGCTATAGTAGGACCATGCATGATAGTAAATTCTTGTACAGCATGCTAGAATGTAGGAATTGCTATTCCTTGTAGTATCTGATGATCTTGTCATCTCCTTGCTTTTTATCGTCTATTTAATTATTATTATCTTGGAACTTGACCTAGCACCTCCGTCATATGCTGCATGTGTAACCAGACCAGTAGAAAACTTCAACTTGGGCTAAGTTTACTCTGCTTTAGACATCCACACTTCTTATTCCTTCCTGGACATAGTGTTTTACTCGCCCGGGTAGTGGGCCGAGTGGTCAGGATCTCTTTTAGTGTGGGATGCATGTTACACTCATGCTTGGGAGCAGAGTGGAGTCTGGTAGATGTAGTTGGTCGTTCTTCTGTGGCGGGAGCCGTTTGGGTGAACGGTAATCCCAGGGTGTTTTACCCTTTATTCCTTTTGTCGCCGCTGTGCTAGTGGCGACAGTATATCTGTGTTAGTAGGACCTAGAACCCAGAACCTTTTTGACATACACATGATTTTAGTCTACCAATATTTTCTTCCAAACATCGAAGGGCCACTGGAGTCTATCCTTGTTTGGTAGGACAAAGGCATTAGCCCTTCGGAGTTTGGGTATAAATGCTTGTTTTATAACTGTTTTCCCTAAAAGAACTAAAAATCATTAAATATAGATTTCTTCCAGATCAACATGGCTTTCTATAATAACTGTCACTTTTTTTATTACAACCTCCTCACCCGAAAGAGTTTGGGTGATCTGGGTTCTAGGGTCCATTCTTTGTCGGGACGAAAGCCACGGGGGCCGAGCACGAAACCTATTCTTGTTGATAGGGTTGTAGGTGCTGGTCTCCTAGAACTTTCGGACCTTGGTAGATGTTTTCTGCGAGTTGTACCGAGGTTGTCGTGTCCCCGAACCGTAAGGGGGTCGGGAACATCGATAGGCGGAGTCTAGAGTCTGTTCTTGTTTGATAGGATTCTAAGCACCGACCTATCGGGTTTTCCAAACCCTTATGGTGTCGGTCCTTCCTGTGTTATCTGTGAGTTTGTTGTTCTATCGCGGGGAGCCGTTGTGTAGACGGTGATCCCGGGCCGTCGGATATCTTCTGGCCTGTGTTGCTGGGAACCGTCGGGGTTGACGGTGGTCCTGGGTCGTTGAGTGTTATCCGACCTGTTTTGTTAGCCCTGAGTGGTGGGTTGATCCTAGCTGTGGAGCATCTCCAGCCAGTGTGTTTTGTGTTGTAAGCTGTTGGAGAGGCTAGTGTCTCGTGTTTCGTGAGAGCTAATCAGCTGAGTCGTCGAGAGTGCTCCGACTGTTGTGCGAGATGTTTGAGGATTGAGTCCTTCCGTTCAGAGCGTGAGCGTGGATTTTGACTATAGCCTGTAGTGCCACCTGAGCGACAGAGTGCGCGGATACCTTTTCCTCGGTGGGGTCGCGCCCCTCGAGAGCCACGCCCGGGGTGGATTTGTTACTTTTGTATCGCGGCTTGTCGACACTATAAGAAAAAGTCGGAGATGCGCAGCGGAAAGAAAGAGACGCAAATAAAATTTTCTAAACCAAAGATCACCTCGTGTTTTGTTTTAGATCGTTAATAAGTAATCTAATTGATCTTATCAATTAGGATTTAATTTTTACCTTGCGTGGGTCGAGATCACCGCGAAGCCGACGATCGTTGGTAAAAATTGTTCGTCCTTGCTAGCCGCGCACGCGCCCGGCCTCTACTCGCGTCCACATGGAATCATGCCCTTGATCGAATAGTCGATCGCCTTGATTCACGATCCGATCACGAATTAACTCTTGCGTCGATGTAAGGAGGATGAATCAATCTTCTAATTGTGCTAGCAATCTTCCGAAGATCGAGAGGGATGAATTAATTATGGAGGATTTGAGAAAGAATGAGAGGATTGACGGCTAGGGTTTTCTTATTCCTTTTTTTTTCTCTCTCAAAATATGTCACATATGACATATATTTATAATGAGAAAACCCTAATCCTAATTCTAATCCTAATCGAATCCTAATCCGATTGGATTATCCATTATCCTTAAGTTAGTTTCAATATGAATCGAATCCGAATCCTAATTCGTTTCGTGTGTAACATTTACACATAAGTCCTCAAAATATTTACTAACAATTAGCAAATACACCATGCAACTTTTGCACTTAAATACCTCTAATTTACAATAATTGTAAATTAGTCCTTTTACTAATAAATTAGTAAACTTTAGTATTGTGATTATAATTAATCCATTCTATAAACTTCTTTATCATCTCCATAATATCGATCATGCGCGATTTCTTATGTGTGACACCTAATAGGTTCAATTCTGTCTGGTAGTGAGATATGATGCGATCCCCATCGGCATCATCATCGAAACTCTTTTTAATGGATCAAACACTTTTGATTCTTCCATCGTATAATAATTATTCACCTATAATTATTCTTATTGGTTCCCATAATCCACCAGTGACGCCTAGCAGCATATAGTGGCAATCTAGTCAGAAGTGAATATTGGACTGAACCTCTAGGTGTAGTTACCGTACAATACAATCCTTCTATCGCATAGTCCCAACTGTGTGGAGGTCATGGAATACTCATCAAACCCCATCATCCGTTATATGACAAATTTGATAGGACAGAAGCTCATATGGTTACTCTTGGAAACACCTTTCCGTGAACCATATTACTCCGGCCGAGGATTTCTGAGCTTTGCTTTACAAATAGCATAGGACTAATTATCTCTCTACTGAGAGCGATAGATCCCCTGTAAACAAACACCCATTCCTAATATGAACCGACTGCAGCCAACATATACTACTAAGACCCGTGACTAGGATCATAGTTTATTGCATAGTCAAACTACAGTAGCCTCATATTGAATGGCCGTGGTGTCACAAGTCTAAGGATAAGTTGTACCACTGCAACATCGAATCAGTTACTGACGAATGAGTAGACATCCATGTAACTATTCGTAATTGGTCACGCTCAGTGCCCTTGTTCTCTAACAACCACCTGCACGTTCGCTCCAGTGTCCCCACACTGATGACTTGAGACTCTGTTACGGAATTTGAGTTGGCGTATTTCGTGAATGTATTAAGTCTTGAAGATTGAAGATGAAGAAACTTTGGATCGTATACCTCAATCTCAAGAAAGAAGAATTCAAAAGGATCAGGTACGTTTAACTAAAGAATTTTGATGATCCGAATACTTCTTATAGTGTAGAAACACCTGGAAGAGGTTTTAATTGCTTAAACATCAAAAACTGGACATGGGACATGTTCAGGATCCGGATCGTGCTTGCAATCCGGATCCCGAAGGGTGTTCGTTCATACACTGGTTCAATCCGGATCGCAGCATCCTCTGATCCGGATCCCGAACACTAGTTTTACCTGTTGCTTGAACGATCCGGATCAGGAATTGCAATCCGGATCCCGAACATGATGTTTTGGTAAAACTGTATGAACGATCCGGATCGGGGACTACGATCCGGATCCCGAACAAGCAATTTTCTGGAAACCGTCTTTTGTGCTTCTGCAATCCGGATCGCCAAATCCAATCCGGATCGCCGTCGGTAAAACTTTCCAGAAAAGGCTGTTTTTGATCCGTATATTCTTCCTAGGGTTTCTAACCTATAAATAGCCCTATATTCATTTCTAGGGCATCCGCTATTACAGAAGAAAATAGCCGAAAAGAAAAAATCCACATATAGAGAAGAAAGGAAATCAATAGATTTATTCTATGTTTCTTCATCTATATTGATTGATTTGATTCTAGGTTTTCCATACTCACATTTTGAGTAGAATCAAATCAATGAATACTTAGATGGTATTTCCGATCTATCTTTAATCTAAGTATTCGGCGGATCATCACCACCCAAACAAACAACGATTTACCCCAAAATCGGCGCGTGGACTCGCGTGGCCTTGTGGATTCAAGGTGCAACCGCTCTCGTGGATTCGGAGCGAGGTACGTTCGTGGATTCGAAGCGTGCCATTGGGTGAAGACCGTGGATTCGGTCGGACGTCGTGGACTCGACGTTGGACGCTGTGGATTCAGCGTTGGGCGCGGATCGTGGATTCGAGAAGCGTCGTGGAGCGAGCGGGAAGATCTACTAGGAGCGTATGGTAAAAGGTTGAGTCGTCTGTGAGTACGTTATATCACCTTGTACGTGTGTTAATTCTAGTGGATTTCGCCGTGTTATCGGTCCCGTGGTTTTTTACTCCGGTTTGGAGTTTTTCCACGTAAAAATCTTGCGTGTTCTTTTATTTTTCCGCATTGGGTTTATTGCGCAATGATTTTTTGAGTGTTTATTGTTTACACCTATTCACCCCCCTCTAGGTGTTTTTTCCCCTATTTAGATCCAATTACTTATAACCCAACAAGTGGTATCAGAGCGGGAATAGGGTTGTAAACAATGGTTGAAGGTGGAAACATCAATCGACCCCCTTTCTTTGATGGAACAAATTATGCGTACTGGAAAGTACGGATGAAAGCCTTTTTAATTTCCATCGACGAAAGGGTGTGGCAATCAATTGAATTAGGATGGTCTAATCCAACTGAAATTTTAGATGATGTTCGCACCTTAAAACCTAGGTCGAAATGGACCAAGGAAGAGATAGACTTATCTTCTTACAATGGCAAAGGAATTAATGCTCTATTTAATGCTTTGTCACAAACTGAGTTCTCTCGCGTCTCGGCATGTGAGACTGCGAAAGAAATCTGGGATGTTCTTCAAGTTACGCATGAGGGAACTAACCTAGTGAAGATTCAGAAACTGCAAATGCTTACGAGCAAGTTTGACTCTATCTCTATGGCAGAGAATGAATCTTTCACTGACTATTACACACGATTGCAAGACATCGTAAACTCATGTGCTAACTTGGGAGAGAAGATTCCAGAATTTAAAGTTGTAAGAAAAATTCTAAGAACTCTTCCTGAACGATTTCGCCCGAAGGTCGCAGCCATTGAAACAATTAAACACCCGGACGAAATGCGTGTAGAAGAATTAGTAGGTGCTTTACAAACTTATGAAATGACATTTCCTACTAACTATTCTTCTGGAAAGGCATCCTCTTCTAAGTCTTCAGGTTACGCATTGAAATCAACTAAAGAAGAAGACGCGGATTCATCCTCCTCGGACGACGACGAGAACCTTTCTATGGAGGACTTTGAGAAGCAGCTCGCTCTCTTGACAAGGAAGTTTCGCCGCAACTTTCGAAGGGGAAATTCAAGCAAAACTCCATCCTTCGGAAAGTCGAAGAAAGGCAAGGGTTCTTCAAGCTACAAGTCAAGAAAGCAAGAGAACTTCTCAAAGGATAAGAAAAGTTCTGAGGGACAAGTTCAGTGCTTCAAATGTCGAGGCTACGGCCACATTGCAACGGAATGTCCCAACAAGAATCCGGCAAAGAAGAAAGCGATGCAAGTCGTTACTTGGGATGACAACTCCACGTCAAATGAGTCATCCTCAAGTGATGAAGAAGACAACGCGACAGCTTTCCACGCGTCCACTACATCTTCACCCTTCATGTGCTTAATGGCAAGTACATCCGACTCACTGTCCAACTCCACTGTTGAAAAGATTGCAACGGACGATGAATCAGATGATTCGGAAGGTGAAGATTTTGCTCTAGCCTACCATAACTTTTGAGGGATTCAAAGAAACTGGCTAAGCAAAACAAGGGGTTGAAAGGGAGATTGCAGGATCTCGAAGAAGAAGTAAAAAGGGTAACCTCTCTCTCAACCGATCTTGAAGTGGAAAGGGATAATCTGATTAAAACAAATGTTTCCCTTCAAGAGTCCAATGAGCAACTCGAGAAGAATTATATGGATATGGTGAACAAAGCGAATTACTTCTTGAAGCTCAACGGCGAGGCTCGACAGGAAAAATTGGAAATGACGGAGACCATACGCCAACTGAAGGATGACTTAAAGAGATTTTCTTCTGGAAGGAGTAAGTTGGACAGACTTCTTGGTCTTGGTCAAAGAAATAAGTTCGGCCTCGGATACACTCAAACTGGAGACATTCCAAGTTCGAGTGGTACAGTATTTGTGCCTCAGTCGGTATCTCCTCCTCCGACACCGGAATTCACGACAAGCAACGACAACAAGCCTACTACATCCTCCTCGGAATCGACAAGACCTAAGGTATGTTTTCGTTGTGGCATTTCAGGGCACATAAGGAGAAATTGCAAGACGGAAGCCAAACGCACACCTCAAGCACCTCTTGCAATGACTACCAAAAGGCTATTCCTCGAAAATCAACTGCAATTCATTTGAAGGAAAAGAGCCTTGGTAGTACACCGCTCAAGACGACATCATCAAGGAGCAGCAATTCTTCAAGCAAGACGCTCTCACCTAGGAAATCAACTTCACGATCATTACCGACGCATTCCAAAAAGGTTTGGGTGCGCAAAGGTGAAATTTTCCCTTGTCTTGCTACCAATGTTTCCTTGCATGCATATGATAGTTCGTCTTGGTACCTGGATAGCGGGTGTTCCCGTCATATGACCGGTGATAAAAACTGTTTTCAAACATTTGAGAAAAACTCCGGAGGACTTGTTGTTTTCGGAGATGGTCGGTCTTCCAAAATTGTTGGAAAGGGAACGGTAGCTATTCCAGATGGCCCGGTTCTAGATAATGTGTTATTTGTTCATGGCCTTAAGACTAACCTCATAAGCATAAGTCAACTTTGTGATAGTGGTTATTCAGTTAATTTTTCATCTGATAAATGCACTGTAACTGACATGAACCATGCTTTCTTTTTAAAGGGGGTTAGATCAGAAAACAATTGTTATGTAGTTCCTCTAAGATTTCTGAAAAATGTAACCTAGCATCTTTGAAAAATGAAACACTTTGGCATGAAAGGCTAGGTCACATAAACTTTAAGGAACTTGCTAGAATTTCGAACAAAGATGTGGTCAAGGGGGTTCCGAAACTTTCTTTTGAACAAAACCTTGTGTGTGGCGGTTGCCAAAAGGGAAAACAGTCTAGGACTGCACACAAGAACTTGAACCACATAGGTACAAAACGGCCTTTGGAACTTTTGCATATGGACTTAATGGGGCCAACTCGTCAACCATCTCTGGGAGGTAAATGGTATATTTTCTTATTGGTTGATGATTTTTCTAGATATACTTGGGTAGCTTTCTTAAAAGAAAAAGCTGATACCTTTGATTCTTTTCTCGAAATCTGCAATCGTATTATGATTGAAAAGAATGATAGGATTACTCGAGTTAGGAGTGATAGAGGTGGGGAATTCATAAATTCCAAATTCATTGATTTTTGCACTTCTAATGGCATTAAACATGAATTCTCCGCACCTTACACACCTCAACAAAATGGTGTAGTCGAGCGCAAAAACAGGGTCGTACAGGAAATGGCACGTGTTATGCTTCACAGCCGGAACTTACCTTTTTATTTTTGGGCTGAAGCGGTGAACACTGCTGTTTATGTTATTAATCGCGTGTATTTGCGCCCGGGGACATTGAATACACCATATGAACTTTGGTTTTGTAGAAAACCTAACATCAAATATTTTCGCATCTTTGGGAGTCGGTGTTTTATTTTACGTGATCGTGAGAATCTTGGAAAATTTGACTCTCGAAGTGACGAAGGGATTTTCTTAGGTTATTCTACAAACAGCAGAGCATATCGAGTTTTTAACTTAGAATCTAAGACGATCGTAGAATCGATAAATGTTAAGGTAGATGAAGCTTTTCACTTTGAATCTGAAAAATCTACCCTCGATATCTCTCTTGATGATGATACACCTGCTAATGCATCTTCTTCTAACAATTCTTTCGATAATAATGTTGATGCATCTAACGGTTCTTCAAGCTTATCTGATGTGCAGGAATCATCTCGTGTACCTCCGTCTACTCCTCTACCTCAAACGTTACGCATCTCCAAGGATCACCCTGAATCGAACATCATTGGAGATCCACAAGAAGGAGTTAGAACACGGAGACAATTGGTTTGCGGATTTGCATGCTATGTATCTCAAATCGAACCAAGGAATGTTGATGAAGCTCTCCAAGATGACTACTGGATTAAAGCAATGCAGGAAGAGCTCCATCAATTCGAGCGAAACAAAGTCTGGGAATTAACGAAGCCTCCGAAGCAACACAATGTGATAGGTACCAAATGGATCTTCAAGAACAAGAAAAATGAAGAAGGTACTATCATCAGGAACAAAGCAAGGTTAGTTGCTCAAGGCTACTCTCAAGTAGAAGGTATAGACTTTGATGAAACTTTCGCCCCTGTAGCTAGACTCGAGTCCATTCGTATATTGTTTGCGATTGCTTGTCATTTTAAAATCAAATTATTTCAAATGGACGTTAAGAGCGCCTTTTTAAATGGGTTTTTAAATGAGGAAGTTTATGTGGCTCAACCGAAAGGTTTTGTGGATCATAAACTACCTAACCATGTTTTTCGTCTGAAAAAGGCTCTTTACGGTCTGAAACAAGCACCGCGAGCATGGTACGAAAGGTTGACAAAGCACCTTTTGGAAAAGGGCTACACTCGAGGGGGAGCTGACAGGACTCTCTTTGTGAAGCATTATCAAAACAATTTCATAGTTGCTCAAATCTATGTCGATGACATTGTTTTTGGAGCAACAAGAGATAATGATGCTTCTAAATTCGCGGAGACCATGGAAAGCGAATTTGAGATGTCCATGATGGGCGAATTGACTTATTTTCTTGGATTACAAGTTAAACAAAACGATGAAGGAATTCACTTGTGTCAATCCAAGTATGCACTGGAGTTGGTCAAAAAGTTTGATCTTGAAAATTCTAAGGATTTTCCGACTCCAATGGGAACTAGCCATAAGGGACTTGGAAGTGAATCACAAAGTGAGAATGTAGACGAGAAACTGTATCGCAGTATGATTGGAAGTCTACTATATCTCACGGCTAGTCGCCCGGATATATCCTTCAGTGTTGGGATTTGTGCGAGATATCAATCAGCACCGAAGGAGGTTCACCTGAAAGCGGTGAAACGGATCATCCGATATATCAAAGGTACAATCAATTTCGGAATTTGGTATCCTATGGGAACGACTTTGGATATTGTTGGATACTCAGATGCCGATTGGGCTGGATCAGTGGATGACCGGAAAAGCACGAGTGGTGCATGCTTCTATCTTGGCCACTGCCTTGTTGCATGGCACAGTAAAAAGCAGAACTGCATAGCACTCTCGACTGCCGAAGCGGAGTACATTTCTGCAGGAAGTTGTTCAACCCAATTGATTTGGATGAAAAGCGTGTTGAGCGATTTCCGGATTTCAACATCTTCGGTAACCATTTTATGTGACAACACTAGTGCTATTAACATTTCTAAAAACCCTGTGTTGCACTCTAGAACAAAACATATTGAACTTAGATATCATTTTCTTAGAGAGCTAGTTGAATCAAACATTCTTCAACTGTCATATATTTCAACTGAGGATCAATTAGCTGATATCTTAACAAAACCTTTGGATCAAAAACGTTTTATTCACTTGCGTAAAGCAATTGGCATGCTTTCCTTGAAATAAACTCTTTTGAAACCTTTGCTTAGGTTAGGTTTTGTTTTTGTTTTTGTTTTGTTCTTTATCTATGTTTTGTACATAGGACATTAATTGAGCATAAATCATAATTGACTTTAATTGCATCCTTTTATGCATTTAGAAATTTATTATGCTTTTGATGTCATAATATTTCAATGTTGCAATGATCATTTACGTTAATTAAACCATCTTTTAAGTGATCAAAGTCAATTTCTCTCTCAATGATCTCTTGGTATAGTCATTATCATATTTGATTGCTTAGTCGAGTATGAATTCGAGATCAATGGTTTGGTTGAATACCTTATATATTAAATAATTGATAGCCAATTGAGGGGGAGTCAATGAAATGTAAAATGCTCAAAAGATGTGGAAAGAGTTACATCCCAATGAGGAGTGTGAAAACTACCACCACATGGAGAAAATAAAAAAAAATACTCCATGAATGAAAAGCAAATTTTTGTTTTGAAAATTGTTGATGAAATTCATATTGAAATACTTGACTCAGTCGTATTTCATGGTTGGTATAAGGTGGGATTTTTAGTAAAAGATGCTCAAAGAGCCACTCCTTCAACAGATTGTCTAGATATATTATCTAACTTATCTGGGATTTCAAACATCTATTGATCTTGGTATTTCATTTTCTTTACTAAAATTGATGATTTGATAAAGGCATTACACATAAGATCAGGATAGATGTAATTGAAGTTGTTCAACTTTAAGTGTTTTAACTTTCGTAAATTTTCGTTTCATTTTTGGGTATTTTTGATAGATTTTGCATAATCTATTTCTTGTTGTATGAAACGATGTCTTTTGTTTAAAGTTGACATGGTAAAGTGCTTACATACTTTTTCTGGATTTTATGGAATTTTTCTGAATTTTTCTGGAGAAAAAGTTGAAGCCGATCCGGATCGGGGTAAGTGATCCGGATCCCGAACGCAGGATTCTTCCTGCGGGTAGCCGATCCGGATCACATTCTCGATCCGATCCGGATCACGGCTAGGGTTTTTATAAGAACAAAGAGGATTTGATTTCTTTTACCCTAATCTTTTGTTCTAAAATCTCTAGAGCTTCTCTCTCTAGATTTCTTGCATTTTGGAGCTTCCAAACTCAAAGTTCTTCGGATTCAAGTAAGTTTTATTGATCAAAACTCGGTTTTTCACAGTTTTATGGTTTTTCATCAAACGTGAGTTGAAATCTTGGAACTTTTTCGTTTGTGAATGGTTTTTGATCAAATTTCTTTTGAAATAAGAACTCTGGGTCAATTAGTTTTGCTTTTATGCTGGGTTTTCTCAAGATAAACGAGTTTTTAGGCTTCGATTTCTAAAAATTCTGGTTTAGGGCATAAAAGAGGAATTTTTGAAAATCATGGAATTGATCTATTTTTAAAATTCTTTTTGGAAAACTAATTTGATTCTTGGCTTCTCTACATGATTATGATTGTCTAGGTACAATTTTTCAAATTTTTCAAAATTGACGATTTTTCATGTGTTCTTGAGTTGGTTTCACAGGACACTTTCTCAAAACTCAAAGCACTCACGTCAATGGCACTCTCCTGGTTAATCCTGCTACTGGTCACGATGGTACATACTCGAGCAACCAACAAACTGAAACGAGCCAAGAAACTCCAACGAAAAATTGATGAGGAGGACAGGAAATTTACCAAAGGAAAAAGACTAATGAGATCTGCCTCAACAACCAAACAGTATACGAGAAGGAAAAATGTCCAAAGAAGTGCGAGTCAGCATAGTGGGCCTCTCACCAGAGCACGCTCACTTTCTGGAATTCTGCAAACTGAATCTCCATGGGTTTCGCGACTGGATGCACCATCTGCATCTACACAGCATCCTTCACACTCAAAGACACGGACAACTGACACAGAGACTTTGGAATCGATTCGTCAGGAACAACAAAGACTCTCTGCTGCACAAGAGAGAATATCGAAAGAACTTCAGCAGATTTCCTCTGAACACAAGAAGATCAAGAAAAAGTACTCAAATATTAAGAATTTGCTTAAAGGGATTTTGAGCAAGCTGAGTTGTACTAGTTCAGATTCTTCAGACTGAGCAGCACCTTCTGTTCACTTTTTCTATGATCTTACTCTCTTGCAGTTCGCAGTTCTTGGTTCTTAGTTTTCAGGACTTAGTTTTTCTTCTACTTTTAGTTTAGTTCTCAGTTTGTGCATATTAATAGAACTTTTTTTTTACTCTCCTTACATATTGTAGCTCTTGCTACGTTTTGGCTTTGTTTTGTGACAAAAAGGGGGAGAGAGTTAGAGAGAACTTGAACAATGAATGATGATTGTGAATATGATTGTGAACATTGGTGAATATCAAGGTAAGTATGACTCCAACTCAACTTTGGTTTTTCTTTGTGATTTGTGACATGCCTCTATACTAACTATTCGACTAACTATTTGGGCATGTAATATGACTAACAAGTTGATGTTGGACTAACATACTTTGACATTTGGTTTTCGACTGCTTAGAAGATATGTTGGTTTTAACTATGATTCTCTTACATATCTGAATTTTTCAAATGTCATGATGAGAATAAACTCTATCTCTGTATTTGGTTTTGTATGTTTCAATTCTTGAGGTATCTAACGATTTTGTTTGTCAAGAATGATTTCTGTGTGCAGAGATTACAGATGTCTAAGTCTAGAGTCTGTTCTAGGAGTTTATCTCATGTTTTTAATTTCTGGATCTCTTTTGTAAATTTTTGTTGTATGGTGATAGCAACAAAAATATCTTTTTGAATTTTCTTTTGTGGATTTGTGTTTTGTCACGAAACCGCCAAAGGGGGAGATTGTTACGGAATTTGAGTTGGCGTATTTCGTGAATGTATTAAGTCTTGAAGATTGAAGATGAAGAAACTTTGGATCATATACCTCAATCTCAAGAAAGAAGAATTCAAAAGGATCAGGTACGTTTAACTAAAGATTTTGATGATCCGAATACTTCTTATAGTGTAGAAACACCTGGAAGAGGTTTTAATTGCTTAAACATCAAAAACTGGACATGGGACATGTTCAGGATCCGGATCGTGCTTGCAATCCGGATCCCGAAGGGTGTTCGTTCATACACTGGTTCAATCCGGATCGCAGCATCCTCTGATCCGGATCCCGAACACTAGTTTTACCTGTTGCTTCTCGATCCGGATCAGGAATTGCAATCCGGATCCCGAACATGATGTTTTGGTAAAACTGTATGAACGATCCGGATCGGGGACTACGATCCGGATCCCGAACAAGCAATTTTCTGGAAACCGTCTTTTGTGCTTCTGCAATCCGGATCGCCAAATCCAATCCGGATCGCCGTCGGTAATTCTTTCCAGAAAAGGCTGTTTTTGATCCGTATATTCTTCCTAGGGTTTCTAACCTATAAATAGGCCCTATATTCATTTCTAGGGCATCCGCTATTACAGAAGAAAATAGCCGAAAAGAAAAAATCCACATATATAGAGAAGAAAGGAAATCAATAGATTTATTCTATGTTTCTTCATCTATATTGATTGATTTGATTCTAGGTTTTCCATACTCACATTTTGAGTAGAATCAAATCAATGAATACTTAGATGGTATTTCCGATCTATCTTTAATCTAAGTATTCGGCGGATCATCACCACCCAAACAAACAACGATTTACCCCAAAATCGGCGCGTGGACTCGCGTGGCCTTGTGGATTCAAGGTGCAACCGCTCTCGTGGATTCGGAGCGAGGTACGTTCGTGGATTCGAAGCGTGCCACTGGGTGAAGACCGTGGATTCGGTTGGACGTCGTGGACTCGACGTTGGACGCTGTGGATTCAGCGTTGGGCGCGGATCGTGGAGTCGAGAAGCGTCGTGGAGCGAGCGGGAAGATCTACTAGGAGCGTATGAAAAAGGTTGAGTCGTCTGTGAGTACGGTATATCACCTTGTACGTGTGTTAATTCTAGTGGATTTCGCCGTGTTATCGGTCCCGTGGTTTTTTTTACTCTGGTTTGGAGTTTTTCCACGTAAAAATCTTGCGTGTTCTTTTATTTTTCCGCATTGGGTTTATTTGCGCAATGATTTTTTGAGTGTTTATTGTTTACACCTATTCACCCCCCTCTAGGTGTTTTTTCCCCTATTTAGATCCAATTACTTATAACCCAACAGACTCGTCATCCTAAAAGAGAGCGGCACATACATCAATCTTACCGGATCAATCATCGTCCCCATGATGATCCTCCGATTGAGAGCATTTATGACTTAATCACCAATAATATGTATCTCAAATTCTTAACTCTTAAGAATATATATTATCATCTCATTAATTCAACGGACGATTCATGGACACATTAAACATGAATGGCATAAAATGCCCAAATAATAATAAAGATCAAGTACAAATATGTCCCATAGAAAAAAATGCGTCAGCCTGATAGGCTTTTGGGGCATACAACTAACAATCTCCCACTTGCACTAAAGCCAATCAGTCATGTATCTAATGCCCATCTTCTCAAGATGAGTCTCTAGTTTCTGCTGAGTCAAAGCCTTAGTTAGCAGGTCCGCCACGTTATCTGCGGAGGCAACCTTCTGCACTTCAATATGTTTATCTTTGATGTACTCTCTGATCTTGTGATACCGCCGCTCGATATGTTTGGATTTCTGATGAGATCTCGGCTCCTTAGCTAATGCTACGGCGCCATTATTATCACAATATAGTGGCAGGGGATCCCTACTAGAGGGAACCACGCCTAACTCAGTGATAAATTTCTTGATCCAAACAGCTTCCTTGGCAGCTTCAGATGCAGCGATGTACTCCGATTCCTTGAACCAAGAACATATCCTTTGTTCTTCTCAAGTACTTAAGGATATTCTTTATCGCTACTCAATGCTCTTCGCCTGGGTTCGACTGATATCGACTAGTGACGCTCACAGCCTGTGCTATATCAGGTCGAGTACATAGCATCGCATACATTAAACTCCCTATCGCGGAAGCATAAGGGATCCTGCTCATGCGACTTCTCTCTTCAGGTGTCTTAGGAGACATAGTCTTAAAGAGGTGAATTCCTTGTCTTAGAGGTACCATACCCCTTTTGGAATTCTCCATGTTGAACCTTTTCAACACTTCATCTATGTACATAGCTTGCGATAAACCAAGCAACTTCTTAGGTCTATCCCGATAGATCTTTATCCCTAGGATATAAGATGCTTCTCCAAGGTCTTTCATAGAAAACTCTTTGGATAACCATAACTTCACCGATGTTAACATAGGAATGTCATTCCCAATTAGGAGTATGTCATCCACGTACAATACGAGGAAGGTAACAGCACTCCCACTAACCTTTTTATACACACACGGCTCTTCCTCATTTCTGATGAAATCGAACGATTCGACTGCATCATTGAAACGAGTGTTCCAACTCCGAGAAGCTTGCTTCAACCCATAAATGGATCGTTGAAGCTTGCACACTTTATGACTTCTATCTTTGGTAGTAAAACCCAAAGGCTGCTCCATATAGATTTCTTCTTCAAGGTGTCCATTCAGGAAAGCAGTTTTTACATCCATTTGCCAGATCTCGTAGTCATAATGTGCAGCAATAGCAAGCAGAGTTCTGATAGATTTAAGCATGGCTACAGGTGAAAAAGTATCCTGATAGTCAATGTCTTCGCGTTGACTATAACCTTTTGCTACCAGCCTAGCTTTATAAGTCTCTACCTTTCCATCAGAATCAATCTTTTCCTTGAAGATCCATTTGCATCCAACGGGTACAATACCTTCCAGTGGATCAACTAAAGTCCAAACTTGATTGGAGTACATTGAGTCTATTTCAGACTTCATAGCTTCCAACCATTTATCGGAGTCGATGTCTGACATCGCCTCGCTATAAGTCTTAGGATCATCTCTATGATCCTTGTCTCCCACTAGGAACATTTCCTCCATGTCCTCTATAAATAATCCCATGTATCTATCAGGAGGATGAGAGATTCTACTAGACTTGTGAGGTGGCAGTGTAATCTCTGGTATCACAGAGTTATCAGGAAGGGCTCTTGGAATCCTCGATCCTAAAGAGACTTTCTTCTCTAGTTCTATTTTTCTCCCACTGCCTCCTGCTAAAATAAATTCATTTTCAAGAAAGAAGGCATGACGGCTCACAATCACATTATGACTTTCTGGGAGATAAAAATTGTATCCAAGTGATTCCTCGGGATAATCAATGAATCTTCCCTTGACTGATCTGCTTTCCACTTTGTTCATTTTTAATTTCTTAATATAAGCCGGACACCCCCAAGTCTTAATGTGAGTAAAACTTGGCTTCCTACCATGCCACATCTCATATGGTGTGGTGGGAACAGATTTGCAAGGTACTCTGTTCAAAATATAAATAGCCGTAAGAAGTGCATAACCCCAAAGTGACGTAGGTAAATCTGTAAAACTCATCATAGATCGAACCATATCTAATAATGTTTGATTCCTCCGTTCAGACACCCCATTCAATTTTGGTGTTCCAGGAGGAGTCCATTGAGAGACAATACCATTATTCTTGAGGTAGGTTAAGAAATCCGTGCTAAGTTATTCCCCTCCTCGATCGGATCGAAGAGCCTTAATCGGTTTTTCCATTTGCTTTTCTACTTCTTGTCTAAACTCTTTAAACTTTTCAAAGACTTCAGACTTGTGTTTAATTAAATATATGTACCCATACTGTGAATAATCATCAGTAAAGGTAATAAAGTAGAGATAGCCGCCCCAAGCAGACACATCGAATGGGCCACATATATCAGTATGTATCAGCACGAGTACTTCGGTAGCTCTCTGTCCTTGTCCAACAAAGGGAGACTTAGTCATTTTTCCTTGAAGACATGATTCACAAGCTGGGTATGGTTCAGGGAGTAAGGATCCTAAGATACCATCCTTAGCCAGCTTGTTAACCCTATCTTCTCCAATGTGACCAAGCCTCAGATGCCACAAGTATGTTTTGTTTACCTCCTCTCTAGGTCTTTTAAAACCAATATTATTCTCATTCATGCCATTGTCAACTGTATTCATACTAACATCCATATGTAAGTAATAGAGATTGTCTATTAAAGAACCACAACCTATCAAATTATTTCTCAAATAAATTGAACAAATGTTTGATTCAAAAATAAACTTATAACCGTCCAATACCAAACGTGAAACAGAAATAAGGTTTCTAGTCGCACTAGGAACATAAAGACAATCTCTAAGTTCTAAAACTACTCCTGTCGGTAGACGTAAAGGATAAGTCCCTACAGCAACAGCAGCAACTCTTGCTCCTTTTCCAACGCGTAGGGTAAGCTCTCCATCCCTAAGTCGTCTACTTTTCTTTAGCGCCTGCATTGAAATACACAAATACGAGGTGCATCCCGAGTCAATGACCCATGTAAAAGTAGAACAAACCGATAAGCTAGTAGTTTCAATGATATGAATCTCGGACATACCTTCCATAATTTTATCCTTCACCTTGTCCTTCAGGCTAGCCAAATAGTCTGGGCAATTCCTCTTCCAGTGACCATCCTTTTGACAGTGGAAACAAGTTCCTTTGGCAGCCTTCTTTTTGGGATTTACCTTGACAGTGTCAGTCTTTGGCTTCTTTGCAGGCTTCTTCTTTCTCCATTTAGACTTTCTTTTGGAGGAAGCCCATTCAACAGCCAAAACTGAGCCTTTATTGACTTTTAGCATTCCTTCAGCCGTGACCAACATATTCAACAGCTCGGCGAGGGTGCAAGTAATTTTATTCATTTGAAAATTTAAAATAAACTGAGAAAATGAATCAGGTAAGGATTGTAAGATCAAATCAATTTGAAGTTCTGCGTCTATAGTCATTCCGAGCTTCTCAAGCTCCTCAATGTCCTTAATCATCGCCAAGCAATGATTATTGATTGAGTGACCATCAGACATCTTAGTCCTGAATAGTCGCCTTGACACCTCGTAACGAGCTGTTCGACTTTGCTCATCATACAACTCTTTAAGATGGAGCAAGATGTAAGCAGCACTCTCCATGTGCTCATGCTGGCATTGCAACTCATTACTCATAGACGCAAGCATGTAGCATTTTACCTTCATATCATCATCAGTCCATTTATTTCTAGCATCTTTCTGTTGAGCCGTTGGATTTTTGAGCACTGCTGGAGCCTTCGTGTCCAACACATAGGCTAATTTCTCATGATTGAGAACAATTCTCAAATTCCTCAGCCAATCGGTGAAATTCGGTTCAGTTAAGCGATTAGTATCATGTATTTTGACAAGTGGGTTAGAGGCGGCCATGTTCTGCAGATGGTTAAGATTCTAATTAGTTGTGTACTTAATCATAATCCATTTTGATTAGGGTCTTTAAATCTAAATGGTGCCTCCCACTAATTTTAGCGAATCTTCACACTCCCCGAGTGGAGAAAACGGAAACTTTACTAAAAGTTTCTAGTGGGAATTGCGGTCCCATTTGTTTGCACACTACCTCATCCTAACAGATTCTTGGCAATGAGTAAAGAAATGAGTGAACAACTCTTGTTCAATGCTTCTCAAGCAAATCACAATTTCATCTTTAGCCTCCAAAAATATAGGCTTCATCCTAACAGATTCTTGGCCTTATCTTTTAGTTAAGTTAGACCCACCGTTCATCATGCAAATAAAAAAAGTCATTGAATCCTCATCCTAATAGATTCTTGGATTCAACCCCTTTCTTACCACGTAGCATCTCATGCCAATAGAATGGTTGCGGCTCCCTAATGCAACTGACCCCCGTGTCCGGGTGCATCAATCAACACTAAAGAGACGCCCACACCCTACAACGATGGAAGGCCACTAATGGGTTCATAACACTACTAACTTAATATTTTATTTAGAGAGATTTGTTATCTCATCAGTTTTAATTTGTTATTAATTTACATCTCATGCAAACCATCACATCATATGCACACATATATCGCATATATATATAAATAATAACTATCGGTGATGATCATGAATTTTAATTTGATTCGGGCCTGAGCCACTAGGCCGGAATCGGGTTAGAGGGTATTACACACAAAAAAAAAAACTTGCTCTGCATCTTGATCGGATTGGAGTAGATCAACTCTTGTCGGCTCCCTCGATCAATATTTGGTCCAAACTTGATCTGCACCGCATCAACTCTTGAATGGAACAAATCGTCATGGAACCTGAACTACCCCTTTACCCTTTAATTTTGCAACAATTATAATACAACCCATAATAATAATGAGACGCGCAGATCTCCAAATTACATAATATAATTGGTGCACGCAGGCACCCAAAATAAATCTAACACTGGGTCCTTATTAAATTACACCAATTCACATCATCACATGATACATGTACATCACAAGGTTGCTATCCATGATCATCACCTCATACACATCACAGCCATATAATATAAAATTATCTAATTAGATTTCTAATTAATTGGGTTTCGAATTAATTTTAAATTGCGATTTTGCACAAAGCAACCACATGGCGCGCATGACTACACCATGTAAATCCATCATGCATGGCAATGCTAATTAATTAGAATTGCAGCGCCTTACCCGCATGCACTAATTTAATTAGCATTGTAGCGCCTTGCCCTCATACGCTAATTTAATTAGCATTGCAGCGCCTTGCCCACATGCACTAATTTAATTAGCATTAGTGCCTTGCCCGCATGCACTAATTTTAATTAATATTTCAAAACAATCAAAATAATATACGCAAAAATAATCTTCATTGTTTTGATTTTGATCGTTCCAGAAAATCCAATCAACATCGAAAAAGAGATTAGATCTAAAACAAACAACGAGGGTGGCTCCGATACCACTGTAAGAAAAAGTCGGAGATGCGCAGCGGAAAGAAAGAGACGCAAATAAAATTTTCTAAACCAAAGATCACCTCGTGTTTTGTTTTAGATCGTTAATAAGTAATCTAATTGATCTTATCAATTAGGATTTAATTTTTACTTTGCGCGGGTCGAGATCACCGCGAAGCCGACGATCGTTGGTAAAAATTGTTCGTCCTTGCTAGCCGCGCACGCGCCCGGCTTCTACTCACGTCCACACGAAATCACGCCCTTGATCGAAATAGTCGATCGCCTTGATTCGCGATCCGATCACGAATTAACTCTTGCGTTGATGTAAGGAGGATGAATCAATCTTCTAATTGTGCTAGCAATCTTTCGAAGATCGAGAGTGATGAATTAATTATGGAGGACTTGAGGAAGAATGAGAGGATTGACGGCTAGGGTTTTCTTATTCCTTTTTTTTTCTCTCTCAAAATATGTCACATATGACATATATTTATAATGAGAAAACCCTAATCCTAATTCTAATCCTAATCGAATCCTAATCCGATTGGATTATCCATTATCCTTAAGTTAGTTTCAATATGAATCGAATCCGAATCCTAATTCGTTTCGTGTGTAACATTTACACATAAGTTCTCAAAATATTTACTAACGATTAGCAAATACACCATGCAACTTTTGCACTTAAATACCTCTAATTTACAATAATTCCAAATTAGTCCTTTTACTAATAAATTAGTAAACTTTAGTATTGTGATTATAATTAATCCATTCTATAAACTTCTTTATCATCTCCATAATATCGATCATGCGCGATTTCTTATGTGTGTGACCTAATAGGTTCAATTCTGTCTGGTAGTGGGATATGATGCGATCCCCATCGGCATCATCATCAAAACTCTTTTTGATGGATCAAACACTTTTGATTCTTCCATCGTATAATAATTATTCACCCATAATTATTCTTATTGGTTCCCATAATCCACCAGTGACGCCTAGCAGCATATAGTGGCAATCCAGTCAGAAGTGAATATTGGACTGAACCTCTAGGTGCAGTTACCGTACAATATAATCCTTCTATCACATAGTCCCAACTGTGTGGAGGTCATGGAATACTCGTCAAACCCCATCATCCATTATATGACAAATTTGATAGGACAGAAGCTCATATTGTTACTCTTGGAAACACCTTTCCATGAACCATATTACCTCGGCCGAGGATTTCTAAGCTTTGCTTTACAAATAGCATAGGACTAATTATCTCTCTACTGAGAGAGATAGATCCTCTGTAAACAAACACCCATTCCTAATATGAACCAACTGCAGCCAACATATACTACTAAGACCCGTGACTAGGTTCAAAGTTTATTGCATAGTCAAACTACAGTAGCCTCATATTGAATGGCCGTGGTGTCGTAGATCTAAGGATCAGTTGTACCACTGCAACATCGAATCAGTTACTGACGAATGAGTAGACATCCATGTAACTATTCGTAATTGGTCACGCTCAGTGCTCTTGTTCTCTAACAACCACCTGCACGTTCACTCCAGCGTCCCCACACTGATGACTTGAGACTCGTCATCCTAAAAAAGAGCGGCACATACATCAATCTTACCGGATCAATCATCGTCCCCATGATGATCCTCCGATTGAGAGCATTTATGACTTAATCACCAATAATATGTATCTCAAATTCTTAACTCTTAAGAATATATATTATCATCTCATTAATTCAAAGGACGATTCATGAACACATTAAACATAAATGGCATAAAATGCCGAAATAATAATAAAGATCAAGTACAAATATGTCCCATAGAAAAAAATGCGTCAGCCTGATAGGCTTTTGGGGCATACAACTAACAGACACAGTCCCTCTGGCTGGCCCAGATTTGGCAGCTACGGACGCCCTACGTCAGTCCGGTCCTCCGGGATGTAACGGCAGTAGGTAGGCGCAGGTTTGACTGGACCCGAGGAGGCAGTCAGGTAGATTGGGTGATCTGAGTTGAGGGATAGTAGATGCACCATGTTATCATCTGTTCTACTTTTTGAGCATCTAGATATGGGCATAGTAGCTGTAGTGTTATTCATTTCCAGCTCTTTCCTTCAGTATTTCATTTGTTACAGCATGCCTCTAGTAGACTTAGTGGGCAGACCGTTGGGCTTATAGACAGCACCCACTGAGAACTACTGTGGGATGTAGTTCTCACACCCGTCGTGGTGTCTTTTTTCCCTAGGGACATCTGCTCCTGTTCCTGCTACTCCAGCTGCTGCTTCTTCAGATCGAGGTAAGGGAGTCGCGAGCTAGATCCCTACCAGTCGTCGTCCAGAGAGTAGATGTACCCTTATTATTTTGAGAGTTTCTTGTTGAGTGGCCCTTGTAGTGAGGTATAGAGTTGTACTTTTCTATTTTTGCTGAGAGACTTATGTACTTTTGGTGAGGACTTTGAGTTGTATATATTTTATTTCAGCTTTTACTTTCCGCTCTGATATCTGTATAGCTGTAGTATCTATCTTTTGCATGTTAGACGTTTCGTTTATACGGGGTTCACCGTATGGGCGGCGGATCTGTTAGCGAGCCCGGGTCGCAGTTTCGACCCCGGGGCGTGACAGATTAGAGGTCTCGATCCAACACTCGAGTGTGGAGATAAAATTCCGGCAAGGGGCTGCTGTCCAAAAACTCCACCAGCAAAACAGTAGCTTAGAAATGTCTCGAAAATCGTGTCAAAAACTCTGAATCAAGCAAGGTGGTCAACACGAAAAACGAAGGCGTACCTCTCATGAATCCAATATCGTAAAAATCGTCCAAAAATACTATCAGAGTAGTTTTGTGGACCTCTCAGACCGAAATGCGGCGATAACGGGCCTCCGATGAAAGATCGTCGCTCCGCGCTACGATGCCGAAAACGTCGACGTCGCGGCTTCCAAAAATTCCGGGCCTCTGCCAGAAGATGCGCGATAGGAAGATCTCCAACTTTGGTAAAGGGTCGAAGGGCAGGGGAGCTCGGGAAAAGATTCAAACTCGGGGTGAAAAGGGCCTTAAATAGGCCCAGCCCGAAAAAATCGAGCATTTGGACTTTTGGCCCAAATTCGGGCGCCCGAAAACATTCGGGCTGCTACATTAACGGGCCCGGCCCGTTACTGTGCACGGCCGAATTCACCACAGGCTGCCATGTGGCCCAACCGCGCTCCCCGCGCCCCGCGCACACGCGCCCGCGAATCGCGCGGCGCCGCTTGTCCCGACAAGCGGGCGTGCGCGGCTGCGCCTGGCCAACCACGGGGTGCCACGTGGCGCCCCAACGTCGCCCGGCAGCGCCCACGCCGCGCCCACGTGAGCGGCCGCGCCGCCCGCGGTGCCGTGTCGGGCACGCATCCTGAGGCACCCGCCGCCCGACGTGTGGACCGCGCGCACCAGGACCCGCCAACCGAAAGCCGCCACGTGTCCACCCCTGGTCCACCGTGCACCCGCGCCATGTCCGTGGACCACGCCTACAGCATCGGCCACTCACGAGATGCCATGTGTCTCAGCCCTACGGTGCATGCTGGCTGCGTGGACCGCGCGGCTGCCCGCGCGCCCGCGCGCCTGCCCGCGATCGCTCCGCCGCCTGCCCGAGCCCGCACCGCCGCTGCCCGCCGCCGCCACCGCCCGCCGCCGCCGGAACAGTACTAGCTGCCTCAAAATTCGTGTCGGATCATCCGAGCTCCAAAAAATACAAATAAATAGTCCATCTTGACCGTTTTCGCGCGCTGAATCCAAATTCGATGTCCGTTTGGCCCAATTCCACTTCTAAAATTCCTCGAAAATTCCCGAAAAGGTAAACTTGATCCATTTTTCATGCCGAGTCAAATCCTTGGTTCCAATACGCGCACAAAATCCCAATCACCCAATATAGGCCTCCTGATAAGCAATCTTGCTCCAAATTCACCAGGAATCCTTTTTCGGGGCCCGACACGCGCACAAACACTCCCAGAAACCACTAATCCATCAATAAGCCCTTAAGTGAGGATTCGGGTCCTCACATCTAGTGTAGTGATTCTGATCATGTTGATTATTACTTCCTATCTGTGTTGATTAAATGTTAGTGGTGGACTTGACCTAGCACCCTGTCATATGTTGCATGTATAACCAGACCAGTAGAAAATCCTCACTTGGGCTAGGTTCATTTATGCTTTAGACATCCACACTGTACATTCTATTCCTGGACATAGTGTTTTCCTCGCCTAGGTAGTGGGCTGAGTGGTCGGAATTTCTCTTAGTGTGGGATGCATGTTTGTAGCATCACGACTTTTTAGGGTAGATTTTCTACGCCTGCGAGTGTTTTTCTGTGATGGAGCTCGGAAAACGGAGAATGGCAAAGCTATCGGATCTAAAATCTGACTTACGGATCTCCCGGATTGAGTCTTTTGTGTTAACGGATACAATAGGATAAGTCAAACCCGTTAAGACCTTGGTGCATCAAAATTCGCGCCGTCTGTTTTAGAATGTGGGTTAGGTGGCACTCTTATCAAGAAGTTGGTTGGAGAATACCTTTTATCAGAATTTTGGGATTCATACGTAGAAGAGATATAACGTTTTAATTAATTATTATTTTCTCAAGAATCGCTAACCCTAGTTCGGGGATAGGAGAAAGAAAAGAGAGAAAAAGAGATCGGTTCTTCCATTAGCGTGCCGGATGTCACACACCGGGGTCGAAACTGCGACCCGGGCTCGCTAACAGATCCGCCATCTGTACGGAAACTGCCGTACAGATGAAGCGTCTAACCTGCAAAAAGAAGCAACTACAGCTAAACGGATATCAGAGCTGAAAGTAAAATTACTAAAAACTGAAAATAATACAATATCCATCTCCCAAATATGATCATATAAAAAGTCCTCTGATACAAAACTCAAAAGGGAGATATCTTCAATAAAATACATCGGTGTACAAGCTCTCAGTACAAAAATACCCTCACTACATCAGTCTCTCAAACTGTAAAAAATAAAGTACAACTCTATACCTCACAACAAAGGTCTCTCAACAGAGGAAAAAGAAGTAAACTAATCAACTGGAGCTCTCCTCAGAAGGGGTACCGCTACACTCCAACGACGGGTAGGGAACTAGCTCGCGACTCCCTCGCCTCGGCCAGAAGGATCAGCAACAGGAGCACAGGAACAGGAGAAGAAGTTCCTGGGGAAAAGACACCACGACGGGTGTGAGAACTACTTCCCACAGTAGTTCTCAGTGGGTGCCGCCAACAAGCCCAACGGTCTGCCCACTAAGTCTACTAGAGGCATAAAATAACAAAGTAATACGGAAAGAAAAGAGCTGGAAAAGGATAACTCTACAGCTACTATGCCTCTATCTAGATGCTCAAGAGGGGGAACAGATGATAATATGATGCATCAACTAACAAATAAGTAAAGTCACCCAATCTAAACTGACTGCCTCCTCGGGTCCAGTTAAGCCTGCGCCTACCTACTGCCGCACATCCCGGAGGAACGGACTTACGTAGGGCGTCCCACACGGACTAACTCACCCCTCGCGCAAAACTGCCTCCACAGGCCCACCATCGCATCCCCTGCGGGAAACTGCCTCAACAGGCCAATCATCGCACCCACTGCGGCATCTCAGGGGGCGCGACCCCAACTGAGGAAAACAGCGCGGCATAGAGTATCAGAGATTGGCATAAGCAGGCTATAGTCAAAAACCACGCTCACTCTCAGAACGGTAGGACTCAAGATCCCCAAAATATCTCGCACAACAGTCGGAGCACTCTCGACGACTCAGCTGATCAGCTCACACGAAACACGAGACACTAGCCTCTCCAACAGCTCGCAGCACAAAGCACACTGGCTGGAGGTACTCCACAGCCAGGAACGACCCACAATTCAGGCTAACAATACTGGTCGGAAAGCACTCAACGACCTGGGACCACCGTCAACCCCGACGGTTCCCAACAACACTGACCGGAAGATACTCGACGGCCCGGGACTACCGTCTGCTCAACGGCTCCCTCCCACGACAGCGAAACAGGGATACAAGACCTCCCGGGACTACCGTTTACCCAAACGGCTCCCGGCACAGATAAGCAACCCACTACAACTACCAGACTCCACTCTGCTCCCAAGCACGAGTGCAAATGCATCCCACACTAAAAGAAAGTCCCGACCTCTCGGCCCACTACCCGGGCGAGATAAACACTATGTCCAGGAATAGAAAAACAGTGTGGGTGTCTAAACAATAAATAACCCTAGCCCAAGTGAGGGTTTTCTACTGGTCTGGTTACACATGCAACATATGACGGGGGTGCTAGGTCAAGTTCCAAGATAACTATATTAATAGATGATAAAAGGAATAACCATTCCTACAATCTAGCATGCTACACAATGAAATAACTATCATGCATAGTCCTACATCAGTAGAATTACTGTACAGTCCATAAAACTTGGAGATAAGGCCACCCACCTCGATTTGCCACCAATTGCTCGTAGACACTTGCAATTGGCCTCCACGCGATCCGCACGCAAACGATGCCCGCTGCCGGAGTCCGCACGCAAAATGGAGCATGCCGTCGGAGTCCGCACGCAAAACGAAGCACGCTGCCGGAGTTCGCACGCAAAATGGAGCACGCCGCCGGAGTCCGCACGCAAAACGGAGCACGCCGCCGGAGTCCGCACACAAAACGGTGCACGGTGCCGGAGTCCGCACGCAAAACGGAGTCTGCACGCAAAATGGTGGACGGAGCCAGTCCGCACGCAAAACGGAGCACGCCGCCGGAGTCCGCACGCAAAACGGTGTACGGTGCCAGAGTCCGCACCAAAACGGAGTCCGCACACAAAACGGTGCACGGTGCCGGAGTCCGAACGCAAAACGGAGCACGCCGCCGGAGTCCGCACGCAAAACGGTGCACGGTGCCAGAGTCCGCACCAAAAGGGAGTCCGCACGCAAAACGGTGCACGGTGCCGGAGTCCGCACGCAAAACGGAGCACGGTGCCAGAATCTGCACGCAAAACGGAGTCCGCACGCAAAACGGTGCACGGCGTCGGAGACAGCACGCAAAATGATGCAGAAAAACACGGTCCCTAACACAGATAAGAGCAAAAGGGTCAATTACATTCCAAAAGAACGCTCCAAAACTGTGCTAAAAACACCGTAAAAACAAAGTGCGGGACCTACCAGACTGCGCCGCGCCGCCCAGCCGCCCCGTTGGAAACCTCGCGCGCTCCACGAGGCCCACCGCACCACCCAAAATCCCCTCCTCACTCCCTCTCCCGCTCGGGTGGAGAAGAAAGAAAAGAAAAAGGAGGAGAAATGGCGCTCGGGGGAGAAAGAAGAAGAAGAAGAAGAAAAAGAGAAAGGGGTGGTCCACGGACCCGGTCCACGGGTCCGGTCCACGGCGCCAGCCAATGGGGAGCCACCATCCGCGGTCCACGGCCCATGGGCGCGCGCGCCCGGTCCACGCGCGCACCCACAGCGCCACGCGGCGCGCGGTAACGCGCCCGCCACACGGGCGCGTTACACCGCGCCACCCGAGGCGCGGGACACGCGCGCGCCACACGGGCGCGCGTGCTCCCGCGCCCGCGCGGGCGCCAACGGGGGCCCGCCACGTGGCGGCCCCCGCGCGCTCCGCGACGAGGGCGCGCTTCCCCAGCGCGCCCGCCGCGCCGTACGCGGGCCTCGAACCCCGTGCCGCAGCCGCCTCGGGAATCGTGCCGCGCAACACCCCGATTCTCGTGCCGCGTCGCCTCGAAAAACGCGCACGTCAACCGGGCTCCAAAACAAACAAGTAAATAGTCCAATCTTAGCGATTTCGCGCGCTGAATCCAAAAACGATGTCCGTTTCTCCAAATTCTCATCCGAAAAATTGCCGAATGTCCCGGATAGCCCACTTGATCCGATTTTCGCGCCGGGTCCATTTCTGAAGTCCGATTTGCCAAATTCCAACTCTAAAAATTTCCGAAGGCGACCGGAGAGGTAATCCTTTATCCAAACTTCGCCCGGAGTCCAATTTTGACATCTGAATCGCGCGAAACCACTTCTAAACACCCGACGGGTCTTCCAAATTCCCACGGGATCTCCTTTTAAGCCCGAAGTCAACCACTTGTGTCCAAATTGCGCGCAAACATCACCGACACACCACGCAAGCCTCCAGTGATGCAAACTAAATCCCAAATTGCACCACAAATCCATTTCTCGGGCCCGACATGCGCACAAACACTCCCAACGGCCACTAAAAGCTGCCCAACAACCAGCAAACCCTACGCGGGGGATTCCGGGACCTCACACCCTCCCCCACTAAAAGAAAGTTTCGTCCTCGAAACTAGATCAAGTCCATCAGGAGTCACAAATACGCCGGGTAGGTTTCCATCAATACGCCTCCAGCTCCCGAAACACCACTCACCCCCCGTGATTACTCCGCAACAACAACAACAACAACAAGTACGGTATGGCCCGATGTGCAATTCTCTCATCTC
Organism: Tillandsia fasciculata; assembly: GCA_029168755.2. Lineage (NCBI taxonomy): Eukaryota > Viridiplantae > Streptophyta > Magnoliopsida > Poales > Bromeliaceae > Tillandsia > Tillandsia fasciculata. The sequence goes on along the minus strand of JAQOTM010000360.1, from coordinate 62,114 downwards.
TCGAGCCAGAAATTGCAACGGGCGTCCCTCGTACTCCAACAATCACAGATCTCAAAGGGGCAAGTAAATCACGGGCGAGGAAAAACACATCACTACTGAGCTGAGACGTGAAATACCCAAGGGGCTCCAATAAAAGGCTGGGGGGAAACGGAAATAACCACTAATGCAACACGCACCAAACCACATCATGGTGCCAACCTCAACAAGGCGACCCGAAGCATACCCACACATTCATCCAATAAGGAAAGGAATCCAATAAGCTGGGGTCTTTACTCGGTTACTTCCCGATCTAAAACCACCCGAGTGGACTACACAACTGCAGGCTACCCTCAAAAGGGATCCTCAAGAGACACACTCTCGTGCCACAGTTGGTCGCTCAACATGCTATCATAATCCCAACGGACCCACGGGTCGAAGTCGATCCCTCAACTAATAAAGAACACCCTGACGGGGACCAAACCGTCGGTGAACGGGACTAAAACTGGCTCGCAAGGCGATCATAAAGCTGATGCCCAAACTCGCGGTCAAAAGTTCGAAACATCCAAAAACTCTCACCGTTGTGTACCAGCAACGTGGCATCACTGCCGTGCACCAACAGCGTGGCATCACTGCCGTGCACCAACGGCGTGGCATCACCACCGTGTATCAACGGTGTGGCATCCCCACCGTGTATCAACGGTGTGGCATCGCCACCGTGTATCAACGGTGTGGCATCCCCACCGTGTATCAACGGTGTGGCATCGCCACCGTGTATCAACGGTGTGGCATCACCACCGTGTATCAACGGTGTGGCATCACCACCGTGTATCAACGGTGTGGTATCACTCAAGCATCAAGGCTTCAGATCCTCACAGTCCTATACCCAACACTACCTCGAAATTCCGGAGCTGAGGAAGGGCCAAAAGATCAACAGGCAAAAACCAGGGCCCCAACTGCACAGGACAGGACCAACAACACTCATCTATGTGCAACACGTGATCAGGTATCTAAACCTCACGAGCACAAGCTAAGGGTCCTATCTCTAGCCCATACAACAATGCATATGCCCTATAGAAGAAATGAATGCGATGCTCCGGTAACAAATAACGCTCAAGTGCGTGAAGGGGAGATAAGATTAATACCTGCCACCACGTGGCTAGCTGCCCCCGAATCCTCATCCTGTGCGACATAGACGCTCCCTCTCGGGGGTGGTCGTCCGTCGGACTGCCGCGAAGAAGTGGCCCTAACTATCTGGCCATAACCTGTCGAAGCTCCGCCTGTCTGGAAGAGCGGAGGAGGAGGAGCCGAAGCTGCCAATGAGACTGATGACCCCGCTTTAGGACAAGACCATGATCTGTGCCCTGCCTGTGGTCACACTGCGGCGCAGAATGCGGCCCACCACAAATGACACAGTCATCCCGCTGCTGCTGCTGATACACCGGCTGTGGAGAACCTCCTGGTCTCTGTCTCCTCTGAGACTCACGACCCTCAGACTGGGATCGTGGCGGCCCGGGGGTCTCGATCTACTCAAATGTCCAACTCAGGCGGCACTGGATGCCTATCCCCGGAGCTGGTCCCTGGCGCTCCGTCTCTCTCTGACATGATCACTGATCCTCGGTCAACCCACCGAGCATGCTCAATCGCTGCATCTAACGTCGGCACCCGCCGAGAATACACCAAGTGATAGATATTCCGATGCAGTCCTTTCTCAACTAGCTCCACCTCCTGGGCCTCATCCAGGCGACATGGGGTACACCGCTCAACAATCGCAAAACTCGCGAACATACTCCAGAAGAGGTCGACTCCCCTGCTGCAGGAGTCTAAGATCCCCTTCCAGTTTCTGCTTACACTGTCAAGAAAGAAGGCCCTGAGCCGCAAAGCACGAAACTGGTTCCAAGTCAACAACTGCGCTCTCGGTAGTCCAACAGGACGAACTCGACGCCACCAAATCTCGGCGTCCTGTCAGACCATCTCAATCTCACTAAAGCAACCACCTGGTAACTCGGCAGGGCATGTACCCACCTGGTAACTCGGCCAGGGGTATGTACCCATCTGGTAGCTCGGCCAGTGGAAAGTGTCCTCCTGGTAACTCGGCAGGGAAAAGTGTCCTCCTGGTAACTCGGCCAGGGCATGTGCCCACCTGGTAACTCGGCCAGGGGCAATGTGTCCATCTGGTAGCTCGGCCAGTGGAAAGTATCCTCCTGGTAACTCGGCCAGGGCATGTGCCCATCTGGTAACTCGGCCAGGGGCAATGTGTCCATCTGGTAGCTCGGCCAGTGGAAAGTGTTCTCCTGGTAACTCGGCCAGGGCATGTGCCCACCTGGTAACTCGACCAGGGCAATGTGTCCATCTGGTAGCTCGGCCAGTGGAAAGTGTCCTCCTGGTAACTCGGCCAGGGCATGTGCCCACCTGGTAACTCGGCCAGGGCAATGTATCCATCTGGTAGCTCGGCCAGTGGAAAGTATCCACACAGCTGGGACCGCCGTCACTCCAAACGGCTCCCACAACAACACCCCACTCATAGGCGAGAAGAACCGACTAACGCGGCAAAGATCCGAAAATCCCGATAGACCAGTGCCTAGAACCCCAATCAAACAAGAACAGACTCTAGGCTCAGCCTATCGAAGTTCTCGATCCTTTACCGTTCAGGGATTTGGCCCTTCTCGGTTAAAGTGGGAAACTATCTCAACACACAAACTCCTGGGTCTCGCTCTGCTCTGATAGCTCTGCCTCCCGCTGCTCGGGTATTCATCAGGTGCGGGGTGTGTCCTCTTCATAACACGACGTCTCAGGAGTATCGTAGCCCACTGCACAACAACAAACGTCAGGACACAACAACCATGCGACCCAATCCAGCGAAAGTCTAAGACATGTCATCCATTCCATAGCATTATGTTGTCTGCAGCCACATAATCGCTTGGGAAAGTAAACATGCCAATCACTCATCCCGTCTCCTGGGAGAGGTATAAAACTCAATCAGGACTCTCGCTATAAGTCACGACTCTCACGCAGTCATCCTAATGTCCAACCACAAGCCTAGGGTTTCTAAGTCCACCACGACCTACAACCTAGGCTCTGATACCACTCTAATCTGTCACGCCCCGGGGTCGAAACTGCGACCCGGGCTCGCTATCAGATCCGCCATCTGTACGGAAACTGCCGTACAGACGAAGCGTCTAACCTGCAAAAAGAATCAACTACAGCTAAACAGATATCAGAGCTGAAAGTAAAATTACTAAAAACTGAAAATAATACAATATCCATCTCCCAAATACGATCATATAAAAAGTCCTCTGATACAAAACTCAAAAGGGAGATATCTCCAATAAAATACATCAGTGTACAAGCTCTCAGTACAAAAATATCCTCACTACATCAGTCTCTCAAACTGTAAAATAAAGTACAACTCTATACCTCACAACAAAGGTCTCTCAACAGAGGAAAAGAAGTAAACTAATCAACTGGAGCTCTCCTCTGAAGGGGTACCGCTACACTCCAACGACGGGTAGGGAACTAGCTCGCGACTCCCTCGCCTCGGCCAGAAGGATCAGCAACAGGAGCACAGGAACAGGAGAAGAAGTTCCTGGGGAAAAGACACCACGACGGGTGTGAGAACTACTTCCCACAGTAGTTCTCAGTGGGTGCCGCCAACAAGCCCAACGGTCTGCCCCAAGTCTACTAGAGGCATAAAATAACAAAGTAATACGGAAAGAAAAGAGCTGGAAAAGGATAACTCTACAGCTACTATGCCTCTATCTAGATGCTCAAGAGGTGGAACAGATGATAATATGATGCATCTACTAACAAATAAGTAAAGTCACCCAATCTAAACTGACTGCCTCCTCGGGTCCAGTCAAGCCTGCGCCTACCTACTGCCGCACATCCCGGAGGAACGGACTTACGTAGGGCGTCCCACACGGACTAACTCACCCCTCGCGCAAAACTGCCTCCACAGGCCCACCATCGCATCCCCTGCGGGAAACTGCCTCAACAGGCCAACCATCGCATCCACTGCGGCATCTCAGGGGGCGCGACCCCAACTGAGGAAAACGGCGCGGCATAGAGTATCAAAGATTGGCATAAGCAGGCTATAGTCAAAAACCACGCTCACTCTCAGAACGGTAGGACTCAAGATCCCCAAAATATCTCGCACAACAGTCGGAGCACTCTCGACGACTCAGCTGATCAGCTCACACGAAACACGAGACACTAGCCTCTCCAACAGCTCGCAGCACAAAGCACACTGGCTGGAGGTACTCCACAGCCAGGACGACCCACAACTCAGGCTAACAATACCGGTCGGACAACACTCAACGACCTGGGACCACCGTCAACCCCAACGGTTCCCAACAACACTGACCGGAAGATACTCGACGGCCCGGGACTACCGTCTGCTCAACGGCTCCCTCCCACGACAGCGAAACAGGGATACAAGACCTCCCGGGACTACCGTTTACCCAAACGGCTCCCGCACTGATAAGCAACCCACTACAACTACCGGACTCCACTCTGCTCCCAAGCACGAGTGCAAAAGCCTCCCACACTAACCGAAAGTCCCGACCTCTCGGCCCACTACCCGGGCGAGAAAACACTATGTCCAGGAATAGAAAAACAGTGTGGGTGTCTAAACAATAAAATAACCCTAGCCCAAGTGAGGGTTTTCTACTGGTCTGGTTACACATTCAACATATGACGGGGGTGCTAGGTCAAGTTCCAAGATAACTATATTAACAGATGATAAAAGGAATAACCATTCCTACAATCTAGCATGCTACATAATGAAATAAACTATCATGCATAGTCCTACATCAGTAGAATTACTGTACAGTCCATAAAACTTGGAGATAAGGCCACCCACCTCGATTGCCACCAATTCCTCGTAGACACTTGCAATTGGCCTCCACGCGATCCGCACGCAAACGATGCCCGCTGCCGGAGTCCGCACGCAAAACGGAGCATGCCGTCGGAGTCCGCACGCAAAACGAAGCACGCTGCCGGAGTTCGCACGCAAAATGGAGCACGCCGCCGGAGTCCGCACGCAAAACGGAGCACGCCGCCGGAGTCCGCACACAAAACGGTGCACGGTGCCGGAGTCCGCACGCAAAACGGAGTCTGCACGCAAAATGGTGGACGGAGCCGGAGTCCGCACGCAAAACGGAGCACGCCGCCGGAGTCCGCACGCAAAACGGTGTACGGTGCCAGAGTCCGCACCAAAAACGGAGTCCGCACACAAAACGGTGCACGGTGCCGGAGTCCGCACGCAAAACGGAGCACGCCGCCGGAGTCCGCACGCAAAACGGTGCACGGTGCCAGAGTCCGCACCAAAAAGGGAGTCCGCACGCAAAACGGTGCACGGTGCCGGAGTCCGCACGCAAAACGGAGCACGGTGCCAGAATCTGCACGCAAAACGGAGTCCGCACGCAAAACGGTGCACGGCGTCGGAGACAGCACGCAAAATGATGCAGAAAAACACGGTCCCTAACACAGATAAGAGCAAAAGGGTCAATTAACATTCCAAAAGAACGCTCCAAAACTGTGCTAAAAACACCGTAAAAACAAAGTGCGGGACCTACCAGACTGCGCCGCGCCGCCCAGCCGCCCCGTTGGAAACCTCGCGCGCTCCACGAGGCCCACCGCACCACCCAAAAATCCCCTCCTCACTCCCTCTCCCGCTCGGGTGGAGAAGAAAGAAAAGAAAAAGGAGGAGAAATGGCGCTCGGGGGAGAAAGAAGAAGAAGAAGAAGAAAAAGAGAAAGGGGTGGTCCACGGACCCGGTCCACGGGTCCGGTCCACGGCGCCAGCCAATGGGGAGCCACCATCCGCGGTCCACGGCCCATGGGTGCGCGCGCCCGGTCCACGCGCGCACCCACAGCGCCACGCGGCGCGCGGTAACGCGCCCGCCACACAGGCGCGTTACACCGCGCCACCCGAGGCGCGGGACACGCGCGCGCCACACCGGGCGCGCGTGCTCCCGCGCCCGCGCGGGCGCCAACGAGGGCCCGCCACGTGGCGGCCCCCGCGCGCTCCGCGACGAGGGCGCGCTTCCCCAGCGCGCCCGCCGCGCCGTACGCGGGCCTCGAACCCCGTGCCGCAGCCGCCTCGGGAATCGTGCCGCGCAACACCCCGATTCTCGTGCCGCGTCGCCTCGAAAAACGCGCACGTCAACCGGGCTCCAAAACAAACAAGTAAATAGTCCAATCTTAGCGATTTCGCGCGCTGAATCCAAAAACGATGTCCGTTTCTCCAAATTCTCATCCGAAAAATTGCCGAATGTCCCCGGATAGCCCACTTGATCCGATTTTCGCGCCGGGTCCATTTCTGAAGTCCGATTTGCCAAATTCCAACTCTAAAAATTTCCGAAGGCGACCGGAGAGGTAATCCTTTATCCAAACTTCGCCCAGAGTCCAATTTTGACATCTGAATCGCGCGAAACCACTTCTAAACACCCGACGGGTCTTCCAAATTCCCACGGGATCTCCTTTTAAGCCCGAAGTCCACCACTTGTGTCCAAATTGCGCGCAAACATCACCGACACACCACGCAGGCCTCCAGTGATGCAAACTAAATCCCAAATTGCACCACAAATCCATTTCTCGGGCCCGACATGCGCACAAACACTCCCAACGGCCACTAAAAGCTGCCCAACAACCAGCAAACCCTACGCGGGGGATTTCGGGACCTCACACCCTCCCCCACTAAAAGAAAGTTTCGTCCTCGAAACTAGATCAAGTCCATCAGGAGTCACAAATACGCCGGGTAGGTTTCCATCAATACGCCTCCAGCTCCCGAAACACCACTCACCCCCCGTGATTACTCCGCAACAACAACAACAACAACAAGTACGGTATGGCCCGATGTGCAATTCTCTCATCTCTCGAGCCAGAAATTGCAACGGGCGTCTCTCGTACTCCAACAATCACAGATCTCAAAGGGGCAAGTAAATCACGGGCGAGGAGAAACACATCACTACTGAGCTGAGATGTGAAATACCCAAGGGGCTCCAATAAAAGGCTGGGGGGAAACGGAAATAACCACTAATGCAACACGCACCAAACCACATCATGGTGCCAACCTCAACAAGGCGACCCGAAGCATACCCACACATTCATCCAATAAGGAAAGGAATCCAATAAGCTGGGGTCTTCACTCGGTTACTTCCCGATCTAAAACCACCCGAGTGGACTACACAACTGCAGGGTACCCTCAAAAGGGATCCTCAAGAGACACAATCTCGTGCCACAGTTGGTCGCTCAACATGCTATCATAATCCCAACGGACCCACGGGTCGAAGTCGATCCCTCAACTAATAAAGAACACCCTGACGGGGACCAAACCGTCGGTGAACGGGACTAAAACTGGCTCGCAAGGCGATCATAAAGCTGATGCCCAAACTCGCGGTCAAAAGTCCGAAACATCCAAAAAAACTCTCACCGTTGTGTACCTACAACGTGGCATCACTGCTGTGCACCAACAGCGTGGCATCACTGCCGTGCACCAACGGCGTGGCATCACCACCGTGTATCAACGGTGTGGCATCCCCACCGTGTATCAACGGTGTGGCATCCCCACCGTGTATCAACGGTGTGGCATCGCCACCGTGTATCAACGGTGTGGCATCACCACCGTGTATCAACGGTGTGGCATCACCACCGTGTATCAACGGTGTGGTATCACTCAAGCATCAAGGCTTCAGATCCTCACAGTCCTATACCCAACACTACCTCGAAATTCCGGAGCTGAGGAAGGGCCAAAAGATCAACAGGCAAAAACCAGGGCCCCAACTGCACAGGACAGGACCAACAACACTCATCTATGTGCAACACGTGATCAGGTATCTAAACCTCACGAGCACAAGCTAAGGGCCCTATCTCTAGCCCATACAACAATGCATATGCCCTATAGAAGAAATGAATGCGATGCTCCGGTAACAAATAACGCTCAAGTGCGTGAAGGGGAGATAAGATTAATACCTGCCACCACGTGGCTAGCTGCCCCCGAATTCTCATCCTGTGCTACATAGACGCTCCCTCTCGGGGGTGGTCGTCCGTCGGACTGCCGCGAAGAAGTGGCCCTAACTATCTGGCCATAACCTGTCGAAGCTCCGCCTGTCTGGAAGAGCGGAGGAGGAGGAGCCGAAGCTGCCAATGAGACTGATGACCCCGCTTTAGGACAAGACCATGATCTGTGCCCTGCCTGTGGTCACACTGCGGCACAGAATGCGGCCCACCACAAATGACACAGTCATCCCGCTGCTGCTGCTGATACACCGGCTGTGGAGAACCTCCTGGTCTCTGTCTCCTCTGAGACTCACGACCCTCAGACTGGGATCGTGGCGGCCCCGGGGGTCTCGATCTACTCAAATGTCCAACTCAGGCGGCACTGGATGCCTATCCCCGGAGCTGGTCCCTGGCGCTCCGTCTCTCTCTGACATGATCACTGATCCTCGGTCAACCCACCGAGCCTGCTCAATCGCTGCATCTAACGTCGGTACTCGCCGAGAATACACCAAGTGATAGATATTCCGATGCATTCCTCTCTTAACTAGCTCCACCTTCTAGGCCTCATCCAGACGACATGGGGTACACCGCTCAACAATCGCAAAACTCGCGATCATACTCCAGAAGAGGTCGACTCCCCTGCTGCAGGAGTTTAAGATCCCCTTCCAGTTTCTGCTTACACTGTCAAGAAAGAAGGCCCTGAGCCGCAAAGCACGAAACTGGTTCCAAGTCAACAACTGCGCTCTCGGTAGTCCAACAGGACGAACTCGACGCCACCAAATCTCGGCGTCCTGTCAGACCATCTCAATCTCACTAAAGCAACCACCTGGTAACTCGGCAAGGGCATGTACCCACCTGGTAACTCGGCCAGGGGTATGTACCCATCTGGTAGCTCGGCCAGTGGAAAGTGTCCTCCTGGTAACTCGACCAGGGAAAAGTGTCCTCCTGGTAACTCGGCCAGGGCATGTGCCCACCTGGTAACTCGGCCAGGGGCAATGTGTCCATCTGGTAGCTCGGCCAGTGGAAAGTATCCTCCTGGTAACTCGGCCAGGGCATGTGCCCATCTGGTAACTCGGCCAGGGGCAATGTGTCCATCTGGTAGCTCGGCCAGTGGAAAGTGTTCTCCTGGTAACTCGGCCAGGGCATGTGCCCACCTGGTAACTCGACCAGGGGCAATGTGTCCATCTGGTAGCTCGGCCAGTGGAAAGTGTCCTCCTGGTAACTCGGCCAGGGCATGTGCCCACCTGGTAACTCGGCCAGGGCAATGTGTCCATCTGGTAGCTCGGCCAGTGGAAAGTATCCACACAGCTGGGATCGCCGTCACTCCAAACGGCTCCCACAACAACACCCCACTCATAGGCGAGAAGAACCGACTAACGCGGCAAAGATCCGAAAATCCCGATAGACCAGTGCCTAGAACCCCAATCAAACAAGAACAGACTCTAGGCTCAGCCTATCGAAGTTCTCGATCCTTAACCGTTCAGGGATTTGGCCCTTCTCGGTTAAAGTGGGAAACTATCTCAACACACAAACTGCTGGGTCTCGCTCTGCTCTGATAGCTCTGCCTCCCGCTGCTCGGGTATTCATCAGGTGCGGGGTGTGTCCTCTTCACAACACGACATCTCAGGAGTATCGTAGCCCACTGCACAACAACAAACGTCAGGACACAACAACTATACGACCCAATCCAGCGAAAGTTTAAGGCATGTCATCCATTCCATAGCATTATGTTGTCTGCAGCCACATAATCGCTTGGGAAAGTAAACATGCCAATCACTCATCCCGTCGCCTGGGAGAGGTATAAAACTCAATCAGGACTCTCGCTATAAGTCACGACTCTCACGCAGTCATCCTAATGTCCAACCACAAGCCTAGGGTTTCTAAGTCCACCACGACCTACAACCTAGGCTCTGATACCACTCTAATCTGTCACACCCCGGGGTCGAAACTGCGACCCGGGCTCGCTAACAGATCTGCCATCTGTACGGAAACTGCCGTACAGACGAAGCGTCTAACCTGCAAAAAGAAGCAACTACAGCTAAACGGATATCAGAGCTGAAAGTAAAATTACTAAAAACTGAAAATAATACAATATCCATCTCCCAAATATGATCATAGAAAAAGTCCTCTGATACAAAACTCAAAAGGGAGATATCTCTAATAAAATACATCGGTGTACAAGCTCTCAGTACAAAAATACCCTCACTACATCAGTCTCTCAAACTGTAAAAAATAAAGTACAACTCTATACCTCACAACAAAGGTCTCTCAACAGAGGAAAAAGAAGTAAACTAGTCAACTGGAGCTCTCCTCAGAAGGGGTACCGCTACACTCCAACGACGGGTAGGGAACTAGCTCGCGACTCCCTCGCCTCGGCCAGAAGGATCAGCAACAGGAGCACAGGAACAGGAGAAGAAGTTCCTGGGGAAAAGACACCACGACGGGTGTGAGAACTACTTCCCACAGTAGTTCTCAGTGGGTGCCGCCAACAAGCCCAACGGTCTGCCCAAGTCTACTAGAGGCATAAAATAACAAAGTAATACGGAAAGAAAAGAGCTGGAAAAGGATAACTCTACAGCTACTATGCCTCTATCTAGATGCTCAAGAGGGGAACAGATGAAATATGATGCATCAACTAACAAATAAGTAAAGTCACCCAATCTAAACTGACTGCCTCCTCGGGTCCAGTTAAGCCTGCGCCTACCTACTGCCGCACATCCCGGAGGAACGGACTTACGTAGGGCGTCCCACACGGACTAACTCACCCCTCGCGCAAAACTGCCTCCACAGGCCCACCATCGCATCCCCTGCGGGAAACTGCCTCAACAGGCCAATCATCGCACCCACTGCGGCATCTCAGGGGGCGCGACCCCAACTGAGGAAAACAGCGCGGCATAGAGTATCAGAGATTGGCATAAGCAGGCTATAGTCAAAAACCACGCTCACTCTCAGAACGGTAGGACTCAAGATCCCCAAAATATCTCGCACAACAGTCGGAGCACTCTCGACGACTCAGCTGATCAGCTCACACGAAACACGAGACACTAGCCTCTCCAACAGCTCGCAGCACAAAGCACACTGGCTGGAGGTACTCCACAGCCAGGAACGACCCACAACTCAGGCTAACAATACCGGTCGGACAACACTCAACGACCTGGGACCGCCGTCAACCCCAACGGTTCCCAACAACACTGACCGGAAGATACTCGACGGCCCGGGACTACCGTCTGCTCAACGGCTCCCTCCCACGACAGCGAAACAGGGATACAAGACCTCCCGGGACTACCGTTTACCCAAACGGCTCCTCGCACAGATAAGCAACCCACTACAACTACCAGACTCCACTCTGCTCCCAAGCACGAGTGCAAATGCCTCCCACACTAACCGAAAGTCCTGACGTCTCGGCCCACTACCCGGGCGAGATAAACACTATGTCCAGGAATAGAAAAATAGTGTGGGTGTCTAAACAATAAAATAACCCTAGCCCAAGTGAGGGTTTTCTACTGGTCTGGTTACACATGCAACATATGACGGGGGTGCTAGGTCAAGTTCCAAGATAACTATATTAATAGATGATAAAAGGAATAACCATTCCTACAATCTAGCATGCTACACAATGAAATAACTATCATGCATAGTCCTACATCAGTAGAATTACTGTACAGTCCATAAAACTTGGAGATAAGGCCACCCACCTCGATTTGCCACCAATTGCTCGTAGACACTTGAAATTGGCCTCCACGCGATCCGCACGCAAACGATGCCCGCTGCCGGAGTCCACACGCAAAACGGAGCATGCCGTCGGAGTCCGCACGCAAAACGAAGCACGCTGCCGGAGTTCGCACGCAAAATGGAGCACGCCGCCGGAGTCCGCACGCAAAACGGAGCACGCCACCGGAGTCCGCACGCAAAACGGTGCACGGTGCCGGAGTCCGCACGCAAAACGGAGTCTGCACGCAAAATGGTGGACGGTGCCGGAGTCCGCACGCAAAACGGAGCACGCCGCCGGAGTCCGCACGCAAAACGGTGTACGGTGCCAGAGTCCGCACCAAAACGGAGTCCGCACACAAAACGGTGCACGGTGCCAGAGTCCGAACGCAAAACGGAGCACGCCGCCGGAGTCCGCACGCAAAACGGTGCACGGTGCCAGAGTCCGCACCAAAAAGGGAGTCCGCACGCAAAACGGTGCATGGTGCCGGAGTCCGCACGCAAAACGGAGCACGGTGATGCAGAAAAACACGGTCCCTAACACAGATAAGAGCAAAAGGGTCAATTAACAGTCCAAAAGAACGCTCCAAAACTGTGCTAAAAACACCGTAAAAACAAAGTGCGGGACCTACCAGACTGCGCCGCGCCGCCCAGCCGCCCCGTTGGAAACCTCGCGCGCTCCACGAGGCCCACCGCACCACCCAAAAATCCCCTCCTCACTCCCTCTCCCGCTCGGGTGGAGAAGAAAGAAAAGAAAAAGGAGGAGAAATGGCGCTCGGGGGAAGAAAGAAGAAGAAGAAGAAGAAGAAAAAGAGAAAGGGGTGGTCCACGGACCCGGTCCACGGGTCCGGTCCACGGCGCCAGCCAATGGGGAGCCACCATCCGCGGTCCACGGCCCATGGGTTTACCCAAACGGCTCCTGGCACAGATAAGCAACCCACTACAACTACCAGACTCCACTCTGCTCCCAAGCACGAGTGCAAATGCCTCACACACTAACCGAAAGTCCCGACCTCTCGACCCACTACCCGGGCGAGATAAACTGTCACGCCCCGGGTGTAAACCAGAACCCGGGCCCGCCAACAGATCCGCCGTGCACACAGAATTTTCCATGTACACGAAGCGCTGGTAACCTGCTCAGATATAAGGAAAACAATAAAAGAGCATAAAATAATCAGAGCTAAACTAGAACTACTGCAACTCAGACAGATGCTGGAAGTAAAAGGTACAACAGTAAAATAAAATACAGATGTCTCTCCCAGCTCACTACTAAAATATACAACCAGCTGGCAAAAAGCCAGACCCCAAAAGTAAAAGTACAACAGTCAGAGATAAGATACAAGTCTAGCTAACTCACTGTCGGGTCCACTGTCTAGCTACTCAGCCGTCCTCTCTCCTCGACCCGCCGCTGTAAGCCCAGCAGCACCCGCAGAAGGCTCTGCAAAACAAAGGAGAAGAAAAGAGAAAGAAGAATGGGGGTGAGAACTACTATAAACAGTAGCCTCCCCTAGTGGGTAAAACCTCAAAACTCAGACATACCCACTAGGTCTACCAGAGGCAAAAAGGGAAAAGAAGAGTGGTAAGAAATAATGACTGCGGAAGAAATGAAACTACCACTACTATGCCCCTAGAATACAGTCCTAGACTGAAATAACCATATTCACAATAACCAACCGTCCCAGATTAACCCTATCTGTACCGCCCTCATCATCGGGCAAGTAAGCCGCGCCGATGTGATAGCAAAGCTCCTGCCGCCGCCCTCATCATCGGGCAAATAAGCCGCGCCGATGTGATAGCAAAACCGTCAATAACTGTCCGACCCCGGCCTCCGGAGGGGAACTCGAGGGGAGCGACCCACTCGAGGAAAGCACTACCGGGCAATAACCGCGCCGGTAAAATCCATATCAAAACACTACCGGGCAATAACCGCGCCGGTAAGATAAGTACCAAAAGCAGGAATAGATCACAACTGCAAAGCCCCAGTGGAACACACCCCCCACTAAAAGAAACACAGATCCCCCAATCTGATGCACAAATGAACATCCGGTCGATCGCCCAAAATCCGCGATCGCCGCAATACCCACAATCACAATCATGTCCCACATCCGACATCCGGTCAACCGCCTACTGTCCGCGGTAGCCGCTATAATCCCGCAACCCATAATCAAACACAACCTGTCACAATCCCTCAGGTCCTCGCTACACTATCCCAAACCCCTGCTCGAACCCGAGCAACCAGACTCAAAGGTCTAATTAAGAAGGAGAAAAGAAATCAAACATGGTTTCTCCTAAGTCAAGTTCCAGCATGAAAGTGTAGCGATAAAAGATGGCCTACCTAGATGTCCAAACAAGCATGCAAGTGTTCTCAAAGAAATAAAGGAAAAGGTGTTCAACAGTGGTTCCACATGTGTAACAATTAATAATTCCGCATAGATAAAACCATCATGCTAAAACATTATCCAACCACACATGTCTATAATCCATTTTCCATGATAAAGCATCATTATCCACCTACGCATGTCATAAAATCCTCAAATAGTACCAACCACTAACAGGATAATCATACAGTCCAAAATAAGTAATCCAATCCACATGCAAGGTTAAACACTAACATTCCATCCATACCAACATGTATAAGTTCCAACCACTATCAAATATCCACATGAAGGCTCACAATTTTATATTACTTAAGCATGCATGTCCAGATAAAGGGATCACTCTAATATTCCTAGTGAGCATGTCAAAATAGAGGTAAACAACAACCACCCACCTGAAGTGCAACTGTCCCAATCCGTACAGCTGGAAATACCCAAAAACTCCAAATCCTTGCTCCCACAATTTTAGCACACCCGTAATATTCCTGGTACAGTACAAAGCTCACTAATTACACTTAGGCTCCCAATTATAGCACTAATAATCACATACAACCTCGACATCTGAACTGCTAAATTATCACCTGCAGAGAATGCCCAGAAAATTCCAATAAAAATATCACGGCGATCCTTGCGTCGATAGCTTCGAAACGGTACCTTGCACGCCCAAATCCGAGTTCTGTACATCAAGATAAAAATTCGGCAAGGGGCACACTCATACAAAAATCTGTATTAAGGACAGATTACTGTTCACTGAGAAAACAGTAATTCTCACCTCGAAATAAAATTCACAAAAATCCACTAAAAATACGAGCGCGTTCCTTGCGATCCGTAGATGAAAAAGTTGTATAAGCTCGTTTCCGTCAGACGCTCGTGCGCAAAGATATGGCCGAAATACTCCGTTGCTGTCAAGAAAATCCACACAGAAGATGGGGTCACTGTTTGCCTCGGGATCCGTGCCAAAACCTCGAAACGGGAAAGTGCGACCAAAACGAAAGATGAAGTCCTACCTCTTAGGAGTCTACTGGTGCAAGAATCACAGGAAAATGATGTCGGGGTAGCCCAGGGGAGCAAAAATACTATCGCTGCGCCGAAGAAGAACACTAGAAGGCAACGTCGCGCCGCACCGTAAAATGGGGAACCTCGGGATTCGTGCCTCCAAAACTCTTGAAACTTGGCAGGGAGATCAAGCACTTAGAGATGAAAAACTTTGATTAAGGGAGCTCGGAGAGATCTTGCACAGGTTGGGAGAAAAAGAAGAAAGAAGGAGGCTCGGGCTGGTGGCTTTTATAGGCTGAAAGAACAATTGAAGAAATACCCAACATGTCCCAACTTTCGGGCGCTCCCAGATTTCGGGCTGCTACAGTAACGGGCCGGCCCGTTACTGTTCACGCCCGAAATCCTCTGGGCCGGCCACGTAGCCCAGCCCAACAAGCCAACGGACCCCGCTGCACCCGGCGCACCTGCGCCAGCCAACGGTGGCGCGCCACGTGGCCCCGACAGGCCGTGCACCGCGCACGGTGCGCCGTGCACCGCGCACGTCGCCGGCTGACCCGGGTCGTACGGCCACCTGCCCCGGTCACCGTCTCCACCGCTCGCGTGGACCGCGTGCACCAAGACCCGCCAATCCCAAGCCGCCACGTGGGCACCCCTCGGGTCCACCGTACACCCCGCCAAGTCAGTGGACCGCGCGCCGTGAACCAACCAACCGAACAACGCCACGTGGCACCGCCCTGGTGCACGACCCCCGCGGTGGACCGCGCACCTGACCGCGCGCCCTGGCGCCTGCCCGCGCCGCGTGCCGCCGCCTGCCGCCTGCCCGAGGCCGCCCCGCCGCCCGCCGGCGCTGCCCGCCGCCGCCGGCCGCCGCCGGCGATCGCCGGAGACACTGTTCCGGCATGAACAGTACCCGCAAGCTCAAAAACGACAAGTAAATAGTCCATCTTGACCGTTTTCGCGCGCTGATTCCAAAAACGACATCCGTTTCGCCAAATTCCAAACCGATAAATCGCCGGAGGCTCCCGAAAGGTATTTTTAATCCGAATTTCGCGCTGAGTCCAAAATTGATATCCGTTTCGTGCGATACCACCTCTAAACATCCGACGGGGTCAGCCGATCACCCACGTGATCCAACAAGGCTCGAGGTCCAACACTAGTGTCCAAACATGCACAACCACTTCCCGGAACACAGTACAGGCTCCCCCAAAGTCACCAATGACTCTACCACAGCTCTGCAGAGATCCAGGTCATCACATCCTCCCCCACTAAAAGAAAGTTTCGTCCTCGAAACTAAAGTCGTTCCTCAACACGGAATCTCAACCAAAAAGAGGGGGTAATTATCCGATCATCCGCCACTCAAGCTCCCAAAGCTGTCAAATACCTCCTCAGCCTTAGGTAATCCAACCACAAGTCCATCGGCACACTAGCTCGATCTAAGTACCTCTTTACTTCCCGCGACATCCAAAGTAAGTCCCTCAACCACACCAGCCAAAAAGGCTACACAACCACTGCGAAACATCCGCTTCACGCACAAAATCCAACCATAGAGGGGAAGATAACCCTCAAGCAACCCAGGTACACCGAAACCTCCGGGCCTGGCTTCCCACAAAAACCGTCCTCGCGGCATAGTCAACCGCCGCAAAAAGAAGAAAACCGAGCCAGCCCAACCCGTCCTAATTACCAAACCCAGTCCCGCCACCAGGTTAAGACCATCAGGCCCACCGGTACTAATGAAGACTCAACTGCACCGGGCAGGACCAACCACACGCCCCTACGTGCCAAAGATCGGGAATATAAACCTCCCGAACACAGGGTAACCGTCCTACCCCTAACCCATGCAAGAAGTACATGCACACCCAACAAAGGACAAGGATGCTAAAGTACACAACAATGCAAGACTAAAACCAGTAAACAAAACAAAACAAAATAATACCTGCCACCACATGGTCGGTTGCTGCAAAGTCCTCCACCTGAGCGGCGTAGACCCGACCGCTCTGAGCAGGCGACCGATGATCCGCAGGGTAGGAAGATGGTGAACCGCTCGCTGGAGCATACAGCCGCTGAGCTGACAACTGCTGCTGAGGCGAAAAAGGGGCCGATGCTGATGACGGTGCCGCTGAAGTCGAAAAGGGGCACGAAGCTCGAATGTGGCCTGGCTGTCCACACTTATAACAACGACCCCACCTCTGATCACAGGTGTGCGACAAATGGGGTCCCCCGCAGAAAATACACCTGTCTCTGTCGCGAAACCGTGGCTGTCCCGACTGATGCTGTCTCTGTGCCTGATGCTGAGACTCCGGCTGCTGCCGCGATGACCTCTGGGGTCCACTGGGCTCTCGCGGCTCCGCACGCCCACGGCTAGATGACTGAGGCCGCGGTGGTCTCCATGAACTAGCCTGTCCCTCGTCCTCTGGGGCTGGTCGCTTCCTGTCGGAACTCTGCGCGACCGCGGCCCTCCGTCTAGCCACCTCCTGATCACCTCTCTCCACCCACTGTGCATGCTCTGCGGCTGCCTCCAAGGTCTGAAATCTCTGAGCATGCACAAGTGTGTAAGTCTCTGGACGAAGGCCTGCCTCAAACAACTCTACCTGGTGCGGACCGTCACGGGCGACGAAAGGAACACAGTTCAGCAACTCCATGAACTCCTGGAAATAGGCATGAGCCGACCGATCGCCCTGCTGCAGATTCTTCAAGTCATCCTCCAACTTCTTCTTCACACTGGTAGAAAAATAGGTGTCCAACACCATCCGTTTGAACTCCTCCCAAGGTAACTGCCGAGTGATCCGGAACTCCAGTGGCTCTACCCGCTGCCACCAAAAATCAGCATCTCCGTCCAAACAGTGCACCGCCATGTGCACTCGATACCTCGGGTCGATGAAGAAGTCCCGAAAAAGCTTCTCCATCGCAGAAAGCCATCTCCCAACATCCCGGGGCTGAGCATCCCGTCCCGAGAATCTAGGTGGTTCCCGCTTGACAAACGCAGCGAGTTTGTCAGCAAAATCCCGCTCCTCCTCCGCAGTCAAAGGCTGAAATGCCGCAGGAGCCCCGCTACTCGAAGATGGCGCTGACGGCACAAAAGGTGCAACAAGAGGCACAGGGACCTCAGGAACAGCCGGGGGTGGTGCCTCCCTCTGAGCAAGCAGCTGATCAATCCTCTGCTCCTGGCGGCGCTGACCCTCCGCCAACTGGGCCACCAAGGCCCTCAACTCAGTAAGCTCGGGTGGTGTAGGCTGCTCTGGCTCAACAGGGGGCGAAGGGACACCCCGAGTGGGAATCCGACGTCGAGGAGGCATCCTGTCACAAGAAACCAAGCATCAGTAACAAAACCCCACACGACCCAATCTAGCGAAAGTCAAAGACATCCCCCTATTTCTGTAACCTTATGTTGTCTGCAGCCAACATAATGGTTCCACAGAAATAGACTATGTCGATCCCTCTTCACTCACAGGAAGAGTTAACTATAAAAATCACCGACTTTCGCAAAATGTCACGCCACTCACGCCCTATCATCCTAGGGTCTGTCCAAAAGCCTAGGGTTTCCTAAGTCCCAACTGACCTATCCCTAAGCTCTGATACCAACTTAATCTGTCACGCCCCGGGTGTAAACCAGAACCCGGGCCCGCCAACAGATCCGCCGTGCACACAGAATTTTCCATGTACACGAAGCGCTGGTAACCTGCTCAGATATAAGAAAACAATAAAAGAGCATAAAATAATCAGAGCTAAACTAAAACTACTGTATCTCAGACAGAAGCTGGAAGTAAAAGGTACAACAGTAAAATAAAATACAGATGTCTCTCCCAGCTCACCACTAAAATACAAACAGCTGGCAAAAGCCAGACCCCAAAAGTAAAAGTACAACAGTCAGAGATAAGATACAAGTCTAGCTAACTCACTGTCGGGTCCACTGTCTAGCTACTCAGCCGTCCTCTCTCCTCGACCCGCCGCTGTAAGCCCAGCAGCACCCGCAGAAGGCTCTGCAAAACAAAGGAGAAGAAAAGAGAAAGAAGAATGGGGGTGAGAACTACTACTATAAACAGTAGCCTCCCCTAGTGGGTAAAACCTCAAACTCAGACATACCCACTAGGTCTACCAGAGGCAAAAAGGGAAAAGAAGAGTGGTAAGAAATAATGACTGCTGAAGAAATGAAACTACCACTACTATGCCCCTAGAATACAGTCCTAGACTGAAATAACCATATCCACAATAACCAACCGTCCCAGATTAACCCTATCTGTACCGCCCTCATCATCGGGCAAGTAAGCCGCGCCGATGTGATAGCAAAGCTCCTGCCGCCGCCCTCATCATCGGGCAAATAAGCCGCGCCGATGTGATAGCAAAACCGTCAATAACTGTCCGACCCCGGCCTCCGGAGGGGAACTCGAGGGGAGCGACCCACTCGAGGAAAGCACTACCGGGCAATAACCGCGCCGGTAAAATCCATATCAAAACACTACCGGGCAATAACCGCGCCGGTAAGATAAGTACCAAAAGCAGGAATAGATCACAACTGCAAAGCCCCAGTGGAACACACCCCCCACTAAAAGAAACACAGATCCCCCAATCTGATGCACAAATGAACATCCGGTCGATCGCCCAAAATCCGCGATCGCCGCAATACCCACAATCACAATCATGTCCCACATCCGACATCCGGTCAACCGCCTACTGTCCGCGGTAGCCGCTATAATCCCGCAACCCATAATCAAACACAACCTGTCACTAACCCTCAGGTCCTCGCTACACTATCCCAAACCCCTGCTCGAACCCGAGCAACCAGACTCAAAGGTCTAATTAAGAAGGAGAAAAGAAATCAAACATGGTTTCTCCTAAGTCAAGTTCCAGCATGAAAGTGTAGCGATAAAAGATGGCCTACCTAGATGTCCAAACAAGCATGCAAGTGTTCTCAAAGAAATAAAGGAAAAGGTGTTCAACAGTGGTTCCACATGTGTAACAATTAATAATTCCGCATAGATAAAACCATCATGCTAAAACATTATCCAACCACACATGTCTATAATCCATTTTCCATGATAAAGCATCATTATCCACCTACGCATGTCATAAAATCCTCAAATAGTACCAACCACTAACAGGATAATCATACAGTCCAAAATAAGTAATCCAATCCACATGCAAGGTTAAACACTAACATTCCATCCATACCAACATGTATAAGTTCCAACCACTATCAAATATCCACATGAAGGCTCACAATTTTATATTACTTAAGCATGCATGTCCAGATAAAGGGATCACTCTAATATTCCTAGTGAGCATGTCAAAATAGAGGTAAACAACAACCACCCACCTGAAGTGCAACTGTCCCAATCCGTACAGCTGGAAATACCAAAAACTCCAAATCCTTGCTCCCACAATTTTAGCACACCCGTAATATTCCTGGTACAGTACAAAGCTCACTAATTACACTTAGGCTCCCAATTATAGCACTAATAATCACATACAACCTCGACATCTGAACTGCTAAATTATCACCTGCAGAGAATGCCCAGAAAATTCCAATAAAAATATCACGGCGATCCTTGCGTCGATAGCTTCGAAACGGTACCTTGCACGCCCAAATCCGAGTTCTGTACATCAAGATAAAAATTCGGCAAGGGGCACACTCATACAAAAATCTGTATTAAGGACAGATTACTGTTCACTGAGAAAACAGTAATTCTCACCTCGAAATAAAATTCACAAAAATCCACTAAAAATACGAGCGCGTTCCTTGCGATCCGTAGATGAAAAAGTTGTATAAGCTCGTTTCCGTCAGACGCTCGTGCGCAAAGATATGGCCGAAATACTCCGTTGCTGTCAAGAAAATCCACACAGAAGATGGGGTCACTGTTTGCCTCGGGATCCGTGCCAAAACCTCGAAACGGGAAAGTGCGACCAAAACGAAAGATGAAGTCCTACCTCTTAGGAGTCTACTGGTGCAAGAATCACAGGAAAATGATGTCGGGGTAGCCCAGGGGAGCAAAAATACTATCGCTGCGCCGAAGAAGAACACTAGAAGCAACGTCGCGCCGCACCGTAAAATGGGGAACCTCGGGATTCGTGCCTCCAAAACTCTTGAAACTTGGCAGGGAGATCAAGCACTTAGAGATGAAAAACTTTGATTAAGGGAGCTCGGAGAGATCTTGCACAGGTTGGGAGAAAAAGAAGAAAGAAGGAGGCTCGGGCTGGTGGCTTTTATAGGCTGAAAGAACAATTGAAGAAATACCCAACATGTCCCAACTTTCGGGCGCTCACCAGATTTCGGGCTGCTACAGTAACGGGCCGGCCCGTTACTGTTCACGCCCGAAATCCTCTGGGCCGGCCACGTAGCCCAGCCCAACAAGCCAACGGACCCCGCTGCACCCGGCGCACCTGCGCCAGCCAACGGTGGCGCGCCACGTGGCCCCGACAGGCCGTGCACCGCGCACGGTGCGCCGTGCACCGCGCACGTCGCCGGCTGACCCGGGTCGTACGGCCACCTGCCCCGGTCACCGTCTCCACCGCTCGCGTGGACCGCGTGCACCAAGACCCGCCAATCCCGAGCCGCCACGTGGGCACCCCTCGGTCCACCGTACACCCCGCCAAGTCAGTGGACCGCGCGCCGTGAACCAACCAACCGAACAACGCCACGTGGCACCGCCCTGGTGCACGACCCCCGCGGTGGACCGCGCACCTGACCGCGCGCCCTGGCGCCTGCCCGCGCCGCGTGCCGCCGCCTGCCGCCTGCCCGAGGCCGCCCCGCCGCCCGCCGGCGCTGCCCGCCGCCGCCGGACGCCGCCGGCGATCGCCGGAAACACTGTTCCGGCGTGAACAGTACCCGCAAGCTCAAAAACGACAAGTAAATAGTCCATCTTGACCGTTTTCGCGCGCTGATTCCAAAAACGAGGTCCGTTTCGCCAAATTCCAAACCGATAAATTTGCCGGAGGCTCCCGAAAGGTATTTTTAATCCGAATTTCGCGCTGAGTCCAAAATTGATATCCGTTTCGTGCGATACCACCTCTAAACATCCGACGGGGTCAGCCGATCACCCACGTGATCCAACAAGGCTCGAGGTCCAACACTAGTGTCCAAACATGCACAACCACTTCCCGGAACACAGTACAGGCTCCCCCAAAGTCACCAATGACTCTACCACAGCTCTGCAGAGATTCAGGTCATCACATCCTCCCCCACTAAAAGAAAGTTTCGTCCTCGAAACTAAAGTCGTTCCTCAACACGAAATCTCAACCAAAAAGAGGGGGTAATTATCCGATCATCCGCCACTCAAGCTCCCAAAGCTGTCAAATACCTCCTCAGCCTTAGGTAATCCAACCACAAGTCCATCGGCACACTAGCTCGATCTAAGTACCTCTTTACTTCCCGCGACATCCAAAGTAAGTCCCTCAACCACACCAGCCAAAAAGGCTACCCAACCACAACGAAACATCCGCCTCACGCACAAAATCCAACCATAGAGGGGAAGATAACCCTCAAGCAACCCAGGTACACCGAAACCTCCGGGCCTGGCTTCCCACAAAAACCGTCCTCGCGGCATAGTCAACCGCCGCGAAAAGAAGAAAACCGAGCCAGCCCAACCCGTCCTAATTACCAAACCCAGTCCCGCCACCAGGTTAAGACCATCAGGCCCACCGGTACTAATGAAGACTCAACTGCACCGGGCAGGACCAACCACACGCCCCTACGTGCCAAAGATCGGGAATATAAACCTCCCGAACACAGGGTAACCGTCCTACCCCTAACCCATGCAAGAAGTACATGCACACCCAACAAAGGACAAGGATGCTAAAGTACACAACAATGCAAGACTAAAACCAGTAAACAAAACAAAACAAAATAATACCTGCCACCACATGGTCGGTTGCTGCAAAGTCCTCCACCTGAGCGGCGTAGACCCGACCGCTCTGAGCAGGCGACCGATGATCCGCAGGGTAGGAAGATGGTGAACCGCTCGCTGGAGCATACAGCCGCTGAGCTGACAACTGCTGCTGAGGCGAAAAAGGGGCCGATGCTGATGACGGTGCCGCTGAAGTCGAAAAGGGGCACGAAGCTCGAATGTGGCCTGGCTGTCCACACTTATAACAACGACCCCACCTCTGATCACAGGTGTGCGACAAATGGGGTCCCCCGCAGAAAATACACCTGTCTCTGTCGCGAAACCGTGGCTGTCCCGACTGATGCTGTCTCTGTGCCTGATGCTGAGACTCCGGCTGCTGCCGCGATGACCTCTGGGGTCCACTGGGCTCTCGCGGCTCCGCACGCCCACGGCTAGATGACTGAGGCCGCGGTGGTCTCCATGAACTAGCCTGTCCCTCGTCCTCTGGGGCTGGTCGCTTCCTGTCGGAACTCTGCGCGACCGCGGCCCTCCGTCTAGCCACCTCCTGATCACCTCTCTCCACCCACTGTGCATGCTCTGCGGCTGCCTCCAAGGTCTGAAATCTCTGAGCATGCACAAGTGTGTAAGTCTCTGGACGAAGGCCTGCCTCAAACAACTCTACCTGGTGCGGACCGTCACGGGCGACGAAAGGAACACAGTTCAGCAACTCCATGAACTCCTGGAAATAGGCATGAGCCGACCGATCGCCCTGCTGCAGATTCTTCAAGTCATCCTCCAACTTCTTCTTCACACTGGTAGAAAAATAGGTGTCCAACACCATCCGTTTGAACTCCTCCCAAGGTAACTGCCGAGTGATCCGGAACTCCAGTGGCTCTACCCGCTGCCACCAAAAATCAGCATCTCCGTCCAAACAGTGCACCGCCATGTGCACTCGATACTTCGGGTCGACGAAGAAGTCCCGAAAAAGCTTCTCCATCGCAGAAAGCCATCTCCCAACATCCCGGGGCTGAGCATCCCGTCCCGAGAATCTAGGTGGTTCCCGCTTGACAAACGCAGCGAGTTTGTCAGCAAAATCCCGCTCCTCCTCCGCAGTCAAAGGCTGAAATGCCGCAGGAGCCCCGCTACTCGAAGATGGCGCTGACGGCACAAAAGGTGCAACAAGAGGCACAGGGGCCTCAGGAACAGCCGGGGGTGGTGCCTCCCTCTGAGCAAGCAGCTGATCAATCCTCTGCTCCTGGCGGCGCTGTCCCTCCGCCAACTGGGCCACCAAGGCCCTCAACTCAGTAAGCTCGGGTGGTGTAGGCTGCTCTGGCTCAACAGGGGGCGAAGGGACACCCCGAGTGGGAATCCGACGTCGAGGAGGCATCCTGTCACAAGAAACCAAGCATCAGTAACAAAACCCCACACGACCCAATCTAGCGAAAGTCAAAGACATCCCCCTATTTCTGTAACCTTATGTTGTCTGCAGCCAACATAATGGTTCCACAGAAATAGACTATGTCGATCCCTCTTCACTCACAGGAAGAGTTAACTATATAAAAATCACCGACTTTCGCAAAATGTCACGCCACTCACGCCCTATCATCCTAGGGTCTGTCCAAAAGCCTAGGGTTTCCTAAGTCCCAACTGACCTATCCCTAAGCTCTGATACCAACTTAATCTGTCACGCCCCGGGTGTAAACCAGAACCCGGGCCCGCCAACAGATCCGCCGTGCACACAGAATTTCCATGTACACGAAGCGCTGGTAACCTGCTCAGATATAAGAAAACAATAAAAGAGCATAAAATAATCAGAGCTAAACTAAAACTACTGTATCTCAGACAGAAGCTGGAAGTAAAAGGTACAACAGTAAAATAAAATACAGATGTCTCTCCCAGCTCACCACTAAAATATACAACCAGCTGGCAAAAGCCAGACCCCAAAAGTAAAAGTACAACAGTCAGAGATATACAAGTCTAGCTAACTCACTGTCGGGTCCACTGTCTAGCTACTCAGCCGTCCTCTCTCCTCGATCCGCCGCTGTAAGCCCAGCAGCACCCGCAGAAGGCTCTGCAAAACAAAGGAGAAGAAAAGAGAAAGAAGAATGGGGGTGAGAACTACTAGTAAACAGTAGCCTCCCCTAGTGGGTAAAACCTCAAACTCAGACATACCCACTAGGTCTACCAGAGGCAAAAAGGGAAAAGAAGAGTGGTAAGAAATAATGACTGCTGAAGAAATGAAACTACCACTACTATGCCCCTAGAATACAGTCCTAGACTGAAATAACCATATCCACAATAACCAACCGTCCCAGATTAACCCTATCTGTACCGCCCTCATCATCGGGCAAGTAAGCCGCGCCGATGTGATAGCAAAGCTCCTGCCGCCGCCCTCATCATCGGGCAAATAAGCCGCGCCGATGTGATAGCAAAACCGTCAATAACTGTCCGACCCCGGCCTCCGGAGGGGAACTCGAGGGGAGCGACCCACTCGAGGAAAGCACTACCGGGCAATAACCGCGCCGGTAAAATCCATATCAAAACACTACCGGGCAATAACCGCGCCGGTAAGATAAGTACCAAAAGCAGGAATAGATCACAACTGCAAAGCCCCAGTGGAACACACCCCCCACTAAAAGAAACACAGATCCCCCAATCTGATGCACAAATGAACATCCGGTCGATCGCCCAAAATCCGCGATCGCCGCAATACCCACAATCACAATCATGTCCCACATCCGACATCCGGTCAACCGCCTACTGTCCGCGGTAGCCGCTATAATCCCGCAACCCATAATCAAACACAACCTGTCACTAACCCTCAGGTCCTCGCTACACTATCCCAAACCCCTGCTCGAACCCGAGCAACCAGACTCAAAGGTCTAATTAAGAAGGAGAAAAGAAATCAAACATGGTTTCTCCTAAGTCAAGTTCCAGCATGAAAGTGTAGCGATAAAAGATGGCCTACCTAGATGTCCAAACAAGCATGCAAGTGTTCTCAAAGAAATAAAGGAAAAGGTGTTCAACAGTGGTTCCACATGTGTAACAATTAATAATTCCGCATAGATAAAACCATCATGCTAAAACATTATCCAACCACACATGTCTATAATCCATTTTCCATGATAAAGCATCATTATCCACCTACGCATGTCATAAAATCCTCAAATAGTACCAACCACTAACAGGATAATCATACAGTCCAAATAAGTAATCCAATCCACATGCAAGGTTAAACGTAACATTCCATCCATACCAACATGTATAGTTCCAACCACTATCATATCCACATGAGGCTCACAATTTTATATTACTTAAGCATGCATGTCCAATAAGGGATCACTCTAATATTCCTAGTGGGTATGTCAAAATAGAGGTAAACAACAACCACCCACCTGAAGTGCAACTGTCCCAATCCGTACAGCTGGAAATACCCAAAAACTCCAAATCCTTGCTCCCACAATTTTAGCACACCCGTAATATTCCTGGTACAGTACAAAGCTCACTAATTACACTTAGGCTCCCAATTATAGCACTAATAATCACATACAACCTCGAATCTGAACTGCTAAATTATCACCTGCAGAGAATGCCCAGAAAATTCCAATAAAAATATCACGGCGATCCTTGCGTCGATAGCTTCGAAACGGTACCTTGCACGCCCAAATCCGAGTTCTGTACATCAAGATAAAAATTCGGCAAGGGGCACACTCATACAAAAATCTGTATTAAGGACAGATTACTGTTCACTGAGAAAACAGTAATTCTCACCTCGAAATAAAATTCACAAAAATCCACTAAAAATACGAGCGCGTTCCTTGCGATCCGTAGATGAAAAAGTTGTATAAGCTCGTTTCCGTCAGACGCTCGTGCGCAAAGATATGGCCGAAATACTCCGCTGCTGTCAAGAAAATCCACACAGAAAATGGGGTCACTGTTTGCCTCGGGATCCGTGCCAAAACCTCGAAACGGGAAAGTGCGACCAAAACGAAAGATGAAGTCCTACCTCTTAGGAGTCTACTGGTGCAAGAATCACAGGAAAATGATGTCGGGGTAGCCCAGGGGAGCAAAAATACTATCGCTGCGCCGAAGAAGAACACTAGAAGCAACGTCGCGCCGCACCGTAAAATGGGGAACCTCGGGATTCGTGCCTCCAAAACTCTTGAAACTTGGCAGGGAGATCAAGCACTTAGAGATGAAAAACTTTGATTAAGGGAGCTCGGAGAGATCTTGCACAGGTTGGGAGAAAAAGAAGAAAGAAGGAGGCTCGGGCTGGTGGCTTTTATAGGCTGAAAGAACAATTGAAGAAATACCCAACATGTCCCAACTTTCGGGCGCTCCCAGATTTCGGGCTGCTACAGTAACGGGCCGGCCCGTTACTGTTCACGCCCGAAATCCTCTGGGCCGGCCACGTAGCCCAGCCCAACAAGCCAACGGACCCCGCTGCACCCGGCGCACCTGCGCCAGCCAACGGTGGCGCGCCACGTGGCCCCGACAGGCCGTGCACCGCGCACGGTGCGCCGTGCACCGCGCACGTCGCCGGCTGACCCGGGTCGTACGGCCACCTGCCCCGGTCACCGTCTCCACCGCTCGCGTGGACCGCGTGCACCAAGACCCGCCAATCCCAAGCCGCCACGTGGGCACCCCTCGGTCCACCGTACACCCCGCCAAGTCAGTGGACCGCGCGCCGTGAACCAACCAACCGAACAACGCCACGTGGCACCGCCCTGGTGCACGACCCCCGCGGTGGACCGCGCACCTGACCGCGCGCCCTGGCGCCTGCCCGCGCCCTGCCCGCGCCGCGTGCCGCCGCCTGCCGCCTGCCCGAGGCCGCCCCGCCGCCCGCCGGCGCTGCCCGCCGCCGCCGGCCGCCGCCGGCGATCGCCGGAGACACTGTTCCGGCATGAACAGTACCCGCAAGCTCAAAAACGATAAGTAAATAGTCCATCTTGACCGTTTTCGCGCGCTGATTCCAAAAACGACATCCGTTTCGCC
Organism: Tillandsia fasciculata; assembly: GCA_029168755.2. NCBI lineage: Eukaryota > Viridiplantae > Streptophyta > Magnoliopsida > Poales > Bromeliaceae > Tillandsia > Tillandsia fasciculata. The sequence continues at coordinate 34,247 of JAQOTM010000360.1, read as the reverse complement.
AAATTCCAAACCGATAAATCGCCGGAGGCTCCCGAAAGGTATTTTTAATCCGAATTTCGCGCTGAGTCCAAAATTGATATCCGTTTCGTGCGATACCACCTCTAAACATCCGACGGGGTCAGCCGATCACCCACGTGATCCAACAAGGCTCGAGGTCCAACACTAGTGTCCAAACATGCACAACCACTTCCCGGAACACAGTACAGGCTCCCCCAAAGTCACCAATGACTCTACCACAGCTCTGCAGAGATCCAGGTCATCACATAAACACTATGTCCAGGAATAGAAAAACAGTGTGGGTGTCTAAACAATAAAATAACCCTAGCCCAAGTGAGGGTTTTCTACTGGTCTGGTTACACATGCAACATATGACGGGGGTGTTAGGTCAAGTTCCAAGATAACTATATTAACAAATGATAAAAGAAATAACCATTCCTACAATCTAGCATGCTACACAATGAAATAACTATCATGCATAGTCCTACATCAGTAGAATTACTGTACAGTCCATAAAATATGGAGATAAGGCCACCCACCTCGATTTGCCACCAATTGCTCGTAGACACTTGCAATTGGCCTCCACGCGATCCACACGCAAACGATGCCTGCTGCCGGAGTCCGCACGCAAAACGGAGCACGCCGTCGGAGTCCGCACGCAAAACGGAGCACGTCGCCGGAGTCTGCACGCAAAATAGAGTATGCCGCCTGAGTCCGCACGCAAAACGGTGCACGGCGTCGGAGTCTGCACGCAAAACGGAGCACGCCGACGGAGTCCGCACGCAAAACGGTGTACGGTGCCGGAGTCCGCACCAAAAACAGAGTCCGCACGCAAAACGGTGCACGGTGCCCGAGTCCGCACGCAAAACGGTGCATGGTGCCGGAGTTCGCACCAAAAACGAAGTCTGCACGCAAAATGGTGCACGGTGCCGGAGTCCGCACGCAAAACGGAGCACGGTGCCAGAATCCGCATGCAAAACGGAGTCCGCACGCAAAATGGTGCACGGCGTCGGGGACCGCACGCAAAATGATGCAGAAAAACACGGTCCCTAACACAGATAAGAGCAAGAGGGTCAATTAACAGTCCAAAAGAACGCTCCAAAACTGTGCTAAAAACACCGTAAAAACAAAGTGCGGGACCACCCGACTGCGCCGCGCCGCCCAGCCGCCCCGTTGGAAACCTCGCGCGCTCCACGAGGCCCACCACACCACCCAAAAATCCCCTCCTCACTCCCTCTCTCGCTCGGGTAGAGAAGAAAGAAAAGAAAAAGGAGGAGAAATGGCGCTCGGGGGAGAAAGAAGAAGAAGAAGAAGAAAAAGAGAAAGGGGTGGTCCACGGACCCGGTCCACGGGTCCGGTCCACGGCGCCAGCCAATGGGGAGCCACCATCCGCTGTCCACGGCCCATGGGCGCGCGCGCCGGTCCACGCGCGCGCCCACTGTCACGCCCCGGGGTCGAAACTGCAACCTGGGCTCGCCAACAGATCCGCCATCTGTACGAAAACTGCCGTACAGACGAAGCGTCTACCCTGCAAAAGATCTAAAGCTACACAAGTATCAGAGCTGAAAATAAAACTAGTAGCTAACAAAAAGCGCTTAATACCAGAAATAAATAAAGCTTCACTAATAAATAATCCTCAAAACAGGTCCCTAGAATGAAATATAAAATACAAGCCTCACCCTCTCAGTACAAAAGTGGAAACATAAAAAAAAAACATCGGGTACATCTACCTCTTACTCTCAATGCTGGTAGGGAACTACTGGCCCGTCCTCACCTCGATCAGCTGTCTCCGCGCGCGCTAAGCCGGAACAGCAGCCTCAGAAAACCTGTCACCGCAGCGGGTGTGAGATCTACTGCAGAAGGCAGATCTCAGTGGGTACCGTCCCAATATCCACGGTATGCCCACTAAGACTACTGGAGGCAAAACAAATGGGTATGCAGATAGATAGATAGATAGATAAAAGGAAAGTAGTAAAGAAACAACAACTAATAAGTGACAACAATATGTAGAAAGAAATCTACTCTGATCCTGCTATGCATGCACTAACACTGCTAATATATGCCTCAAGTACCATGCTCAAGGAAAACTCATCAATGAACATACTATGCCATCACTCTCTCAATGTCACCCAATCTCAATGACTGCCTCATAGGGTCCAGTCAAGCCTGCGCCAAACCTACTGCCACCTCATCCCACTGGGACGGGACTTACGTAGGGCGTCCCACACGGACTATCACAAGCGAACTCTAGTGTATCAACTAGTCGCATCATCGCAGCCTCGTCAGGCTCGGTATCATCACACACACCCGGGTGGTAGCTCGTGGGGAGCGACCCCACCGAACTCAAGTATCTCATCTGTATCACTGTCTCATAAGCGGCACCTGCAGGCTATAGTCCACGATCAAACAGATCGGCAACTCGATGCTCAGAAGTGCAACTCTGACGGAAAAAGACTCCACGACTCAAACAGGAGAACCCAAACACTCTCACAGCTATGTCGGAGAACCCTCAACGACTCAATCTGATAATGCACGACCATGGCTGAGTCGGGAAACCTCCGCGACTCGTCTGCCAGAACCCCAAATATCCTCAGAGCTAAGTGGGAGAACCACCTCCACCTCTAAATTAGAAACACAACCCATGATCTAGAATAAACCCATCAATCCCAACAAGAAGGAAAAACTCTCATGACAACTAAGACTCGATAGTCAGTGCGCTAAAAAAAAAACACTCGGCCCTCTGGCGCGAGGACACATGCAACTTGAACAATCTGGACCATTCATAAAGTTCTCAAGATTAAAAACCCTTTTAAAATGGAGTTTTATTTAAAACGGGTACTAAAAATATATGAAGGTCCAGATGCAGCCTGAAACTCAAATGAACATGCAGTCTAGTGTCAAATAACCTCTAGATCATACTAAGAATGACTGGGGCTCAAGAATGTAATTCTACAATTTTCTAGGCAATCATCAGATTTATCATTATATAATAATCAGCTAATCATGATCAATATATGATAAATAAGCTAAACATGATCAATATGCTTACAAAGCATTAGAGGGCATTCCATAAATTTTGGAGAAATTCCAACCCACCTGGAACGCTTTCCGCAGGCAATTGCTGAAGTCGGGGAAATGCCGAACCTCGAACTGACGAAACCTCGAAAAATCGTGCCGCAAATTCCCGAACAATCCTCGGAAGCTCCAATAATCCCCTCGAGTCCTCACAAAAATCCATGTACCCTCTAACTCACTCCATGGTCAAAACTTGTTGCACATCAAAGCTCAGATCACCTCAGATAACTCATATACACCCCCAGCAGCACATACACAGACACTGCAGCACCAACACATCTGCACACTCCAAGGTTCCAGCATAACAATAAATAAATGCTCCATTATCCAATTTGCATAAATCTAAAACCCCTCTGCACTCAGAAAGAGTCCACAACACACTCACACTTCACAATATATCCTCTATTACACTCTAATAATCCATAGCACACTCCCAAATTAACCACCCTCTCACTTACTGTAGATAGGAGAACCCCCAGCATCATGGTAAAACATAATATATAGAAGCTCCAATTACAAACACATAACATCCCACAGTTCAAGAACAACATACAAACCAAGTTCTTCAGCTTAAGTAATCCACAATACACTATTTTAGTACTCACAAGAAAAACTCCAGTTGCACACAATTAATTAAAGTCCACATATACACAATCCCTTAATTCCACCTTTATATACTACATATGTGCATAATTTAATTCCATCATAATTAAACATATAACTCACACACAATTGCAAGCTCCAGTGTCCACATAAAACCCACCTGCACCTTCCAAACACTTATGCATACAATGCCACCCCAAATGAAAGCTCACTTTCATAAATCTCTTAAGTCCTATTACACACACACACGAGCATAATAACAAGTCCTGCAATGCATACCATAACTAATATCCATAGCCCCAAATAAGTTCACATCATCACTAATAGGGCACTAAACATAATTCAATCCACATTCAGTAGCTGCCACAACATACCACACACAGTTAGGTTGATGCACTTCCAAAAACCATAGCCATAAACACTTCACATTGTACAAAACATACTCTGAAGCTACAAAAAAAAACCCAACGGCACAGTGCAACCTGCGAGAGAAAAGAGGGAAAACCAATCAATAAAAATAAAATAAAATAAATAAATAAAATATTTTATTCTCGGTCCGCAGCACACGGCACCGGTCCACCGCATGTGCGCCGACCGCACTCAGCCGCGTGCGCACCCCACGCGCTGCTGCCGCTGCCGCTGCGCGCCAGCCTGGGCAGCGCCGCGCGCCCGCCTGGGCAGCGCCCGCATGGGCGCCGCGCGCCTGCCAGCGCAGCGCCGCGCGCGCGCTTGGGCAGCGCCCGCATGGGCGCTGGCTGCCTGCCAGCGCAGCGCAGCGCGCCCGTGCGCCCGCCTGGGCAGCGCCCGCGCGCCCGCATGGGCGCTGCGCGCCCGCCAGCGCAGCGCCGCGCGCGCGCGCTTGCGCAACGCCCGCCTGCGCGCTGGCCTGTGGAGCGGCACACCCACGCACAAGGACTGCGAGTCCAACACCTCAAGCACAAGAGAAAAACCTAAAGCACAAAAATCCAAGCTTCCCAAAACTACAACAGGGCTTACCTCGCTCGGCGATCAAAGCGCGCGCTCTCCGCTCCATTTGGCGCCGCGGCTCCATGCAGGAGGTTCCCACCATCAAACTCTTTCATTCCCTCTCTTTCCCTTCTTTCTTATCCTCCTCTTTCTCTTCATTCTTCCTCACTTTCTTTTTCCTCTGCTTCAACCTCTTTCCTCTGTTTCTTGAAGATGCAGGAGATGGTGACATGGCGTGGAGGCTAATTAAGTAGGAGGTTAATTAAAGTGTGGTGGTGGGTGGGCAAACCACAAAAATATCTCATACCAACCACTCCTACACCAATTAATTCATTTCCCAAAATCCAAACTCTTCTAATAAAATTCTCTTTCACTAATGCCTTCACAGGCAACAATTCTATAATTAACTAATTAAAAAATAATAATTAATTAGCTCCCCCTTTCTAGCCAACTCCAAGTCACTTTTTGCCCTCGGGGCCTCCGCTCCAGTCCGGAACATCCCGAACCCCGCTGTAATCAGAAAATACACGTATCCAAGGCTTTTCCAACTCAAAAAGCTCCACGGTGGAGTCGGTGCGCTCAATCCCAAAAACCGGCTCCAAAACTGCCAGCTCCAACTCACTTTCCGCCTTCGGGCCCTCCGCGTCAGTCCGGAACCTCCCGAACTCCGCTGCAATCTCTAAGTATACCTGTTCCAAGTATTTCCAATTTTCTGCACTCCACTGTGGAGTCGATACTTCCCCCGAAACCAGTCCTCTATTAGCGCACCAAGCCGGAAAACTCCGAATCAAGCCGGGGCTTCCGCGTGGAACCGAATCAACTCGAACTCATCTGTAACCCCAAAATGGAACACACGCCGGCGATTTATCCACACCACGCCATCACACGAGGTCGGTGCGCTATCCGAAATCCCGGTACTCTACACCCACAGCGCCACGCGGTGCGCTGTAACGCGCCCGCCACACGGGCGCGTTACACCGCGCCACCCCAGGCGCGGGACACGCGCGCGCCACACCGGGCGCGCGTGCCCCCGCGCCCGCGCGGGCGCCAACGGGGGCCCGCCACGTGGCGGCCCCCGCGCGCTCCGCGCCGAGGGCGCGCTTCCCCAGCGCGCCCGCGCGCCGTACGCGCGCCTCGAACCCCGTGCCGCAGCCGCCTCGGGAATCGTGCCGCGCAACACCCCGATTCTCGTGCCGCGTCGCCTCGAAAAACGCGCACGTCAACCGGGCTCCAAAACAAACAGTAAATAGTCCATCTTAGCGATTTCGCGCGCTGAATCCAAAAACGATATCCGTTTCTCCAAATTCTCATCCGAAAATTGCCGAATGTCCCCGGATATCCCACTTGATCCGATTTTCGCGCCGGGTCCATTTCTGAAGTCCGATTTGCCAAATTCCAACTCTAAAAATTTCCGAAGGCGACCGGAGAGGTAATCCTTTATCCAAACTTCGCCCGGAGTCCAATTTTGACATCTGAATCGCGCGAACCACTTCTAAACACCCGACGGGTCTTCCAAATTCCCACGGGATCTCCTTTTAAGCCCGAAGGTCAACCACTTGTGTCCAATTGCGCGCAAACATCACCGACACACCACACAGGCCTCCAGTGATGCAAACTAAATCCCAAATTGCACCACAAATCCATTTCTCGGGCCCGACATGCGCACAAACACTCCCAACGGCCACTAAAAGCTGCCCAACAACCAGCAAACCCTACGCGGGGGATTCCGGGACCTCACACCGGAGGCTGGGAACGAACGTCTCAGACAACAGGGAGTGGATCTGGTTCCCCACTACCGGCAAGGAGCGAGAACGGGTTGTCTTCTCCATTGGAGTATGGTTAGCGGCTTAACCTTTCTCTGTGTTGTTTTCATTTTATGTGTTTTTGGGGGGCTTCGCATTTTGGGTTTGCGCCTTGTCGCTGTAGTAACCATGATTTTTAAATCCGAATTTTAGGTTAAATAATTTTCTGGATTATTTAAGTGGCAAAAATTAGGCAATTAGTGGTGCAATAGTGGCCCTAAAAATACCGACTTTTGACCGGGGCCTGATCTCGAAAATCCGAGATCACCATTGCGATCGTCTCGTCGAAACATGAAAAATTGATATACATATATCGACGATCTGACGGTCGGATCTTCCAGAAATCAGCGAAAAAAAAATGGGTCCCACAACTTAAGTTGTGAATAGTAACCCCTATTTTTAATTCCCCCTCGACCACTAACGGCCGTTTTGCCGTCTAGAAACTCAACATGGGGGTATGAGTAGTCAAACCTAACTAATTTCGACGTTCTGAGCGCAATGGCACTGACGGATTTCGCGTTTGGCAACCCGGGTGCATCGGAGTGCGTGTAGCATACCGCAAATCGTCGAATTAGATGGCCCGAGATTTTTCTAGAGCGCCAAACTAAACAAACAAATACGCTACTTGACAGGTCTCGATGAGCCGGACGTCGTGGCGAAGTCCGTTTCGTAAATTGACGAACGGATTTTCTCAAAATGCGTAAAAAGTACCGAAAAAGGGGGTATTTTTGAAGAAATGCTTATATTTTATGTGCCAAAAATTAAGGGACTTATAGGTTAGGGTTCTGGGTGCATTTTACACTCACAGCAGGGACCCTAGGGCTTTAGGTTAGTTGTGTAGGGAGTTCTTTGCAATTTTGCAAAATAATGCATTAATGTGAAGTTGCCTCTTGGTCTTCATGGGTGCATGCACGAGGGGTTTTGGGGGATTCCGAAGCATCACATGAATCCTCTGAGTTCCCAGACTATGCCCCGAGTGCTGGAGTGGCTGTGGAACACAACCCATTGAGACCTAGCCCGAGAGAGAGAGAAAGGAAGGAAGGTTGGACCAAACCTTTCCAAGCTCGGATTTGAAGTTCTCTGGGGTGTTCCCTGGTGACTGTGGAGCATCTGGAGGCTGGCTGAGGCCGCGCGAAGGAGGAAGAAGAGAACCGGCTTCTTCCCTTCTTCAACGACTCCGGCCAAGGTAAGGTCTTTTAAACCCCGGTTTGTTTTAGCCCGAGACTTCTAGCAGTAGGTTAGATAGGTCTTTGTGATACTTAGTGCCAAGTTTGAGCTTCCCATGCACGTTGCATGGCCGGCGGGAGCAAGTCTCGCCGGAAACCTAGCATAATCTTCGCCACGGTCGTTCTCTTCAACGAATGGACCAAAACGGGTGAAAATTGGTATGAAAGGACTGTAGGATCTATATATTAATTCTGCAAAGTTTAAACAAATATGGTTAAGTATTTAGAGAGAAAATCGAAACCCTAACATTCGGGTTTTATGTACTTCGGCCGAGCTCTTTGCTCCGGCGCCGGCAAGCCTCCCCACCGCCGGCCACATGCCCAGAGGTGTTCCTGGGAGTGAGAGAAGTGCACCCATGCACTTGCATGGCATCCATGCAGCACCAAAAGAGCGCGGCCAAGATGGGTTCGAAATGGGATCAAATCGCGGCCGCCGGCGTTCCGGCCAACTCCGGCCGGGGAGGGTTGGTCGGGAAGCTTCCTATGACTCTTTAGAAGCTTTCCATCCAAGTTTGAAGTCTCCAAAATGCCCCGTTAAAAATCCGCCATTAACGGTGGGAAGCTCCAAACCGAGCTTGCTCCGCCGCCGTCGCCGCCGTGTCCTGTCGTCGGGCACGGGTCCAGGTGAGTTAGATATAAGTTTTAGCATCTACTTGGTCAAGTTGTTTGGTCCCAGATGCTCTGGTAGAGTGATCACGAATTTCAAGGTTGGAGCATCATCTTCCTCCTCGAGCTGTGGTCAAACCGAGGAAGAAGATGGGTCCAAATTGATGGGAAATACTCCTACAAGTTGGAGGAACAATTCCCTCCAAGTTATTTTGGCCCAGGTGCTGTGGTTGCAGAGAGTGAGCTCGGGAAAATGGCATGTGTGTGTATGTGTGAATAATGCACACCATGTGTTTGTTGTAATGTCTCAAAGAAGAAAAAGATGGATTTTGGCTTCAAGTATAATATGAAAGTTGTTCCAAAAAGTCCCCTGAGCTTGATGCTCACTTCAGATCAAACAGAATCTGTGTGAATAATAAGATGGAGCATTGTGAACTTGTAAGAGAGCAAAGTCATGGTTCTGGTTAAACCAGCAATGCTGGGCTGCAATTAGTGCAAGCCCAGTGATTCTTGAGCCATGTTAGGATTATGTTTAAAGCAGATTTTTGATTGGATTAATAAAAGTTAAGTTATAGTGTAATCAACCTCTAAGTGAATAGTTTAGCCCAAAGTTGATTTCGGGCTGTTTGCGAAGCCGCGACAGTGAGCTCCTGGCTATTTTGGGGCCACTGGACGCGATGCTTGCGTCGGAATTAGGTTTTGGTAAGCCGAAGAAACAAAAATTGTAAATAGGCAAGGTTAGAGAGTGTGTTATGGCCCGAAGTTTGCCTCGGGTACCGTGCTGTCGCAAATGGGTGAGCACGGTGTTCAGCAAGATAAATGCCACCTGCTGGAAGTGACGGTTCATAAAAATTAATTCCCAGTTGAGAGAACGAGCAAAAACAGTGCTCAAATAGCACTAAAAGTGCGATTTTCGGAAACCCTAGGGGTCTAAACGCAAAAATGACAGCGTGTACTATTTTATACAGTGTGTAAATGATTCCTAAACTTTTCGTTAGGAATCCAACGGCTCACGTTGAGCGGAAATCGGATATCGGTCCGTAAATCGGTAAAATCGTCGATTTTACGGCATCCGGGTGGCAATCGCGTAATTTAAGAAATTACGGCGGTTTCACCAAGCCGACTGTTGAGTCCCAGTAGAATCTGGTTTTCGAGCGTACAGTTGATTCGGTTAAATCGCCTCCGAATTGTCAGGTGGGTTTATCTTCGGTCCGGGCTTTATCATTTCGGCACTCTGTGTACGGTATTGGTTGGACCCTTGTTCTTGTTAACCTGGATTATACTTGAGCCTGTCTTGTCACGCCCCGGCGTCGAAATTGCGACCCGGGCTCGCCAACAGATCCGCCGCCCATACGGACACCGCGTATAGACGAAGCGACTAACCTGCAAAAGTATCAACTACAGCACACAGATATCAGAGCTGAAAAGTAAACTACTTTAAAACTAACACCAATCATTGTACAACTGGAAATAAGGATACAACGTCCATCTCCCAAATATCATCATATACAAAGTCCTCCAATATATAAAACCCAAAAGGGAGATATCTCCAATAAATACATCAGTATACCAGCTCTCAAAACACAAATATCCTCACTACATCAGTCTCTCAAAATAAGAAAGGGTACAACTCGATCCTCACTACAAGATCACTCAACAAGAACTCTCAAAATGTGAGGGGTACAGCTACTCTCAGGACGACATCTGGTAGGGATCTAACTCGCGACTCCCTTACCTCGATCAGCTGGATCAGCAATCGGTGCAGCAAGAACAGAAGTAGAGGTCCCTGGGGAAAAATACCACGACGGGTGTGAGAACTACATCCCAAAATAGTTCTCAGTGGGTGCCGCCAACAAGCCCGACGGTCTGCCCACTAAGTCCACTAGAGGCATAAAGTAACAGATGCAATACTGGAAAGAAAAGCTGGTAAACTAACTCTACAGCTACTATGCCTCTGACTAGATGCTCAAGGGTGGAATAGAAAGAAACCTGGTATCACTACTAACTCTCAACTCAAATCACCCAATCTACACTGACTGCCACATCGGGTCCAGTCAAACCTGCGCCTACCTACTGCCGTTACATCCACGGAGGACCGGACTTACGTAGGCCGTCCGTGACAGCCAAAAGTGGCCAGCCAGAGGGACTGCATCGACAAGTCGCAATAGCAAGTAAACCGCCTAGCTCCGGAGTGGCACTCGAGGGGCACGACCCCACCGAGCAAAGTATCTGCGCATCTATGTCGAGCTCAATGTGGCCCATGCAGGCTATAGTCCAAATCCACGATCAACAAGATCGACTGTAATCAAAAGAACCCTGTCTCACTCACTGGCTGGAAAACTACACAGCCGAGACTCCCTGTCACCCAGACAGTAATCCAAAAGACACGATCAACAAGATCGACTAAAACCAGAAGAACACTGTCTCACGCACAGGCTGGAAAACTACACAGCCGAGATCCACTGTCACTCAGACAACTCCCAAAGACACTCTGATCAATAACTGACTATCAGACTCCACTCGGTCCCCAGACACGAGTGTAAATGCACCCCACAAATACCCCGACCCCTCGGCCACTATCTGGGCGAGGCAGAATCTAAGTCCAGAATGCAATAATAATGATAGTGTGAGAGTGTCTATAGCAATAAAATAACCTAGCCCAGGTTGGAGTTTTCTACTAGACTGGTTGAACATGCAGCACATGACAGGGGTGCTAGGTCAAGTCCAAAGATAGCAATAAATAAGGATGTGGTGGGGAAATAATAAGAACACATGATAACTGAATAAATAAGGAATCTCAACTCATGCTCTTTAACATGCTATACCGGAAATAAAATAAAACATGCACATTCCTATACAGCTAGAATTAGTGAATAGATCGCAAATCTTGAAAGCGAGGCCACCCACCTGACAAGTCGAACTGTCAAAAGTCCTACAGCTGATAATACCAGAAAATAGCTACTCAGAGTCCAAACTGGTCCAGCACTGTCCACAATCCCCCCTGGGTACAACCAAAGCTGTCGTTACACTTACATTCCAAAATCTGCCGAGAAATAACACACTAAAAATTCAGCTGCGAAGGTGCGATAATTTCACCTGCTAACAGTGCTCGAAAAATTCCAAATAAAATATCCCTGCGATCTACGCGTTGCTAGCTTCGAAACGAATACCTGCACGTCAAAATCCGAGTTTCCTACGCTGAGATATAAAATCGGCAAGAGAAGCACCCCAAACTAAACTGTACAAAATTCCGCAGATAAAACTCGGAAAGAAGAAAGATTCTCACCTTCGAAGCAAACTCAGGAAATTCTGAGAAAAATCTAGGAGATTTCTCACGAGAAGTAGATGAGAATCTCCTTTTGAATCACCTCGATCCGATGTCGGTGCGCAAAGTTACGGCTAAAACTCTGTGATGCTGTCCAAAACTGCAACTGAACCAAGGGTTTCAAAGATGATGAAATTCACCTGATTTGTAGCAAGAATTAGCCTTTCTCTTCAATATGAAAGATGTAGGTCTCTGAGTCCTGGTGAATTCCCCGCAAAAATCAGCTTAAAATTCCACTTCTTCAGCCTTAGGGAGCAAAAACACTGAGCATTGCTCAAAACCACATCCAGAATCTCAGCTGTACACAACAATCCCAAAGATGGCTTAATTTACCTAACTTAGAGTCCAAATTGGAAGTTCCACAAAATACGAAAATTGGATCTCTGTAAGTCCTGGAAATTTACCAACAAAAATCAACTTAAAATTCCATTCATACATCCCAGGGGAGTAAAAACACTAACCTCTGCTCGAAATCTCAAACTGAAATCAAGTGTCTCAAAGATTGCTATATTTACCTGGTTTAGAGCTTCAATTAGGTCTCCTCTTCAATACCAAAGTTGTAGATCATGAAGTTGTGAAAAGAACCACACAAGAATCATCCCAAAATTCCATTTCTACATTTCTGGAGACCTCCTGGAAGAAAAAGCGACGAAGTTGAATCCGAAACCAGCAAACTTCAAGCTCCACTCAAAAATGCTAAAAGATGGTATTTTCCGTTGATAATTGCTGGAGAAGAAGATAACCCCTTAGGAGAATTTTTGATGCAAAAATTCCCTTTTTACAGCTCTCAAAAAGCCTTCATATTGATCAAGAAACCTCTCCAAACCAACAGCCATACCTCAAAAACTCCCTTTCTCAACAAATCCCTTGCACCCGATCCGGTGCAAGGCGGGTCGGACCCCCAACCGTCCGACCGACCACCTGTCGCGAGGGCGAGGCGCCAGCGCACCCTGCCCATGCGCGGGCGCGCGCCACGCGCGCGCGCGCATGCGCGGCGCACGGCCCGCCCGGTGCACCGCCCGTGCACCGGCCCGTAGCAACCCTCCTGCACCGGGTGCACGACTCACCCCATGCACCGCGCTGCACCTGCCGGTGCATGGCTCGTGAGCCAGCCGCCGTGAGCCCGGTCCACATCCCCAGCAACACCAAGAACTCCATTTTAAGCCCAAAAAGTCCAGAAAGAGTGTATTTCGCACCGTTTTTCGCGCTGAGTCCAAATCAACAAACCGATTTGCCAAATTCTCACTCTAAAAATTTCCAAAGGCAACCGGAGAGGTAATCCTTTATCCAAACTTCGCCCGGAGTCCAAATTTGACATCTAAATCGTGCGGAACCACCTCTAAACACTCGACGGGTCCACCAATTACCCACGCGATCTCCTATTAAGCTCAGAGTCCAACACTCGTGTCCAAATTGCGCGCAAACACCACCGACACACCACGCAGGCCTCCAGTGATGCAACTAAATTCTAAATTGCATCACAAATCCATTTCTCGGGCCCGACAAGCGTACAAACACTCCCAACGGCCACTAAAGGCTGCCCAACAACCAGCAAACCCTACACAGGGGATTCCGGGACCTCACATGTCTTTCTGTTGATCAATTCAAATTTTGCTATAAACTTGATTTTAATCAACCCATGTTTTGTCTCCAAGCATCGCAGAGTCGCCTGAGTCTGTTCTTGTTTGATAGGATGAAGGCATAGCTCTTCGAGGTTTGGACATAAAACATGTTTTCAAAATTGTTTTCCTAAAAAGGTTTTTGGTTGTTCCTAGATATTATGATTCTATTCCTGGATATTTGCCATGCCTGATTGGACATTACCTAATTTGCACATTTATACTTGATTATCAGTATCTATATCCTGATTCATGTTCTAGTTGTTGTTGATTATATTCCTGCCTATGAGTTGAGATTCAGTTTGTCACGCCCCGAGTGTAAACCAGAACTCGGGCTCGTCTACAGATCCGCCGTGCACACGGAATTTTTCGCATACACGAAGCGTCGGTAACCTGCTCAGATAAATCAGATACCAAAATAGAGCAATAAAACAGAGCTGAACAGAAAATACTACATCTCAGACTGAACTGGAAGTAAAAATACAAGTATCAGTAAAATAAAGTACAAGTCTCTCTCCCAGCTCACCACAAAATACAATCAGCTGGCTAAAGCCAGACCCCAAAAGTACAACCGTCTGAGATAGGATACATAAGAGGTGCAAGTCTAGCTAACTCACTGTCGGGTCCACTGTTTAGCTACTCCGCCGTCCTCTCTCCTCGACCCGCCGCTGTATGTCCAACAGTACCCGCAGAAGGCTCTGCAAAACAAAGGAGAAGGAAAGAAAAAGAAGAATGGGGGTGAGAACTACTAGTAAACCAGTAGCCTCCCCTAGTGGGTAAAACCTCAAAGTCTGACACACTCACTAGGTCTACCAGAGGCAAAAAGGAAAGGAGTATGGTAAGCAATGATGACTGCTGAAGAAAGAAAACTACCACTACTATGCCTCTAAGATACAGTCCTAGACTGGAATAACCGTATGCAACAGTAACCAACCATCCTAGCTGGACCCAATCTGTACCGTCCTCATCATCGGGCAAGTAAGCCGCGCCGATGTGATAGCAAAACTATCCATAACTGCCTGGCCCCGGCCTCCAGAGGGGAACTCGAGGGGAGCGACCCACTCGAGGAAAGCACCACCGGGCAATAACCGCGCCGGTATAATCAACATCAAAAGCAGGACTAGATCACAACTGTAAAGCCCCCAGTGGAACACACCCCTCCACTAAAAGAAACACAGATCCCCCAATCCGATGCATAAATGAACATCCGGTCGATCGCCCAAAATCCGCGGTCGCCGCGATACCCGCTAAACCATGTCCTACCACCGACGTCCTATAACCGACATCCGGTCAACCGCCCAATATCCGCGGTTGCCGCCAAAACCCATAATCCACAATCCAGGCCCCGGCTATACTAACTCAACCCCTGCTCAACCCGAGCAACCATAACCACCTGACTAAAGAATAAGGAGAATAGAAGCAAACAGGGTTTCTCCTAAGTCAAGTTCCAGCATGAAAGTGTAGCGACAAAAGATGGCCTATCTAGATGTCCATACAAGCATGCAAGTGTTCTCAAGGAAATAATCATTTAAGCCATTGATCATTAACAGTATCCACCTATGCATGACACCTACCCTCAAGTAGTACCACTAACAGGATAATCATATAGTCCCGAATAAATATTCCATTCCACATGCAAGGTTAAACGTTATCATAGCAACCCTATCCCCACACAGGCATGCATAAACCCAACCCCGATCATGATTAATCAAGATGTCCAAATAAAGGGGATCACTCTAATATTCCTAGTGAGCATGTCAAAATAGAGGAAAGCAACAACCACCCACCTCGATCGCTAATTCTAAGTTCCAATAGTGCTCTCGGTCAAACAAGCCCACCGCCACAAGCACTGCACAACAATTACCCCAAAACATACAATTAAACTCCAGAACACGCTGTCCCTATGTTAACAGTCCAAAGTTGTGCTATTTTCACAGGCGAGCTCTACACAGAAAATTCCCAGAAAAATACCGTCGCGATCCTCGCGATGAGCCCGTCGAAACGAGTACCTGCACGCTCAAAACCGAGTTCCCTACGCTGAGAAACAAATCCGACAAGGGAACCACCCCGAAATACACCAATCACAAAAACTGTAGCAAAACCTTCTGTAAACAGGGATTTTTCACCTTCGGGGAAAATTCAGAAAATTCCAAGAAAATTTGGGGATATTCCTCGTGATGTGTAGATGAAAATCGCCTCTTGAATCACCCTAATCCGATGCCTGTGCGCGAAGTTATAGCCAAAATACCGCACCGCTGTCCAAAACTCTACCCCAGAAAATGAGGTCACAAGATGATCCGAAAAACCCATGAAAAGCTCGGAATGGGAAGAATCAGTAAACACGGGAAGCGTAGCCTTACCTGTCGTGAAGACGATGGCGCAAGAATCGCTGAAAAATACTGCCTGGGTAGCTTGGGAGAGTCCGCGTACTGAAATGCGACGAAGGGGATTACAAATGAACGAGCGTCGTGCCGCGCCGTAAAATCGGAAACCTCGAAGTGCGTGCCACCAAAAAATCTCAAGCTTCTCCACAAGATGTAGCAGCCCAAGAGGAAGAACTTTGGTATAAAACTCTCGGAGAGAAAAAGCCCAGAAGCAGCCCGAAACCAGCCTTGAATTCGGCCTTATATACGCCCAGCTCAACAATTCAAGAAATACCCAACCTGTCCTCACATTCGGGCGCCCGGAAGTTTCCGGGCTGCTACAGTGTTGGGCCCGGCCCAACACTGTTCACGCCCGGATTCTTCCTGGGCCTCCATGTGGCCCACAAAATAGGCAACAGCGGGAGGGACCACTCCCGCTGCGCCACGTGGCCACCCCAAAGCCCGGCGCCAGTCGCGGGCACCGCCCACGTGCTGCGGCGCCGCCCACGTGCTGCGGCACCGCCCCGCCCGACACGGCGGTCAGCGCGCCCGCCGCGCCCGCGCCCACGTGCGTACGGCCGCAGACCCGCGGCTCAGCGTGCACCGCATTCACGAAGACCATCCAATCCCGGGCCGCCACGTGGCCACCCCGGTCCATGCACCGGCCGCACCACTCCGTGAACCGCGTCCACTGAACCGACCCAACCACGCGATGCCACGTGTCCCGTCTCCGGCGCACGCCGGCCCGTGGACCGCGCACCTGCCCGCGCACCCGCGCGCCTGCCCTCGCGCTGCCCGCGCCCGCGCGCTGCCCGCGGCCGCTCCGCCGCCTGCCCGAGCCCATCCGCCGCTGCCCGCCGCCGCCGCCGCTCGCCGCCGGCGGCCGGAATCATTGTTCCGGCATGAACAGTAACTGGTTGCGCAAAATGTCAAGTAGGTAGTCCATTTTAACCGTTTTCGCGCGCTGAATACGAATTTGACGTCCGTTTTGCCAAATTCCAACTCTAAAAATTGCCGAAGGCACCCGGAAAGACGTTCTTTTGTCCAAACTTCGCGCTGAGCCCAATTTTAATATTCATTTCACGCGAAACCACTTTCGAAGATCCGACGGAGTCCACTGATCACCCACGTGATCCATTTAAGCCCGAAGTCCAACACTCGTGTCCAAATTGTGCAAAAACACCTCCAACACACAAAACAGGCTCCCAGAAGCCACCAATAACTCCACCACAGCTCTACAGAGATCCAGGTCATCACACAGTTGATTCTGATATTGCATCCTTGATTAGATTGTTTCGGCTTGTTGTTGATCAAAGCTATATATCATTATTCTGGACATTGCCATGCCTGTTTGGTCATTCGATGTTGAGCTTGTACTGCTAAACACATGGTTTTTATTCAACAAATGCTTTTACCCAAGTATCGCAGGGTAGCCCGAGTCTGTTCTTGTTTGATAGGACAAAGGCATTGCTCTGCGAGATTTGGACCTAAAACCTGTTTCCAAAATGATTTTCTTAAAACAACATGTGTTTAGTCTGTATGATTGGTCTTTAGTTGCTTTCAAATATTAGGACTTTATTCCTGGATATTTGCTATACTTGCTTATCAGTGTCTCTGATTATTCCTGATCCATGCCTTATAGTTGCTCATTATTCTTGCATTTGATTGAGATACTGTTGGTTTACTTGTTGCATTGAGTTGAGATCTTGTTGTTGTACTATTGTTGCATCCCAGAGGGGATTGTTCCCGGCTTGTTGCCGATTACCCGGTCGGTGGACCGTGAGCTTGAGCATTCGCATTGATCGCCCGCACCGCTGTTCTTCACGAACATATCCGGGGTCGCACCCCGTGCGCTTTGTTCTTTACCGGTAAAGTGGTCTGTTGAAAGACCCGTGACCCCCAAGGGGGGAATGTCAGCCAGGTTGGTGCTAGGTTGGGCAATTTCCCTGAGGTCTTGTTGACCAATATGGTGGCTTGTGATTGGGTTTTGTTTAGTATTTCATCTATTGATGCATGAGTTGCTGATTGTTATGTTTACTTCATATCATATTCCATTGATTCTTTGATTTGATATTCGATTATCCACTGATATATGTTGATGATTAATAAGGTTACTTCATATAAATCCATTGATTCCTTGATTTGATGTTCTATTATCCACCTATACATGTTGAGACTTGATATAATGCCTTTGATTATAGTTCCATGATTTATAGTTGTTTACCCTAACAGTAACCATCATGATTATATAACTGTTGACCTCCATGTAACCTCCATGATTATATATCTGTTGATCTCCATAATGACTATTTGTTTATCTTAACTGTAACCTCCGTGATTATATATCTATTGATCTCCATGTTGCCTAACTGTTATCTTAACTGTAATCATTGCTTATCCCAACTGTGATTATATATATCTGCTGATCTTCATGAATACATATCTGTTATTCTAACCCCTGATTATTACTATCCTCTAGTATTGTATACCAGTAGGTACGATCTGCTATTTTTCGGCTCGTCGTGCCCACTGGGATACATGTACAGTGTATCTCACACCCCCTGGGTGACCATTTTTCCAGGTCGAGCGGGTGCTGGGATGTCGGGACGAGTTGGTGAGGTTCCGAGTTAGAGATTGACCCTGGACAGCCGTGTATTTAGATATAAATGTTTAAGTTGAAAGATTATGTAATATTTGATGATAAGAAAAGAGTTGTAATATTTGTAAAGTTATTGTAAAAGTTAATTTGTAATATTGTTGTACGTAGTTAGTACTCTGATGTTATTGCCAAGCTAGTCGTGCATATATAGAAAAGGCTCAATCCCAAAGGAGATTGGGACTCTTCTATATATGTGGCGGTCTATTGCGCCATGGCTGGTTTTAAAACTCTGATTTAAAAAAAAATATATATATATATATATATATATATATATATATATTATATATATATATATATATATTAGACGCTGATTTTTAAACTCGGGGCGTGACAGTCGCCGGGCGTCGCTATATTGCCCTAGCCTCCGCCGCGCGCCGCTGTCGGTAGATGCTGCGCCGTTTGCGCGCCCGCGCAAGGAAGGTGCCGCATGGGGCTGTAGGCCGCGTCGCGCGCGGGACCTGAGGGCCGTATCGCGCGGGACCTACGGGCCGCGCCGCGCGCGCGACCTACAGAGCGCACTGCGTGCGGGGCCGTAGGCCGCGCTGTGCATGTGACCTGCATGGCCCACCGCGCACGGGGCTGCAGGCCGAGCAGTTCGCCACCGCCGCCCACTCGGGGCCGACGCCCGCGCTGGCCGCACCGCATGCGGCGCGGTGACGCGCGTCGAGCAGGGCCGCCGCCCGAGCGGGGGCCGCGCCGAACGCAGCGCGGTGCGGCTCGCCGCACGGGGCTGCTGCCGCGTGGGGCCGCACCGTATGCGGCGCGATGCGGTACGCCATGCGGGGCTGCTGCGCCGCACGGGGCCGCACCGCATGCGACGCGGTGCGGTGCGCCGTGCGGGGTTGCTGCCCACGCGGGGCAGCACCGCATGCAGCACGGTGCAGTGCGCCGTACGGGGCTGATGCATCGCGTGCGGCCGCACTGTGATGACCCGGATCTCCGCAAAGCTTTTGAAGTGTGAATTGTGACTTCTAGAGGCCTATGATGTGTGTTGGAGTTGGTTGCGCTCAAATTAGACTTCAGATTTGGACCTAGCGCAAAATTTGGATTAAGAATACCTGTCCGGATGCCTTCGACAAATTATAGAAGTGGAATTTGGCAAAACGGACATCGGATTTGGACTCAGCGCGCGAAAACGATGAAAATGGGCTATTTACTTGCATTTTTCGGACTTCGAAATAGTAAAGTTACTGTTCACCACCGAAAATATTATTCCGGCGGCTGGCGAAGACGGGCAGGAGGCGGAGCGCGGCGGTGCAACGACGGAACGCGACCCCAGGCAGGCGCGGGCAGGCGCGGCGCGGGCGGCGGGTGTCACGCCCCGAGTTTAAAAATCAGCATCTAAAATTTTATTTTTTTTTTTTTAAATCAGAGTTTCAAAACCAGCCAGGGCGCAACAGACCGCCACATATATAGAAGAGTCCCAATCCCCTATGGAATTGAGCCTTTTCTATATATGCACGGCTAGCTTAGCAACAACATCAGAGTACTAACTACGTACCACTATTACAACACATAACACAATTACATACTTACAGCATTTTCTCAAATAAATTACATTTATCTCTTTATAACAAATGTACACTTGCACTATCGGCTGTCCAGGGTCAAGCTCTAACTCGGTACCTCACGAACTCGTCCCGACATCCCAACACCCGCTCGACCTGAAAAACAGTCACCCGGGGGTGCGAGACACACCGGAGTGTATCCCAGTGGGCACGACGAGCCGAGAAATAGCAGATCGTACCTACTGGTATACAATACTAGAGAATAGTAATAATCAGGGGTTAGAATAACAGGTATGTCTCCATGAAGATCAGCAGATATATTTAATCACAGTTAGGATAAGCAATGATCGTAATTAAGATAACAGTTAGGATAAACAGATGAAGATCAACAAATATATAATCATGATAAGATAATTAATGTCAGCAATCAAGACTTGGCATGAATAGGTGAATAATAGTAACCAAATAATCTCATCATGTAGGGATGCATAAAATCAACGAATCAGCGGAAAGTGATGGAATAGCACTGAACAATCAATCATCAAGTATAAATGCATCAACTGAGGAAATATTAATATACCCAATCATAAGCCACCATATTGGTCTACAAGACCTCAGGGAAACTGCCCAAATTAGCACCAACCTGGCTGACATTCTCCCCTTGGGAGTCACGGGCCTTTCAACAGACCACTTTACCGATAAAGAACAAAGCGCACGGGGAGCGACCCCGGATATGTTCGTGAAGAACAGCGGTACGGGCGATCAATGCGAATGCTCAAAATCACGGTCCTCTGACCGGGTAATCGGCAACAAGCCCGAATCAATCCCCTCTGGGATGCAACAGTGATATGATAACAACATCTCTACTCAGTGCAAGATCAACAACAACAACTGAATACCAATCATGCAGACTAACCAATAATGCAGACTAAACACATATTTTTAAGAAAAACATTTTGAAAAGTCCAAACCTCGAAGAGCGTTGCCCTCGTCCTATCAAACAAGAACAAACTCAGGCTACCCTACGAAGCTCGGTAAAAGCATTTATTTAATAAAATTATGTATTTAGCAGCCTAACGGGTGAATAACAAGCCGAATCCAATCAACGATGCAATGTCAGAATCAACTGAATCTCAACTTATATGTAGGAATAATCATCCATTCTTATAACATGGATCAGAATAATCAGGAGATACTGATACAACAGGTTTAGCGATACTCAGGAATCAAATACTAACATTGAAAACAACTATAGATCAATCATACAAACTAAACACATGATGTTTTGAGAAAACATTTTGAAAATATGTTTTGGGTCCAAATCTTGCAGAGCTGTGCCTTTGTCCTATCAAACAAGAACAGACTCGGGCTACCCTGCGCTACTTGGGTAAAAACATTGTTTAAATAAAATTCACGTGTTTAGCAGTACAGGCTCAACATCGACAGATCAACATGCACAGAAATATCCAGAGTAAAGCACTGAGAGCAACTAGGCTAATCATGTAAAGTATCAGAATATAGAGTAACTCAAACAAAGGAAGATAGGCTTAAATAAATCCCTAAGTTAACAAAAACAGGGGTCCAACCAATACCGTACACAGAGGGCCGAAATGATAAAGCCCGGACCGAAGATAACCCACCTGTCAATGCGCAGGCGATTTAAACTAAAATCCAATATGTGCTCGAATCCAGATGCAAACTGAGCCAACCTGGATCAAAAATGTAAATCGGGGATCGACTTAGTCCCCCTAACGCTAACTAAACCTAGATCAAATTATAACCCTCTTAGTTATTTTTAATTGCAACCCGGGTACCGTAAAATCGTCGATTTCGCCGATTTTCGGATCGTTATCCAATTTTCGCTCAACGGAAGCCGTTGGATTCCTAACGAAAGGCTTAGGAATCAATTAAACATTTTACTAAACAGTATATGATGTTAATTTTGTGTTTAGACCCCTAGGGTTCTTAAAATCGCACTTTTAGTATCTTTTTAGCACTGTTTTTGCTCGTACTTTCAACTGGAAACTCATTTTCATGATCTGTAACTTCCAGCAGGTGACATTTAACTCACTGAACACCGTGCTCACACATTTGTGGCAGCACGCAACCCGAGGAAAACTTCGGGCCATAAAATACCTTGCTAACCTAGCCAAATTGAATTTTTGTTTCTCCGGATCACCGAAACCTAAATCTAACGCGAGCATCGCGTCCAGTGACCCCAAATTAGCTAGGAATACACTGTCGCGGCTTCGCATACAGCCTAGAACATAGGTTTGTTCCAACATTATAGTTTTAGGTTGATTTAACTACATCTTTCAATCCAAACCTCAAACATGAAAACTTTATATATCAAAGTTGATCTAAATCATGCTAGGACCACAGTGCTCACCTTTGGGCAGCCCATAACCTGCTGGTTCAACCAGAACCAAGACCATGCATAAACACTAGTTCACAATGCTCCACACATGTGTTCACACAGAACCATCTTGGTCTGAAGTGAGCATCAAGCTCAGGGGACACTGGTGAGCAAGTTTGATATTCAACTTGAACCCTAATTCCACTGTTTTCTTCATTCAAGCATTTATACAAACACTTGGGGGGCATAACTCACACACACACACCCAAGCATTTTAAAAATCCGATCTCTGCAATCCTAGCAACTGGGGGCTTCCAACTTGGATCAAATTGATCCACAGAGTTTCTGGGGCATTTCCCCCCAACCTGGAGCAAGCCAAAACCCCTCGGTTGGCCGCAAGCATGAGGAAGAAGATGATGAAAACCTTGAAATTCATGACCAACAATCCAGAGGTTCTGGGACCAATCTACTTGCACAAAACCTCCCCAAAACTCAAGGTGAAGCTTTCTGGACCCATGCCCGGCGATGGGATGCGGCGGCGGCGGCGGTGGAGTGAGCTCGGTTTGGAGCTCCTCCACCATTAATGGCGGATTTTTACAGAGCCACTTTGGATCCCTCCAACATGGATGGAAAGCTTCCATGAGGTCATACGAAGCTTCCCATCCATCTCACCCCGGCCGAAGATGGCCGGAGCGCCGGCGGCCGCGTTTCATTTCACTCTCGGGTCCATCCATGGCCGCGCCAATTTGGTGCAGCATGGGTGCCATGCAAATACATGGGAACACTCCTCTGGGTCCCAGCATCTCTTCTGGACAAGTGGCCGGCGTCAGGGAAGCCCGCCGGCGCCGGAGCAAGAAGCTCGGCCAACTTGAACAAAACCGAAAACTAGGGCATTAAATTTCCTCCAAAATACTCCACCAACTTCAACCAAACTTTGCATATTTAATCTTCCTATCCTACAGTCCTGGCACACCAATTTTGGTGCGTTCATATCCAGTGGTTGCCGAGTTCTTTAGAGGCGGAGCTAGGTTAGGTTTCCGGCGACCCTTTGTGGCCGCCGGCCAACCGCTTTGCATGGGGGCTCGGGGTCTTGCAGGGAGGATGCTAAGGGCCTAACTAAGCTGCTGCTAGAGGTCTAGGGTGCTAACACTCAGTAGATTGGGAGCCTTACCTTGGCCGAGCTCGGGGAAGAAGGAGGAAGAAGCCGGTCACTCTCCCTTCCTTGCGCAGCCTCGGCAAGCACCCAGGGAGGTCCTCCAATCACCAGGAACTTCTCAGACACCTCCAAAACCAACTTGAAAAAGCTTGGTCCCAACCTTTTCACTTTCTCTCTTTCCCGAATTCACCACTCATGGAGGTTGTTCCCTCGGCCAACCTCAGTAACCCCAGCATTCTCTGGAGGATTCCGAAGGGATGTTGATGTTTCAAATGCCCCCAGGACTCCTCGTGAATGGGTCAAGAATACCAAGAGACAACTTCACTTAATTCAAAGATTCTTTGAATCAAAACACCTAAATCCGGTTCACACTTGATCCTGGACTCCGAGCACTTTACAGTGGACACAAAATGCACCCAACACCCTGATGATTAAGTCACTTAAAAGATGGTGCATAAAATATTATCATTTTTTGCAAAATAATCCATTTTTAGGTGCTTTTCACGCATTTCGAGAAGATCCGCTCGTCATTTTGCGAAACGGACTTCGCCACGACGTCCGTCTCGTCGAGACCTGTCAAGTAGCGTATTTGTTTGATGTGTTTGACGCTCTGATAAAATCTTGGGTCATAAAGTTTATCGAAATGCAGCACTTTGCACGCACTTCGATGCACCCGGGTCGCCAAACGCGAAAACCGACAGTGCCATTGCGCTCAGAACGTCGAAAATAGTTAGGTTTGACTACTTATACCGCTAAATTAGGGGTCCGGATGGTAAATTGGCCAACGTCGGTTCAAGAGGGAATAGAATCAAGGGGTTACTATTCATCTACAGTATTTAACTTAAAATACTGTACACAGTCTACTGTTCCTATTAGTCGCGAAGTACGCTTCCTTCTTCTTTGATTTCTGGAAGATCCGACCGTCGGATTGAAAAGTGCTGAATATGAAAATCGCTCGATTCGACGAGACGATCGCAACGGTCAAACCGGATCTGCAAGATCATGTCCGGATTTAAAATTAGCCTTTTTGCCTCGTAATTCGTGCAACGAACACTCTGGCAAATGTCCAATTGGGTCAAAATAAATCTTTTAACATCCTAATCAACTCGAATTTCACTTTTAATCTATTTATTAAAAATGAAATAATTCGGATTACTACATCGGGTCCATGAACAGGCGCGTGCACCGGGAGCACCGAGGATTGGTCATGTCACGTGGCAGCACCCTATTGGTTGGACGGCGTCAAATGAGGCGGCGACGGCGGCTGTGACACGTGGCGTCGTGTGATTGGCCGACAGATTACGGAAGACCTGGCGCATGGGCCGGGCACGTGCGCCGCGTGAACCACGTGGGGACACGTGGCACTATTCCATTGGCGGGCGCACGCCACCTATGTGCGCGGGGCGTGCGGAACGCGGGGCGGTGGGACAGGTGGCGCGATCCGGTGGATTCGGGCGGGACACGTTGTCACGCCTCGGGGTAGAAACTGCGACTCGGGCTCGCCAACAGATCGCCGCCTATACAGAACCCCGCATAGGCGAAGCGTCCAACCTGCAAGGAAAAACTACTATAGCTAAACAGATATAAGAGCTGTAAAATAAAAAGCTGAAAAGAACTCAAATCCAACACTATACAACTGAAAATAAAGATACAATATCCACCTCCCAAACATGATCAAATACAAAATCCTCAGATACAAGATCCAAAACTAAACAGGGAGGGTAACCTGAAATAATACATCAGTATACGGGCTCTCAGTACAAGTAATATCCTCACTACAATAATCTCTCAAAAGTAGAAATACAACTGAGTCTACTGACTGTACTACAAGTCTCCAATGGGGGTACAGCTACTCTCCAAAGACAGGTAGGGATCTAGCTCGCGACTCCCTCGCCTCGAACAGCAACAGCAGAATCAGCATCTCCCATGAATGACTCTACAAAATAAAGAAGAGAAAAAAAAAAGGGAGGGGAGAACCCCCAACGGGTGTGAGAACACTACAACAAAATTAGGCTATAGTGACACTTGGCTGCGCGTCTGGAAGGCATACCGCGGCCGCCTCGCCTTCTTCTCCCCCTTCTTCTTGCTCTTATCATCCGCAACCTTCGCTAACTCACCTCTCGCGGGCTCGTCGTCGTCGACTGCGGAGTATTCCGTGTTACGATGGGTTTCATTGTAACCTTGGTGGCCAGGGAGTGCATATGTTAACTTAGCCTCTTCCTCCACCTCGTTCAACCCCTTCAACACCATGAAACCACTTGATGAAGAGTTGCTGTGGACATGTTGAGAGAGATAGATTTGGGAGTGATCATGAGGAGAGTAATAAGGAGGAGGAGGAGGAGGAGGAGAAGGAGATGGTTGTGATGGAAATAGTATGGAAAAATTCTCCATGAGAGAGAGAGAGAGGGAGGAGGGAGGGGGGGGGGGGGGGGGGGGGGGGGGGAAGGGGGGTTGTGCAAGCAATGTTATACTATATGGGTCTTATTGAATGGGAGATATTATTTCATGGACCTTGCCTATTATCAAGGGTCTTCAAGAACTCAAAAACTTAAAATAGGGATGCAAATGGGGCGGATCTGGAGGGCAGAAGGGTCTTACACCTCCTGCTTTATTTTTTGGAAATGTATAAGTATACACTCCTTTAGGGGTGCATATCTTACACCCCACCTCAGGATGGGGTGGGGTGTAGGATGTACACCCGTAAGGGGGTGTACATCTAGCAAAGCCCTTATTTTTTTATTGATTGGGCAGATTCAGGTCGGATTAATTTTAATTTTATTTTTATTTTCAACTTATCATTTTATTCGTAACGGATCAGAACAATAGCAGATTATCTGCATGACATGTCATGACTGATTCAAAACAGATTATATATTTTTTATATATTTTTTATTCTTACTTACCGTTTCATTTAGAGTGAATTGGGGCAGTAGCTAGCTTCATCAAACTGGATCCATATGCATCCCTAACTTAAAGGCTACTTAGCTAGCATCCAAAAATGTTAGGTAGTTGTCATATGAAACACTTTTAAAGGTTTGAGGTTTATATGTTAAAACTGTTAATTGTTGACGGCCTTTGTCTCATTTAATAAGCAATGAATGCTTTTTAATATTATCCAAAAAGATCAGCCTATCATAAAATTTTAACATTCCTGTTTATATATATATATATATATATATATATATATATAAAACGGAGATCAGGTAAATTATGTGACAAATACTCATAAAGAAGTAGATAAAATAGACGACATAATATGTGGCGACTTTTTGAAATGGAGAGATTAGTTATAATATCATGTTACTCAAATAATCAATTTGATAAAATACAGCTCATTATTTTTTTACAACTATTTAATTCATACATATTAGAACTTTAAATTAATATTTTATATTTTATATCTAAATTATTTAGATATTATAGATCATATCTATCAGTTTAGTCTTAAATATCAATAGGTTGGAGACTTGATGTGAGGTCCCGGAATCCCCGGCGTGGGAGTTGCTGGTTGTTGGGCAGCTTTTAGTGGCCGTTGGGAGTGTTTGTGCGCGCGTCGGGCCCAAGTTATGGATTGGTGATGCAATTTGGGATTTAGTTGCATCGCTGGAGGCCTGCGGGATGTGTCGTTGGTGTTTGCGCGCAATTGGGACACACGTGGTGGACTTCGGACTTAATTTGAGACCCCGTGGGAAATTGGAGGACCCGTCGGGTGTTTTGAAGTGATTTCGCGCGATTCAGATGTCAGAATTGGACTCCGGGTGAAGTCCGGATAAAGGTTTACCTCTCCGGTCGCCTTCGGGTATTTTTAGAGTTGGAATTTGGCAAATCGGACTTTAAAAATGGATCCGGCGCGGAAAACCGGATCGAGTGGGCTATCGACAAATTTTCGGGTGAGAATTTGGAGAAACGGACATCGTTTTTGGATTCAGCGCGCGAAATCGCTAAGAATGGACTATTTATTTGTTGGTTTTGGAGCCCGGGTGATTTGCGCGTTTTTCGAGGCAAAGCGGCACGTTTTACGAGGTGTGGCGCGGCCCATTTCCCGAGGCGCTGTACGGCTGAGGACAGCGCGCAGACAGGCGCGCTCGGGAAGCGCGCCTGCGCGTGGGCGCGCGCAGGTGGGGGCGCCACGTGGCGGGCCCCCACTGGCGCCCGCTCGGACACGCGGGGCGCGTGCCCGTGTGGCGCCCCCGTGTACCGCGCCAGCGCGGGCGCGGTGTCACGCGCCCGTGTGGCGCGCGGACTACGCGCCCGCGTGGCGCGCATGGTTGCGCGCCACGTGGCGCGCTGGGCGCGTGCGTGGACCCGGCGCACGCGCCCAGCCCTGGTGGACCGGCCGGTTGAGCCCTGGTTGGCCCGTGCCGTGGACCGGCTCCGTGGACCGGCTGTGTGGACCACCCTTCCCTCTTCCTCTTTTCTTCTTCTTCTTCCTCCCGCACCGCCATTCTCTTCTTTTCTTTCTTTCTTCTGCACCCGAGAGCGAGAGGGAGAGGAGGGGAGTGTTGGGTGAGGGCGGCGGCGCGTCGTGGACTCGTTTTGCGTGCGAGGTCGCCCGGCGGAGCGTTTCGGCGACGGCGGCGCAGTCGGGTAGGTCCCGTTTGTTGATTTTACTGTATTTTTGTGCTGTTTTTGGGGCGTTCTATTAGACAGTAAATTAACCCCTGTTTCTATCTGTGTTTGGGACTGTGTCTTTGTGCACCGTTTTGCGTGCGGACTCCGACACTGTGCACCGTTTTGCGTGCGGACCCCGTTTTGCCGGCGGATCCTGGCACCGTGCACCGTTTTGCGTGCGGACTCCGGCACTGTGCACCGTTTTGCGTGCGGACCCCGTTTTGCGGGCGGATCCTGGCACCGTGCACCGTTTTGCGTGCGGACTCCGACACTGTGCACCATTTTGCGTGCGGACCCCGTTTTGCGGGCGGATCCTGGCACCGTGCACCGTTTTGCGTGCGGACTCCGGCACTGTGCACCGTTTTGCGTGCGGACCCCGTTTTGCGGGCGGATCCTGGCACCGTGCACCGTTTTGCGTGCGGACTCCGGCACTGTGCACCGTTTTGCGTGCGGACCCCGTTTTGCGGGCGGATCCTGACACCGTGCACCGTTTTATGTGCAGACTCCGTTTCTGGTGCGGACTCCGGCGGCGTGCTCCGTTTTGCGTGCGGACTCCGGCGGCGTGCTCCGTTTTGCGTGCGGACTCCGGCGGCGTGCCCCGTTTGCGTGCGGATCGCGTGGAGGCCAATTGCAAGTGTCTACGAGCAATTGGTGGCAAATCGAGGTGGGTGGCCTTATCTCCAAGTTTTATGGACTGTACAGTATTTCTACTGTTGTAGGACTATGCATGATAGCTTATTTCATTGTGTAGCATGCTATATTGTAGGAATTGTTATTCCTTTTATTATCTGTTAATATAGTTATCTTGGAACTTGACCTAGCACCCCCGTCATATGTTGCATGTGTAACCAGACCAGTAGAAAACCCTCACTTGGGCTAGGGTTATTTATGCTTAGACATCCACACTGTTCTTACATCCCTGGACATAGTGTTTTCTCGCCCGGGTAGTGGGCCGAGAGGTCGGGACTTGCTTTTAGTGTGGGATGCTTTTGCACTCTTGCTTGGGAGCAGAGTGGAGTCTGGTAGTTGTAGCGGGTTGCTTATCTGTGCGGGGAGCCGTTTGAGTAAACGGTAGTCCCGAGAGGTCTTGTTTTCCTGTTGTGCTGTCGTGGGAGGGAGCCGTTGAGTAGACGGCAGTCCCGGGCCGTCGAGTATCTTCCGGTCCGTCTTGTTGGGAACCGTTGGGGTTGACGGTGGTCCCAGGTCGTTGAGTGTTGTCCGACCTGTTTTGTTACCCTGAGTTGTGGGTCGTTCCTGGCTGTGGAGTATCTCCAGCCAGTGTGCTTTGTGCTGCGAGCTGTTGGAGAGGCTAGTGTCTCGTGTTTCGAGTTAGCCGATCAGCTGAGTCGTCGAGAGTGCTCCGACTGTTGTGCGAGATATTTGGGGATCTTGAGTCCTACCGTTCTGAGAGTGAGCGTGGATTTTGACTAGCCTGCATATGCCAATGTTGATTACTCTATGCCGCGCCGTTTTCCTCAGTTGGGGCCGCGCCCCTGAGATGCCGCAGTGGATGCGATGGTTGGCCTGTTGAGGCAGTTTTGCGCGAGGGATGAGTTAGTCGGACAGGACGCCCCACGTAAATCCCGTCCTCATGTGGATGTGTGGTAGTGGGCAGGAGCGTTCCTAGTCGACAGGCGCAGGCTTGACTGAACCTTTGAGGTAGTCAGTTCGATTGGGACGATTGAGCACCTTGGGTGCGAGTGGTCTCATTTACTTTCATCTGTTCCACTTTTGAGTATCTAGATAGAGGCATGGTAGCTGTAGAGTAGTTCCAGCTTTTCTTGTTCAGATTTCTTTGCCTGTTATCTTTTACCTCTGGTAGACTTGGTGGGCAGACCGTTGGACTTGTTGACGGCACCCACTGAGAACTACTGTGGGAAGTAGTTCTCACACCCGTCGTGGTGTCTTTTCCCCAGGGACTTCTTCTTCTGTTCCTGTGCTCCTGTTGCTGATCCTTCTGGCCGAGGCGAGGGAGTCGCGAGCTAGTTCCCTACCCGTCGTTGGAGTGTAGCGGTACCCCCTTCAGAGGAGAGCTTCGGTTGTTGTTTACTTCTCTTCCTCTGTTGAGAGACCTTTGTAGAGAGGTATAGAGTTGTATTTTATTTTACAGTTTGAGAGACTGTTGTAGTGAGGATATTCTTGTATCGAGAGTTTGTACACTGATGTATTTATTGGAGATACCTCCCTTTTGAGTTTTGTATCAGAGGACTTTGTATACGATCGTATTTGGGAGATGGATATTGTATTATTTTCAGTTGTACAGTGTTTGATCTTTCAGCTCTCTGATATCTGTATACTGTAGATGTTTCTTTCTGCAGGTTAGACGCTTCGTCTGTACGGCAGTTTCCGTACAGATGGCGGATCTGTTAGCGAGCCCGGGTCGCAGTTTCGACCCCGGGGCGTGACAGATTAGAGTGGTATCAGAGCCTAGGTTGTAGGTCGTGGTGGACTTAGAAACCCTAGGCTTGTGGTTGGATATTAGGATGACTACGTGAGAGTCGTGACTTTAGCGAGAGTCCTGATTGAGTTTTTACCTCTCCCAAGAGACGGGATGAGAGATTGGCATGTTTATTTTCCTAAGCGATTATGTTCGCTGCCGAACAACACGATGCTATGGAATGGATGACATGCCTTAGACTTTCGCTGGATTGGGTCGTATGGTTGTTGTGTCCTGACGTTTGCTATTGTGCAGCGGTTTGTGATACCCCTGTGACGTCATGTTGTGATAGGACACACCCCGCACCTGATGAGTACCCGAGCAGTGGGAGTCGGAGCTATCAGAGCAGTGCGAGACCCAGGAGTTTGTGTGTTGTGTTAGTTCCCCACTTTAACCGAGAAGGGCCGAATCCCTGAACGGTAAAGGATCGAGAACTTCGATAGGCTGAGCCTAGAGTCTGTTCTTGTTTGATTGGGGTTCTAGGCACCGGTCTATCGGATTTTCGGATCCTTGCCGTGTCAGTCGGTTCTTCTCGCCTATGAGTGGGGCGTTGTTGTGGGAGCCGTTTGAAGTGACGGCGATCCCAGCTGTGTGGACACATTTTTCCTGGCTGAGTTACCAGGAGGACATTTTCCCTGGCTGAGTTACCGGGAGGATATTTTCCCTGGCTGAGTTACCAGGAGGATATTTTTCCTGGCTGAGTTACCAGGAGGATATTTTTTCTGGCTGTGTTACCAGGAGGGCATTTTTCCTGGCTGAGTTACCAGGAGGATATTTTCCCTGGCTGAGTTACCAGGAGGACATTTTCCCTGGCTGAGTTACCGGGAGGATATTTCCCTGGCTGAGTTACCAGGAGGATATTTTCCCTGGCTGAGTTACCAGGAGGATATTTTTCCTGGCTGTGTTACCAGGAGGGCATTTTCCCTGGCTGAGATACCAGGAGGATATTTCCCTGGCTGAGTTACCAGGAGGATATTTTCCTGGCTGAGATACCAGGAGGATATTTTTTCTGGCTGTGTTACCAGGAGGGCATTTTCCCTGGCTGAGATACCAGGAGGATATTTCCCTGGCTGAGTTACCAGGAGGACATTTTCCCTGGCTGAGTTACCAGGAGGATATTTTTCCCTGGCTGAGTTACCAGGAGGACATTTTCCCTGACTGAGTTACCAGGAGGATATTTTCCCTGGCTGAGTGACCAGGAGGATAGTTTCCCTGGCTGTTTTACCAGGAGGGCATTTTTCTGGCTGAATACCAGGAGGGACACATGCCCTGGCTGAGTTACCAGGAGGACACTTTCCACTGGCCGAGCTACCAGATGGATACATTGCCCCGCTGAGTTACCAAGAGGGTACATGCCCTGGTCCGAGTTACTAGGTGGTTGCTTCAGTGAGATTGAGATGGTCTGACAGGACGCCGAGATCATCCTGTTGGACTACCTGGAGCGCAGTTGTTGACTTGGAACCAGTTTCATGCTTTGCGGCTCAGGGCCTTCTTATCCGCTAGTGTAAGCAGAAACTGGACAGGGGATCTTAGACTCCTGCAGCAGGGGAGTCGACCTCTTTTGGGAGTACGTTCGCGAGTTTTGCGACTTGTTGAGCGGTGTACCCATGTCGCCTGGTTGAGGCCCCAGAGGTTGAGCTAGTTGAGAAAGGACTGCATCGGAATATCTATCACTTGGTGTATTCCCGGCGGGTGCCAACGTTTGATGCAGCGATTGAGCATGCTTAGCGGGTTGACCGAGAATTAGTGATCATGTCAGAGAGAGACGGAGCGCAGGGACCAGCTCCGGGAGAGGCATTCTGTGCCGCCTATGTTTGGACAGTCGAATAGATCGAGACCCCCGGGCCGCCACGATCCCAGTCTGAGGGTCGTGAGTCTCAAAGGAGACAGAGACCAGGAGGTTCTCCACAGCCGGTGTATCAGCAGCAGCGGGATGACTGTGTCTTCTTGCGTGGGGACACAGGTTTTGGTCTCCCGGGGTTTCGGACCCTCGCGGATCCGGCTGTGGAGCGTCTCCAGCCGTGAGTTGCATGTTGAGATAGATTCCCACTGTAAACGAGAGGGACCGAATTCCTGGACGGTAAAGGAGCGAAAACTTCGATAGACTGAGCCTAGAGTCTGTTCATGTTTGATTGGGGTTCTAGGCATCGGTCTATCGGGATTTTCGGATCCTTGCCGCGTCAGTCGGTTCTTCTCGCCTATGAGTGGGGTGTTGTTGTGAGTTGAGTCGTTGAGAGTTCTCCGACATAGCTGTGAGAGTGCTAGGGCATTTGCATTGATGTATGGGCTAGAGATAGGACCTTTAGCTCGTGCTCGTGAGGTTCAGATACCTGATCACGTGTTGCACATTGATGGGAGTTATTGGTCCTGCCCAGTGCAGTTGGGGCCCTGGTTTTTGCCTGTTGATCTTTTGGTGTCACGCCCCGGGGTCAGAACTGTACCCCGGGCTCGCCAACAGATCCGCCGCCCCTACAGGAAGCCCCGTAGGGACGTAGCGTCCAACCTGCAAGTAAGTGTCTAAACTAACAGATATCAGAGCTGTAAACATAAAACTAACAGATATACAAGAATTAAAACTGTCCCACAAAATATAAACATAAAGTCCTCACTCAAAATACAGGAGTCTCTCAAAGGAAAACAGAAGAGTACAACTCGATCCCTCACACAACATCTCTCATACTAAAAGACACAACCAAAGTACATCGGGTACCTCTACCTCTCGCTGCTGCGAAGGGGGAAAGATCTACCTGGCGATTCCCTTACCTCGGTCTGAAGGAGCTGGATCAGCAACGGGCACCGCAGGAACTGGAGCTGGAGTCCCTGGGGGAAAAGACCACCACGACGGGTGTGAGAACTACCTCCCACAGTAGTTCTCAGTGGGTGCCGCCAACAAGCCCGACGGCCTGCCCACCAAGTCTACAAGGGGCAAAAAGTAACCAAAGAAAAATGCAGAATAGAAAGCAGGAAGGTAAAACATCTACTGCTACTATGCCCCTATCTACAATGCTCAAGGAAAAGGATCGAAGATCAAAATGTCACTACTGATACTCGACTCAGGTCACCCAATCCAAACTGACTGCCAAACGGGTCCAGTCAAACCTGCGCCTACCTACTGCTGTAGTATGTCCATAGCTGCCAAAACTGGCTCAGCCAGAGGGACGATGTCCATGACTGCCAAAACTGGCTCAGTCAGAGGGACACCAACATCGACAAGCTGCGAAAGAAGTAGCAAGCCCAACTCCGGAGTGGCACTCGTGGGTAGCGACCCCACCGAGCAAAATATCTGCGCATCTCTGTCGATCTCAAGAATGGCTCCTGCAGGCTATGATCCAATCCCTGACTCACTCACTAAAAGTGTAGTGAACCGGAATTTCGGTATATAAATAAATGTAAATAAAATGGTATGAAATGCTATTTTATTGAATTTATGGAGGTAAAGGGTTACTCGGAAGTGAATTGGGCCCAAATCGGAATTAAAATAAGAGATCTAAAATTTTATATGAGAAAGTGGGCCCAGATTGTAAGTGGAAAATTCACAGTTTCAGAAAATTCTGAGAAAATTACGGGAGCTCCGTAAATATGTTTTATGGCCACAGTAAAAATCTCGCGTTGATCGGACACCCGGATTGAGGGAACGGGCTCCGCCAGCGAATTCAAATACAGTGGGACTTTTGGCAGATCAAAAAGGGTCCAAACTGAAAAGTTTAAGTACCATGAGGTAAATCAAGTTAAACTGTGGCTGCCCGTCAAATTTGAGCGAAAACCGGCGGAAGAAAAACGGGAGATAACGGGCGAAAACGGGCGAAACTGGGCTTGGGCCCAAGTTTCGGGCGCCCGAAAATGGGTTCCGGGCGCCCGAAAAGTTACTGTAGCAATCGGGTTTTTTCGGGCTTGCAGCGAACCGGGCTGGACTGTAGCGAACACGGTTCACTGTAGCA